>VZTD01000896.1:205019-315393 GCA_013397725.1 Rhagologus leucostigma | reverse complement strand
CCCCCCCCCCCCCCCCGCCGCCGTTCCGCGCTTTCCCACCGCCCTTCCCTGGCCCCGCCGTCCGCCCAGCGCCCTTCGCGGTGGGGCCGGTGGCACCCCCGCCTTTCTTCTTGCCGCCGCCGCCGCCTGCGGGTGAGGGGGGAGCGCGCTTCCCGCCGGGCGTCCCCTACTTAGCACCGGCCCCGCCGCGGGCACCGGCCGAGGAGGAGGNGCTCTGGGGCGGGTGGCCCAGCTGACAGCGCTCTGCCGGGCCCTGCGACGCAGCGAGGACGAGGGCGACGAGCCCGGCTGGGTCCGGACGCAGGAGGAGGCGGAGGCGGCGCTGCGGGAGCTGCGGGAGGTCGTGCGGCCCCTGCGGGAGCCCGGGTACGGTGAGGCGCTGCGGAGGAAGGCCGAGAGGGCGAGGAAGAGGAGGCTGCGCCTGCAGCGGAGGAAGCTCGAAGCCAGGGCGGCCAAGGAGGAGGAGGCGGCCCGGGCCGCCGAGCGGGAGGCCAAGATCGACCAGTGGCGGGCTAAGTGCATCCAGGAGGTGGAGGAAAAGAATCGGGTACGGTCCCGAGTGCCTGGTCCTGCCTCTCCCCGGGGCTCTAGGACAGCGCGGTGGAGCCGGGGTGACCTGCCGTTAACGGGGTCACAGCGGGCTGTGCCTGCCCCACACCTGGCTTTGATTCCCGCGCTTCAGTGCGTGCCACGGAGGTGCTGCATGACTTAAGCATGCTGAGAGACGCGCTGTTTCCAAGGCCCGCAGCCCTGCTTCTTCCTTAGAAGTCTTGGTTGGCATCTCGGTTTTGCCATCTTCATATTCTAGGCCTTGACATGAAATTGGGGTTTAAGTTTCTGAACTCCTGGAGGTTTTCCTCTCTGGTCCCAAGTGTCAGCCTGTCCATACAGCTCACAGCTACCCTGTGGTGGTCGGTGCTGTTTCAGTATCCATCAGCTTTGCCTCCTGCTTTCATCCTTCTAAAGCTTGTGGTTTGCAAGCTTTTTGATCTCATCAGGAAGTAAAACATCTCCAAAGCAAAAAAAACACCTCAAATTAGACTTTTTGGGAAGTGCTGTAGACACCTTTCTGTTGGTTTTTGGCTGAAGAGCTCCCTTTCTGCTGGTTTGCTGCTGGGATGGTCCAGAGCAGCTGCTGTGGAAGGGTTTGTGGTCAGATTGTGGCGGGTTTATGGTCTTTAATTGCAGAACTGTAGAATTGTGATGATTTCTGTTTATTGTTAAATATTTTCCTTAAATTTCTGTGGTTAAAGGCTCTTAGGCTTTCATATTTCATAAACCATCTAGGAAGTGTTCGAAAATGTGTGGATCTGGCACTTGAGGACATGGTTTAGTGGTGAACATTGTGGTGGTGCTAGGTTGACAGCTGGACTTCGTTATCTTTTCCAGCCTTAACAATTCCGTGATGCAGCCCAAATGTATGAGTCCCACAGCATTCTTTTTTGTTTTCTGAAGTCCGTGCTGTTTTAGCCTTTTTCTCATAAAAAGGCAAGGCTGGATGGTTGACTTGACTTGTTGCTGTTATGAAGTCACTCTGCTCTCTGGTGCTTTGCTAATCTCTGAAAATACCATTTGATTCTTGTCTTCGAGGGATATTTCATGCATCTTGTCTGGTTTTTTCCTTCCTGTCATAGGAACGAGAGCTGAAGGCTGCTGCTGACAGTGTCCTGTCTGAAGTCCGGAAGAAACAAGCGGACACGAAGAGGATGATGGACGTTCTGCGCGGGTTGGAAAAGCTTCGGAAACTGAGGAAAGAGGCCGCTGCCCGGAAAGGTTAATTACAAGATTGACCCAAACTTTTTAAATTGCACATGCAGGAAATAAGATGACGGTGTCCTGTGCTGGCTAGCAAGGTCCAGCTTCAAAAAGCTGTGTCTATTGTGATTTTACACGAATAGGTACAAAATGCTGAATTCGGTGGTTGTGTTCCTATGTTTCCAACTCTTTCTAGAAGGATTATTCGAGTAAGAATTCCATCTGTTAACAAGGTTAAGCTCATGTTGCTCTGAGATTCTGCCAGCTCTGCTCTCATAACAAACCCCCTTCTGAATCCGAAAACCTAAAATCACTTCTCTTTCTGTTCAGGTGTCTGTCCACCCCCCTCAGCAGATGAAGCATTTGAAAATCAGGTGGAGAGTCTCAAGACGTTGCTCAAAACTCGCACAGAACTGTATGAAGCTGAGGAAAGAGCATTAAGGGTTATGCTGGAGGGAGAACAGGAGGAGGAAAGGAAGAGGAAAATGGAAAAGAAACAGAAGAAGGAAAGGGAAAAACTACTACAGCAGAAACTGGAAATGGATTCCAAGCTGTTTGGGGATCCAGGTAAATTTTGCATACTGTTCTTAACAGTGTTTTTCCACACCACATCCCCATCTCACAGACACTGGATTTGAAATGCAGGCACAGATCTAGGTGAGAAAGGAATCATCCACTGGAGTAATTTATGGTCTGAAAACAGGCGATAAACATAGTGCTGTTAACACCTGTGGTGTAAGAACTGTTGAGCTCTTTGACATGGACTGCAGCACATCTCAAGGTGTTTTCATAATGTTTTGCAAGAAGAGGTTGTAGATTAAACTGAAGTGAGAATAAACAGAATAGATTGCAGACTTCCAGAACCCAATAGATGCCTTAGTCTGGTGCTTTGGTAAGTGTGACTCAGGTAATCTGTAAAGATTCAGTGTCCGTATGTCCCCCTTATTTAGAGGGTGGAGTCAGGAAGAGTTTTGCTAGTCTTGGCTTTTCTCTGACAGCTGTGGTATGGACCAGGAGATGGGTAACATGTAAACAGTCCTTCATATATTACCTGGGGACTTGATTTCAGGTTACAGCTGGGCAGTAGCAAATCATTTGGCAAATTTGGGGTTTCTGAGACTCACTAGAATGGAAGGTTTTTCCAGATTATTAAACAGTTTCTGTGTCTGTGTTTTCACAGCTGAATTCCCACTCGCCCATATACTGCAGCCTTTCAGAGACTACTACTTACAAGCTGAACATTCTGTAGCAGCCCTCATCCAGATCAGGTAAAAACCAAAGAAAGAATTTTATTATCAGAGATGACAAACACTGGTTTTTGCAGTTATAAATTCAGTGCCCCTTTTGGTTTGTCAGCTTCCAAATATGGTTATGCAATGGATTGTTCTGTTTTTTTCAAGTTTCTTGCTTGAGTCATATCCAGCAGATGCCCATGTGAGGCAGAGTGCACTTCCATGCATAACCATTCCATTTAATACCAGAACATTGAATTTTCACATTTGTCTTTTGAAAAACAAGTTTAAGAGTACAATTATAGTGGGTTTTGTATTGATCAGTAACATCTATGTGGGTATATAATAAATCTTACCACCAAATTAATCCCAGCTCTCCTCTCAAACAACGCTCTCTCTGTTAAAGGCATGAATGGGATCAGTACTTGGTGCCAGCTGACCACCCCGAAGGAAGCTGCATCCCTCCAGGATGGGTTCTCCCGAGTCTCCCCACCAATGACACTTGGGCCACTGCTGTCAGATAATTTAGTAATAAATTATTTTAATGTTGGAGGACTGCTTCATTATAATTACATGTGTAAATATGAGAGGGTCCAAAGAGGAAGTCTCGTCCTCTCTTTTGGCAGCCAGGTACTGGAATGTCTTTATTGGAATGTCTTGGAAAAAAGTTTAAGGATTGTTTTTGCTCACTGACTGTGCAGGGAGATAGCTGAGCAAGCCCAGAGCTGCCAGGCCTCTCGTGGTGTGGAATTACAATCCCGCTGCGGGTTCTTGTTAAATCTCAATCTTAATAAAGGAACATTGCTGATGGTGGTATTTGTGCCAGTATTAACATCCTATTTTTAGTGGCTTTTAGCTTTATAGAGGATGATGAAAACTTCAGAAATGAAGAAATTTTTAAAAAAATAAGAGATCATTAGTAAACATGTTTTTCTTCTTAAATGAAAGCATCACTGTCAAAATAGTTCCTGTATTTTTGGGTGTAGAGACAAACCTATTACAAGTTTAAACAAATCTGGAAGTACAAACAAGACAGGGTTTTTCAAGGTTGATTAAAGCAGCTGTTGACATTTTACTGTTGTGGACTAAGACTGATACCAAAACATGGAAAAAATTCCTGGTTGTGGTGAAATAGGTCAGACAGCCGTGTGAATAAATACAAATTTGATGAATAAACCTGCTGGGAAAAAACCTAATAAAATCTGAAGTCTAACCTACTGTAAGTGTTTTGCCTATATAGATACTTTTGTATATGGACACATCATGTCTATAATATTTGATTAAAAATCACAGCTTTATTTTGTAAGTTGTTTTTTTTGTACAGAACAAATAGAGAAAAAAGGATTTTTGTTTTTTTGTTTAAAGCATTTTCACGCCTTGGGAGAGATTTGTTTGAGTACTTTGCATCAAATACGACTCCAACGAGGAGAGAATTGTTGGGAAAAGGTTTGTGTGAAGGAACTTCTCCCTCCTGCAAGGTGACAGAGGCATCTGATGTCGAAGCTTTCCATGTTCTGGACAGTTTGCTTGTAACTGTGACAGGCCATATGGATTTGGAGCTTTGCTGTTGTACGCAGATTGCTGTGGCACCTTTCCAGAGCTGCAGTGCTTATTCTTACTTAGCCCCAGTGCGTGGGAATCGAGTTAATCTCTCCAGTGCTTTGCCTCTTGGCGTCACAACAGTGCGTAATTCATGCGTGTCATTGCCTAAGTTCAATACTTGGGCCTCAGGTATAATATTAGTAGTGTCCTGGCTGAACCTTTGCACTGGTTTCTATCAGTAAGAGACATGAACTAGAAGTTTCTGATAGAACATGAGTGCAGAAGTTTGCAGTTCTTGCTCACCTGTAGCACCCCAAAATACAGATTGCCATTAAGTCCTCTGCAGGTGTCATTCTGATTTGCTCTTCCCTACATCCTCCCATCCCTAATGTTACTTCCAGCTTCTCATTACTCCAGACCCAAGGCTGAGTCAGATCCTGGGGAGTCTTCCCTGATGAAAACGCACAAGTTCAAATATAAAAATAAAAACAACTGCATAAAACCAATACAAACCCAACATTTTCAGTTCAGGCAGCTCAGTGACCAGAGGATGCGGATGCTCTGCTTAAACAATTAGGCTCCTTATCCCATCAGCATGTCTGATGGAACAGGCCAACCGCTTAAGCTACGATTATCTTAAAGCTGTCCAAGTCAGCTGCTTGTCTGACACTGCAGGAATTTAAAGAGCTGAGCAGATAAGGAGGCAGCAAAGCAGCAGCTCTGTTCTCCCTGCCCTGTGAGGAGAGCTCCATGAGTTCGTCTGACGGTAAGGACAGCTTCATATTGCTAATAAACATAGGGCTTGAAAATGCCAGGGGAGGCATTTTCCTTTAGGTGTGTTCTGTGGTTTGTTCTCTGTATTTGCTCCTGTCTAACGACATCTGTATTAAAATGTTTAATAGCTTTAGTGAGGAAGTTGTTGAAGCCACAGATGGGGAGGAATGTTTAAAATCTCAACTCATGAAATACGTGGACACAGGGTATTAATTTAAAAAGTGTGTTCAGATTTGATTCCCCTTTTTCTGAGTATAATGTTTCCCACTGGTGTTAAGTTTTAAAAACTTAGTGTAGCCCAGAAGAAGAGAGGGGTTTGCTATGAGTTTCCAAGCCTCATTTGTATCCTACTCCTCCCTTGGTCCTGGTGCAGTTCAGGTTTCTCCTGCTGTTTAGGCACATCCTCTTCCTGATGTGAACTGGTTTGTGCTCTGGTCAGTGTTGCAGTGTGAAAGTGGGCAGGGCTGGTGTGGAGAACATGAGGTCAGAGCCCTTGTAGGAGTTCCCTTCTGGTGGCAGTTGATGTTTATGACTGACCCTCTTTTATCCTTTTCTAGTAGCATTTTTGTTGTCATTGCTCCTGTCCCAAAGTACTTGTTTTCTAAACTGTGGTTTTGGGAATTAACACTTGTGGGAGCCTCTGTTAGAGCACAGTATTTATGCAGTGAAATATACAGTGAGGTACAGTACCATCATTTCCTCATATTTTCTTAATTGTGGCTTCAGACACACTACCCATCCCAATCCCTTAAAGTGTAATTTGAACCTGAGTGGAGCTATTCTGGGTGACAGATGCTGAGACACTCTTTTCCTCAGCACCCTGGGATTTTGGGAAGAGCCGGTTTATAGCCCAAGCTGCAGGGAGGGTCTGTCCTCCTTGCGTGCAGGAGCTGCTCAAGGAGTAGCAGAAAGCTGAGGGAAGGTGGCTTCTTTTACAGATGTTTTCATGCGTCACCTTTGTCAGTGTTGATGTGGATTGTCCCTTAGGCTGAGCCCTCTTAAGCTGAGCAGATGGCCTGGCTCCATGTGGGATCCCAACACGTTGCCTTTGTCGCATGTTAGTGGCAGGACATGTGCAGGAGCACAAAGCTCGTTAGGGGTTCTGCTTGTGCAGAGGTATTAAAGGCTCCTGGCGTAAGCAGGCAGAGTGACAACCCTGTTGTCATTCTGGTACAACCAGCTGAGTTGCACCGAGCGATTGTACGTGTTGGCTGTGTGTGTCACTTTCTCTGGCCTGGAAGCTCTTTGTGAGTCCTTTGCCAACACAGGAAACTACCCTGAACCCCATCTCCCATTATAGACTCTTATTTTTGCATTAAACAGGCAGTTTTGTCATCTTTGTGTATATTCTTCTGCATATTTTCTTTTAGTGGAATGTTCATCCTTGTTGTCATAGAAGCTGTTTGTTTTTAGAGGAAAAAAATAATTGGGAAAAGCACTTAGGGATGTCACGTACATACTTACTGTGTGACCTGAGGATGAGTGCTGAGGACTTTGGGATGAGCAGCCACATGCTGCCAGTACCAGAACTCGGTGGAAGACTGGCTACCAGCTCCTAACAGTTTATAAAAGAAATGATTTTACACACTGTCATCACTGGGAAGCTGAAAGCTTGAGGCTTCATGCAGCAAGCAATGGCTTTTTACTAAACTGAGACATTTATAGAGACCTGATGGCCACACTATTGCAGTAATATTTTCCCTGACACCATTCCCAATTCACCAGCAATTTTTCTCTCCCCTGCAATTCCTGACCTAAAACCATCACCACACTTAAAATGAATGCATGGTTCCTAAAAACTGATCTTAAAAATGGCTTGTTTGACATCCCCCTAATTCCCAAGCTTACCTGATGCGCCAGCCTCCTTGCCTGGCTCCCAGTAGGCTGCTGCAGTGCTGGAAGGGATGCCCTCACCTCAGCTCCTTCAGGATGCTCTGTGTGATGGCTTAGCAGCACGAGGCTGTGTGCATGAGCTCTGTCACCACAGGTTGCACAGATAAGGAGACCTGCAAGGTGTCCTCCTTGGCTGTGCTTTCTCCCTCTGTAAATGGAAAAAGTGCTCAGTCTGTCCTCAGCTTGGGGAAGGGACCGTGGGATGGCACCAGAGGGAGAGGGAGAGACAGGAGGGATGGGAAGCAGCAGGGCAGGCATGGAGGAGAAAAATGCTCAGGATCTCTGCCAAAGGAATCCAAAAGCTTGGTCAGGTCCTGCTGGCTCAAGTTGGGAATAGCAAAGGTTAGTTGAGACAAAGCTTCCTGGTGTCAGTAATTAAGATTTTGCAAATCTGTTTTTACCCCACTGGCACTTGAAACAGCTCATCTTTCTCTCCTCCCACCAACTTAAGAGATGCTAGTCCTCCCTTTTCCAGTTTCTGTTTCCCTTCCTCCAGCAGGAAGAAATCAGGCAGCAGCAATGAACTACCTGGATGAAGTTCCCTTCCGGACGGCCATGAGCCTTGATGGGGACTCAGAGGGAGAAATCATTTTAATCACTGCCCCGGACATTGAGCTCCCTGACTGCACCGACATCCTCATGAGCACCATGGTGAGTCCACACCCAGGTCACTGCTGGGGGATACTCAAAGGGATGTCAGCAGTGTTCTCTTATGAAAGAAGGGAAGGGAAACCTCCTAACTGATCTCTTCACTGTCTGGTTTGCAGCAGTATTGGGAGGAGGTGAGGATGATTTGTGGTGTGTCGCAGTGACGATAGGGTTGGTTTGGGGTTGCTTTTCAAAAATCCTTTCCAAGCAGGAGGGTTAGGTCTTTCTGGGATAGGAGGACAAACTTCAGGCTCTGCTCCAGGGCTGTTTTCTACTCTGGGGTTACCACTGTCTCTTTTATTAATAATATTTATTAAATATTTACCAATAAATCTACCAGCTATAAGCAGGCAACACTACCTGTCCTGGCAGTGTATACATATTTTATATATATATATAAATATATATATATATAAATACCCTGTGTTTGTCCCTACTTGGGGATGATTTGATGCTCCCCTCCGAGGCCAAGCCATTGTGCTGCTGGTTCAGGCTGATCCTTCTGGAGGGATGTGGGGGTGTTTTCCTCAGAGAGGCTGATTTGGGTCCACAGCTGACCCGAGTGGCAGGAGCAGTAAAAACAGCATTCCTGGGCTGTGAATGTACTTGCCTGCCTGTCAGGAGGAGACCTTGTTTGGAGAGCTCTAGGACGGGCAAGGCTTGTTTGTTCCAGGAAAACCCTCAGATTTCAGTCACAAACACACTTATATTTTAAGCTGAACTATGTGGAAATGACAACTCTGTTTGGGGACCAGCCGAGCCCCTGGCGCCACTAGAGAATCCCATGGCTGATTCTGCTTCTGCCAGAGGTGGCATCTTCCCTAGCCCATGTGCCTGAAGTGTCTCTGCTGAGCACTGCTAATGAGGGTCACAAACGAGCTCTGCCACCATCCCGGGGGCAGCCTATGGCTGGATGCGGTACCTCTCTGCAAGTGCCTAAAACTGGGATGCCCACTTCTCCTGTCTGCACCCTCCTACCTTCCACAGCAGTCAAAGTGACACAAACACTTCCAAGCATAAAACACTTTTCCAAAGAACTGTAGGTGCAACTCACAATAGTAATGACTTCATAGATAGACTGTTTTCAAGGATAAATTTGGGGATTCCCTATAGAGATGAGGCTGGCACTGCCCAATCCTGCAGCCAGCCCTAATGCTCAGGGAAATAGCTGATATGGGAAGGCTGCAGCCCTTAAGATGCTTCGTGGAGTGCATGGTTTGCTCCATGCCACGTGGTCTGGTTTCACATGTCCTCACCAGCTGGCTCTCGCTCTTCCGCAGCACGACTTCTCGCTGGAAAGGAAAGTGCTGTACTGGGTGGAGGTGGCCTCTCAGCAGCAAACCTCCCGGCATCGGGTCACCTCCGAAGTCGTCCCCACAGCTCCCCCATGCTGGCTGCTGCTGGTGGATCCCGCTGACAACTACGGGGGACGGGCTCGGGACGGGGCAGTGCGGCGCTCCATCAGCCTGAGTGCTGCCGACAGCTCCTACGGGCACGCCAAGGGCAGGGTGGCCCTGTCCAATACTGAGAGTGACACCTGTCACTCAGAGGAGGGTGAGTACTCGGATGATGAGTACTCCTCAACCTCTTGGGAAGAGAATGACAAGGATGAAAGGCTCCTCTCCAGGAGGAGAAGCTCTGGGAAAAGTGTGTCTTCACGTCCCGGCTTTTACCAGACTCGACCAAAGACATCACCTGGCTTGCTGGAGCCCTCGCCAGAGAACAGTGTCCACAGCCCAGCCAGCCCAGACCCCAGCAAGCAGAGAAGATCCATGGTGATATTTAACAACATGAAAAATGAGCTGGAAGCTGCCAGGAGGAAGCTGGCTGCTTTGGTGCATCCTTTGAACAGAGCTGCCACAGGGAGCAGGAGGATCCCGGTGCCACGGCTGCTCCCCCAGTGTCCCGGCACCAACCGCAGCATCAATTACGGGCCGAGTCCAGGCGTGTCGCAGGTGGGAAACTTTGTGCCGACTCCTCCAGCCACAGCCGCGCCGATGCCTCCCATCAAGCGGCACAAGCCCACAGTACCGGTGAGCAGCTTTCTTTGGTGGCCCTTTGTTCATTGCTGCGAGAGGAGGGAGGTGGAGGGCATCGAATTGGTCTCATTTGGTGGGGGCTGGCCAGCAAAAGGAACCGAAATGGGGCTTCAGAAACACTGGACCCTTGAGGAAATGCTGAAGTTTTCAAAGAAGTGAAGAAAGAGTTTGATTTTTTCACTGAGGTTGAAAGCCTTCTGGGTGCACATTTACTTGCTCTGCCCAAAACATCCCTGTTTTCCCCAAACAGGGTCTAATCTGATTTTCAATTGAAACACTAAAAAAAGAGTGAAATATGGAGGTTTTGTCCTCTTCTTGCTACATTATTACATTCTAACAGATATAAGCGGGGTTTATAGGGAAATGTCCTCTTAAAGTCATTATGTCTTTTCTAGGAAACTTTGGACTTCATAGTCCTACTAGAAATACAGATCATTTAGTGATAGAGACAGTGATGTGAAAGGATGGAGTAAATAATACTCTGTCACCTTAAATCTGAATTGCACCCTGCTTTTGAGAAATTGCATCTAATCCAGCTGCTTGAGAGATTTAGGAGATGAATTACTGAAAGCATGCAATAAAGCCATCAGACACATGAATGACCAGGTTATTTATATGCAGTTGTATTTGACATGGAGTAATTAAGGAAAGATTAAAGGCCTGTGTATTTGTACAACACCCACCCTGAGCACTCTTCTCTGACCTGTATCTATAGCTGAGCCTGGATTTAACTAAGTCCAGTCTCATTTGATAACCATTTGATGTTCCTTGTATGGGAATTTTCCTCTTCTGGAGAAAGCAAGGTAACCACCGTCATTCAGAAGCATTGCCTCAGCCTGGGTTGTTTCACCTCCATTCCATGACCCGGAGCAATGAGACCATCTGCTTTTTTCCTTGCAGTCCCTCAGCCCCTACACTTGTCTCCCCCCTGCCTCCACGCCTGGACGACCTCTCAGCTCCCACAGATCCCAGCCGGATTCCTCAGCTGACCTGCTCTCTGCACTGAGCCAAGAGGAGCGAGACCTCATTGAGCCCGTCATAGCCCTGGGCTACCCCACCCACAAAGCCATCCTCACCCTCCAGAAGACTGGAAGGCAAAGCTTAAGTCAGGTTGGTGGTGCTGGCACAGCACTGTGAGAAACTTTTGGTAAAGGAAAACTTGATTTTCATGGAAAAAAGGGATGGCTGTCTTCTTTGGGGTGGATTTTTGATGGCCTTGGCTTTCCACTTTGGTGTCAGACCACAGCTGACAGGGTTTTCCATGAGATTACACTTTTGCTGTAATAAAATAGCAATGAGTCGCCCTCAGTTTTTCAGCGCATAATCACGGCTGGTTTTGTTATCTGTTCAATCTGTTGTGTGAAGCATCATGTCCTTTTGAGGTACAAATTTTGCCCCCATATATGGAAACTTTTTGCACATCATTTTTCCCAGCTGTTGCATTCGTGTGATTATTGCCATGGCTTATCCTGTCAGAGTGGGACTGTAGAAATACCTTAGAGATTTGGTTGGGCTCTCTCCAAAACACAGCTTCTCTGTGTTGGAGCAAGCAGGGAATCCATGCAAGCATTGCAGCGAGTTCCCAGAGCTCTTTTCCCGAGGAACCTTCTATAATAACCTGGAATTTATTAAAAATATTTACCATGCAGCCTCTTCCTACCCCTAGTATGTGAGTACATCCCTACCTGCTCTGCTGCATCCTCATTCTCAATGTCTCTGCTTGTCCAGATGAATGTCACAATGGTCCAGATGGGCTCAGAGCATCCATGACAAGAGGGAGGCTGCTGGCTCTGACTCCCTTAGCAAACTTGGGGCTGGACCTGCCCATCCCAGCAGAGGATTTTAGGGCTAAGTTATCCAAGTAGCTCTTGCAGAGAGAGAAGGGTCTTAATCACAGCTGAGCAAGAAGGATATCCATGGGGCTGTCAAACCAGGGAGCAAGAGCAGATCCTGGCAGGGCATGAGCAGGCACCATGCCGAGCAGCCACTGCTGGCTGCCAGTCTCCTTCCCATTCCCCTGGGAGCTGCCTCTGCTGCGTGGGCCAGCTCTCACCCGCCTGGTCGGCGCACGGAGCTGCTCTGTGGCTGAGTCATCCTGCAGCTTCCGGCTCCCTCCTTACTCACCCCAACTGGACCAGCTCCCCAGAGCTCACTGGAGTTTCAGGCGAGCTGAGGTGGGAAGAGAAGCTTTATGTCTTCAATCCATAGAGGTTTCATCTAGGCACAGAGAGATGGGCAGAGCCCAGCCCATATTGTTTCATAGAGCCATGCAAGGGTGTCTTGTAGCACTTGCTGGCTTCAAAATGAAGAAACAGTGCATCTTATTAAGGTTGGAAATGGGTACAGCCTGCTCCCTTCTGTATAAACACCAGGACTCCCATTCCCTTGGAGAAGAGATTACTGCACCAAAAGACAAGGTCTGCCTTCTATCCCATGCCTTCTTCACTGGCAGTTCCCATCTTTCCCATTTATGCCCAGTGCAGCCAAGATAAAGCCTGACCCTTCATGCATCTCTTACAAGTAGTAAACTACCAAATTAGTCTAAATCTTCCTGGAAAATATGTTCCAGCTGAAGTTAAAAAGAAGACCCATGGGTGCTCTTTGTTACTTGGTGGTGATACGCAAGGTTTCGATGTGTGATAATGACTACTTCAATTGTGAGGATTGATTGAAATACCGGATGGTAGCAAAAAATTGCTCAACTTCCTTGCAGTGTCAAGTGAAACTAGCAGAGCCCACCCTGGTAGAGAAGGCAAGGCCTTCTGTAGCCTTCTTTAGAAGCAATGCTTTCCTGATTTTGGTGGAAGAACTTCTCTGAAAGGCTCAAGCAGGACTAATTGCCCCAGCGTGCCAGAGGTTCATCATGTAGGATGTCATGGCCAAAAAGGCACCATTGCATTTTGATCAATGATCACTGATCAATTCAAAATGCGTCGTTGATCTATGGAGCCCTCAATGTACATATGAACTGAGACATGACAAAGGCTGCAGCTGGTCAGTGTTAAAAATATCTTTTTGTTTAGTCTTGAGGAGACATATATATATATTTTTAGTGATAAAAAACATTGAGTTGACAAAGGCACCGATTTCATGCTGGGCTTGACCAGGCTCCCAGGATTGTCTGTGTTATGCTGTGGGTGAGTGGCTATTCTGGCACAACAGGGGAAGAAAATACAGCAGTGATCTGGGGTTGTCATTAGCCTGATAACGAGTAACATAACATCGGGTGAGGAATGCCAATGACCAGTGACTGTCTCCTTTCTGAGTTACTGGGCTCCTTAAGGCTGACATTTCTGAAAATCCCTACTCGACTGTTCAGCCAAAATAGATCAACTCAATGTTTGGAGACATTTTTTGTCTTTTTCATCTTTTTCATATGTTTTATGGCCTTTCACTGAGTCCTTCTCCTTGTCTATGGCAGGGCTGGGGAGGGTGGAGGTCTGTGTGCTGGTGGATCTGGGGAGAGATGAATCAGCTTCTCCTTGGATGGAGAAGCTTTGGAGAGACCTGTGGGATGTTTTTATTCCCCCTACTATTGTATAGCTCATTTATTATTGCCTGTCCCGTATGTTTTTGGACAGTGAGTGATTCTCGCGGTATTTAAAAGATGCTGCTGGGAATTGTGCTGTCAGCACTCCAAGAACAACGAGGAAAGCCAAAAATAACCGTTTACTTTCAATAATGACAGCACACAGGTCTCCCCTGGGGTGGGTTTTGCACTCAGACCCTGGAACAAACCCACGGGTGCCTGAAGCCCGACGCATCAAAGGGATGCGGGGTCAGCTGAGCAAAGTGATCCCACCAGGACAGGCTCTGCCTCACCCTGCAGCCTGGAGGCCATCGCTCTGCATCTCAGATGTTGACATGTTTGGTTTGCTCCTTGTCCTCCCTCCACCTTGTTCCCATTCCCACCCTGGGAGGGTGAAGGGGGACCAAGATGTTGTCTCCCACTGGGAATCTTGCAGATAGACAGACCACCTTGGCTGAGCATTAGATGGGAACCAGCAGGATAGTGGTGGCTCACGTCCCGTCCATGGTGTGTCCCTGGGAGGCGGCGACGGGGCTCCTGACTGGCCTTGCTCCCCATGCCTGCAAGGCTGAATTAACCTGACTGTCTTCCCCTGCAGTTCCTGAGCTACCTGGGTGCCTGTGACCGGCTGCTGAAGCAGGGCTACGAGGAAGGGCAGGTGGAGGAAGCCATGGAGATGTTCCAGTACTCAGAAAAAAAGGTCAGTATGGGATGGCACAGCCCAGCACTTTGTGCTGTGTCCTCCAGGCTCTCTTTTCCAGTAGGGTGCACGCTTCCCTCTGCCTCCATAGCCTCTCCTGCAGCCTTGTGGAGAGTCAGACATCTGGGGCAGTGTCACCATAAGGACCCCTGGGGGAGGACACCTGCTCCTTCACTCTTCTCCGCCCTTCCTCTCACCCTGTTGTGCAGCATGATACTCACTCAGCTCCTGGACAGGGAATCCCGTGTCCTGAGCCCACCAGCACTCATGCTCTCTCCTGCCCTGCCAGCTCTCCCTTCTACTCCCAGGGAGGAGAACCATGGAGAACTGGGCATTTGTCTCCATCATCAGTCTCCCCCTGGTGGTAATGAAGAGTCTGGGAAGGTAGAACTGCATGAAATCTGGGCTGGCACTGTTTGCCGGGATGCCGAGGCCTGTAGGATTGCCGTGGAGCTCCCTAGGGCAGTGACAGTGGGAGGGCACCCGGGTCTCGGTGTCAGGGAAGGATTTATTTATTGAGGACATGGCTCCAGGTGATGTTGTGGCGCTGGGGCCCAGCCTGAGCAAGGAGGGGAGCAGGACAAATGAATTCCAGCTGTGCTCACTGCCGTTCCCTGCTCTCTTTATAATGCAGACAAACACTGCATGGAGTTGATATAAACGTTATAAGGAATAAGTGAAGCTAGAGGCTGACTTTATTAAATATTTCTTATTTAATAAGTTTCAGTGCTACCAGGGATATGTGTGCCCTTGATCTGCTGTCACGGTGATACAACCCAGCCAGATCTTCTGGCTGCAGCCTTGTCCCACAGTACTGCTTCTGCTGCAACCCCACGATACATCCATCCATGATAACATCACTCCTCTCTCCTCCTTCTTCCTCCAGGCAGCTGAATTCTTGCATCTGTTGGCTCAGTTTAATGATATGGGCTTCCAGCAAAATGAAATCAAAGAAGTTCTTTTGCTTTGTGGGAATCAGAGGGAGAGGGCACTGGAAGAACTTGTGATGAAAACCCACTGAGCAGCATCTTGGAGCAGTCACAGCTTCCCCTCTCCACACCAGACCAGAAGGACTCAGGTGATTCTGCTGCTCCATCCTCACCCCTGGAAGTACCAGCCACAGACCTTCACAGCTCTGCCTTGGTGTCTCATTTTAGGGACATCCATCATAAGAGTGTTTGTCATTCAGGCACTGACTGCATAGCAGGAATGTTTATCTCCTCACCCACGCATCCCCACCCTTGATCATCTCAGCAGTTCAGATTAGATGAAAGAAGATCCAAACCGCCTTCGGCTTAGATTTTCGCAAAACCCAAACCAAACCATAGTGTTCTCCCTCCACCTGGGGTGATGGGTGTCATGTTTTCAGCTACAATCAAATGGGGATTCTTAAGAGATTATATAAATCAACAGAAGAAATTGTTTTCCTAAAATCTGAAGGCTTCTGCAGGAACATGTGTTGGTCCTGGCTTGGGGAGAGTCTCAGCTGACTTAGTCATGGTTGAATATTGTAATTGAAATCCACTTTGATCACATTATCTTCCTTCTTTTAAACCAGAAATGTGAGAAAAATACACAGTTCCATGTGGGTAAGGAAAGAAAACAGGCTGCCCTTGCTCTGAAATACATGAGGTTTATCCAGTGCAATGAAAAATGGTGGAGGCAAAGGTTTGTCCTCGGGCAACTTCATGAAATCAGAAAAATCAGAATAGAGAGATGGGGAACTGCTCACTGCCCTCATGCTCTGCCCAAATCAGGAAAATTCAGGGGATGTTTCCCTAAACTGTGAAGACAGTGGCTCCAAATGAAGTTAAGCATGAATGTCAACATCAGGAACATCTGGATGCCCAAGGGAGTTTCTCTATGTAACTGAAGGACAAAGAATGGGAGATTCAGATCACTGTACAGGATGTGTGTCTTGGCTTGGCAGCGGAACAGTGGACAGTGTTTTCACATAAAGTATGTTATTTTCCTGTGAATTAGATACAGATGTAATTTCTTTGAGTAAAGATGCTTGGGGGGGTTCTTCTGCAACATGTTTGTGTCTTTTTCTGTCAGGATGCCAACTGGCACAACCCAGCAGAGAAAATCCTTAGTTGTATTAGTACCATTTTTCCATTGTATCCTTCCAAACAATCTCCCAGCTCAGTGTACTGCCATCAACGTAAAACACCATGTCCCTTCTCCCTGGATCTCCAGGTGAGTGCCAGACAACAACAGGAAGGTACAGCTCTCCATGGCTGCGTTCATTCTTGCCTAGATACAAGGAAACTTGGCATCCAGGTTTTGGGGGAGTTGACCCATCCCTCCCCAAGGATGCTTTATTCCTGCTCTACTTTAACGGCATTGAAATGGAAAATGTGGCACCTTGTATGTCCTAGGCAGATATTCCTGGGAAGCTCACAGGCTCTTCTTGGAACTCCCAGCCCTGTTTTTCCTCCTGCTTTCCCTTGGTTATACAAGCTTTTATTTTTGATACGGCCCTTATAAGGCAAGTCCATCTACAGACAGCTTTTCCTTACATTCCCCCTTGCCAAGATGATGTCACCTTAAAAACGAGACTTGCAAAAGGTTAAACTGTGATTAGGCAGATTGCGTCGCCTCGAACTGTGATCTTTGGCGGAGCGAACACCGTGAGGATGGAAAGGGGAAGATAGGCTGCTGTGCTAGTGCCAGTGGTGCTGAATTCTGGTGGAGCAAAGCACATTGGCAGCGTCGTGCCAACTCACTGTGCAAAGGCTAAGAAGCTTCTCGCCCTCCTTAGTGGCTTGCTCGGTCCTGGATCATCGTTTCTTGCAGAGGTAAGAAATGTATCTTTTTTCCTCCCTTTGCATCTAAAATTATTTCGTTTTACTTTCTGGATGGCAGTCTGGATTGATGGATGCAACAAATGGCTCTTGGGAGCATCTGTGCCATAGTCAGCTGCCTGCCAAGACTCACACTTTCCCTCAAGTGCTACACTTAGAATCTTAAAACCTTTTGCATTTTGTTGACAAATATCTTTGTAAACCCCTGAACTGTCAAAAAACAGCATGTGGAGGTGGGGAGGAGGTTGTATCACTTGGTGTCAGAGCTGGAGGGAAGGGGTGAGCCTGCCAACTTTTGCAGTCTAGGTTTGGCCACACTAGCCCAACATAAATATTTTAGTAACAGAATTATTTTAGCTTTATTTTAATGGATGTTTAAACTGTTTGTTCAACTTAAAATTGTTTTAAAGCAACATGTTTCCATGTGCTGCTCTCAGGAGAAGACAATGTGAAATGTTAATTGGCTTTGTCTGGGAAGGGGAAAATGATTTGATTTGATGGGTTCCTGTAACAGTCCATCCAGGGACTGCAATGCTGCTCAGCTCACAATGCCCGCAGTGCAGAGCTGGGACAGGTCCATTGGTGTCCCCTGCCTCCCCCATGCCACCACCAGACCTGCAGCTCCACCAGCAGCAGTCCCCTCATGGGTGACAGCAGGGTGGTGGCCTGGCCCAGTGGCAGAGAGCAGATGGGAACAAGGCGCATCCAGTGGTTTTCCATCTGGCTGTGGGTGCAAGCTGGGGTTTTCTGGTTTGTTTTGGTTTGCGGTTGCTTTGAGTGGGTTTATTCTCAAATGCGGGAACTGTTTTGAAAATGCTGAGAACTTGGCGAGGATCAGCAGCGGAGGTATTTGAGGCATCCCGGCTGGTATTCTCTTCCGCTCCCTCCCGGCCTGGACAGCACAGGCAGCCCAAATGCCCCATGGATGGGAAACCAGCTGAACCGGGGTCTGGGTTTGCTGCTGCCCTGGCCCTTGTGGTCACAAAGGGGAGCTCTGTGCTCCCCAGCCATCCCCAGAGCTGGTCTTGAGGGCTGTCAACCCTCAACACTGGGTGGTGGGATCTAATGGGAACAGCTCCTCTGGCTGTGGAGCTCTGCAAGCCTGGTATCACCATGTAATGGTGCCACTCCCTCCCCCTCCCTTCCTTTTGGCACCCTCTGTACTTCCAAGCTTTGCCATGTCCTCAAAAGACCCTGACTTGGCTCAACTGAGTCTCCGGTGAGAGCCAGCACTTGCCACCCTTGGGTGGGGTCTGTGCTGGGGTTTGGGGGGTGATGGATGGTTCCCAGGTCCCAGAAAACCCTTGGCACATTAAGCACCTGATGCCCAGGAGCTGCTTTCCTTCACTTCCCATCTTCCCTCCTCCTCCCAGGACCCCACTGCAGCCACAGAGAATTCCCAGGGGATTGCAGGGCTGCGTGGGAACCGCACTCCCACATATGGCTCTGAAACTGAGCCACAGCTGAAAAAGCATTCAGGGGCAGAAGCAAGTCCTGACATAGATCCCCGTTAGGAGGTATTTTCCTTCAGAAGCATGGGGGAAAAGAAACCCCAAACCTAAAAATAATGAAAAACACGGTAATGAGAAGCTTTTCTATAGTTTTCCTTTTAATTCTGGCATGTAATGAATGATTTCCCATCGAGGCAGAGAGGAGGTGGAATGCTGCACACCCTCAGAATGCAGTCAGAATAAATAAATCCCATGTTTGCACCTCTGTGGTATCTGCCCTCTGCAGAAGCCACAATGTCCTGCACACGGCTGGCTTGTGAGCTCATGGCTGACAGGACTTTGTGCCCCTGCAGGGCAGGAAGAGGCAGACAGGAGCTGCCCTTTCCCTCTGGCAGGGTCTGATGTCACCTCCAAGGTCCAGCATGATGCATCCCTGGTCCTGAGCACAGCTTCATGGAGGAGGAGAGGAGCCCAGGGGAGCAGTGAGTGCAGAGCTGAGGCCTTTGCAAGGAAAGCATCCTGACGTGGGATCAGCTACGTTGCAATGTCATGGTCGCGTCTCGGCAGCCTCAGGAGGAAGGTCTGCAGGGAGCCGCTGCGTGGGAAACCTGCCTGCTCCTTCTTCTGCTTCCAGGTGTCCTCTTCCACAGAGTAGAGGAGCGTCAGCATTTTGTTGACAGTGTAGATGGTGTCACCCCTGACGACAGCAGTGAAGAGGGCTCCCTTGCTGTTCATGAACTGCCCAGGCAGGGCGCTCCACTGCCGTGATCTCAGGTTGAAGCAGTCGATAACACAACGCAAGAAGTCGTCGTAGGGGCCATTGCGCATGACGTAGAGGTTGTCACGATGGGCCACCATGCAGTGCCCGTAGCTCTGGTGCCTCTTGAGCTCGGTGATGGGAAGCCACGCGTCTTGCTGGGTCTCGTACTCGTAGATGACAGTGGTGTCCAATGGCTGCCACAAGCAAACAAAGATCTGCCCCAAGGCTTGGGCACAGGGCGCTGCTGTGCTTGGCTGTGGCAGGTCAGAGACGAATGTCCAGGTGCTGGAGGCCAGGTCATACCTCTCCACGGACTTGAGCGAGATCTTCTCATACTCGCCACCGATGGCATAGAGGTAGCCCTCGTGGCCCACCAGCCTGACGTCGTAGCGCAGCTGGTGAGGGCTGGGGAACTCGCTCCAGGCATTGGCATCAGCATCGTAGCAGAAGCTGCTCTCTACCACCTGCTTGTTGGCTCCGTAGACGCCACCCACGATGTAGATCTTATTATCCATGGTTGCCATGCCGGCTAGGAACGTGCTGGCACTCAGTGGAAGGCAGGAGAGGGTCCTCCATGTGTTGGTCTCCTCGTCCAGGTAGCAGATGGTCCTGGAGAGGTCCTCCAAGAACTCGAAGGTGGGTGTGTGGGCTCCCACTGCCACAAAGGTGCTGGGTAGGAGGGCTTCCACATAGGCCAGCAGGTCATCAGAGAGGCAGTCCAGGTACTCCTCCAGCTCAGCGTAGCTGTCCCTGATGTAGAGCGCAGCGCAGTGGAAGAGATCCAGGAGGCCAAATATGGCAGCGGCTTGGTACAGCAGGATGCAATTGTCAGAGTTGATGGAGTGGATCAAGTACTTGGCCAAGGGCTTCACCTGCAGGAAGGCAGCACATTCCACTGCCTGGAAGGTCTCCTCACTGCCAAGGATGGGCCTCTCACCCGCCAGCACCCGCAGCATGGCAAGGAACCCAGCTGCACTCAGCTCCCCCAGCCCAATCTCCTCCTGCGTGCTCTCCCTCATGCCCGAGCGGAAGAGGGCACGGAAGTACTCACTGCTCTCCACCAGCAAGGTCTTCTCCACCGAGAATGACTGCTCCTCTACCCGGATACGCACCCGCTCCGGGGGCCCTGCCTGGGAACCTTCTTCCTCTGGGGTCATCTCGCCTAGGACCTGAGCAGCTCTCAGGGGTGGGGGAGCACCCGATGCCCCTTCGTGCCCCGGCACAGCCCCCTCCGGCCTTCTTCACTCTTTGATGCCTTTGCTGCACTGCCCGGCGGCCTTGTAATATAAATACCTTGGGCTAAAGATAGCTGAACTCGTGACCGGGGCCCTTCAAAGGTATCCGCCAGGCTCAGCTGCCCACCCAAACTCAGGCAGGGTTCCAGTGTCACCAGCCAGCACTGAGCATGGCAGAGGTGCCTGGATCATCCCATGGAATATGCCCAGCCACTCAGGAGAAACCAGGTTTTACTCTCGCCATTCCCAGGCATCCTCCTTGTGATGCCCTAAAGGAATGGTCCCCAACCTGGGGAGGGCAGCACGTTTGCGTGGCTGGGAAGAGCATATGGCCACACTATCTTTTTTTCCCTTAAAACATGGAGTTTACAGCCCAGGGAGATAAACGACATCAGCGAATCTCATTGCCACCCAGCTCAGCCGCGGGAAAGGGACTTGGCTGTTCCTCAAGCATTGCCATTGGCAGGGAGAGACCTTCCTTTGCAACCCTCACCAGGGCAGCAGCAACTGCAGCATCCATGCCAGCTGCAAGGAGCCATAAGCCAGCCTGTGCTTCACCTGGGATCTCACGGTGAGAAAAAGGAAGTGCAGCAACCTCTTCTCACCAAAAAACTTCCTCTCTGGCCTCAGGGCTTGCCCAGCTCCCCGTAATACCTGGCCGTGGGAAGAGATAAACCCCTGTTTACTGACACAGTGAGGAAAAGTGTTACTTGTGGCACATCACTTGTTTGTGTGGTAATCACAGTTTTTTCTGGCTAGAAATCCCATTTCAGCTCTGCTGTGGGGTGCCAAGGAAGGCTGACAACCGGGCTCACCTGGGGGACTCCTTCCTAGATCTCCCCATCACTACCCGTGATTAGTTTGCAGCTGGTGTTTTGGTTTTGATGAATAATTTAACCTGAGCAGCCCATCCCATTGAAGGTCTATTTTTTGCTCCCTCCTTAACCCCCTCATCCAAGCAGCTGGAAACTTTCAGGGCAGTGCATGATGGCAAAGCTGTTGCCTCAGGGTCACAGCCCCAGCAGGTTCCCCCAAAAATCTGAGTTTAGGGGAGAAGGGGAGAGTTTTGCACTTGCGCCACTGTCACTGATCCTCGTGGATACCCAGCTTAAAATACCATGTTTAGTTCCAATTGCTTTTAAGCACCCTAGACCTGTGTCCAAAGGGGGTCTGGGGTCAGAGGTCCTCAGAGGGGCTCTGCTTTCCACAGGGGAGTTATCTGTGTGATCCCCATCCTCCCCATCCCTGGGGCTTGCAGGGACTTCCACACTCCCAGACTATTTTGGGACGGTTTAAAAATATCCCGCCTGTATTAACGGGCAATACTCCCAAGGGCGCAGCAGCCCCACATGGCCACGGAGCAGCCTTCGCCCCCCAGCCTCGGCTATGGCCCCCCCGCAGTCCCTCGGGGCCGGCCCCGGGCCGTGTCCTGTGAGCCCTATCCCTAATGGCTGTGATCGCCATGACAACGCTGACTTCAGCCTCCGCCACCTACTCAGGCTCAGAGCCACTGGGTGCCGGCTGATGGATTGGTGCGGGCACTGGTGAGTACTCCCCGGGCTCCCTTTTCCTCTTGGGACGAGTCGTCTGGGTGGGAAAAGGGTGTTTTTCTCCCTCGAAAGCCTCTGCCGGCAGCAGAAGGTATCTGTGCTTAATTGCATCCGAAGGAGCCGGGCAGGTGGTGGGCAGGGTAGCTGGACAGGCAGCTCCAGGGGCTGCTCCTGCCTGCCGGAGGTGTGATGAGTGCACCAGCCTCAGCCAGGGCAGAGGGACCAGGCTTGGGCTTGCTGGGGACACGGCGAGGAGCTGAGGGCTCAAGAAGGTGCCGGGACATGGCGCGGTGGCCACCGAGCCGAGGCATGGCAGGTTTCGGGCCCGGAGGTCCCTGCCCGAAGCCGGGGGAGCTCGGGATGCCGGCGTGTGCCCTGCCGGGGGGACCGTCCTCGGGGTGGCCGGGGCAGCGTGTCCAGCCCCGCGGCGTGGCAGCTTTCCTTACAAGGAGTTTGGTTGGAGCCTGAGCAGCGGGAGCCGCGCTCGCCTCCGCCCGCCTCATTCATCCCAGCCCCAGCCTTGAAGGGGCCGCTGCTCCCCCGGCCCCGCGCTCCCGGAGAACCCCGCGTCCCCTCCGGCCGTGGGTTTTAAGGTGGGAGGCTGCGTTTCTCTTCTCTTTCTGGCGTGTGATGGGTGGGCAGAGGGCTGAGGAGGGGTCCCTGTCTTTGGGTGGGGTTCTGGCCGCCACTGTGGGATGAGGATGCCAGGCAGCCTGGCTCCAGGATGCGGATGGAAGAGAGGGGATCTTCCACCCTGGTGCTGCTGAGCCCTTCTCTTCCCCAGGCTGGGGCACCCTCGAGCCAGGCAGTGAGAAGGTCCCCATCCGGCACGGCAGCGGGTGCTCTATGTCCCCCGCTCTCTCCCGCAGGACCGAGGATGTCCTCGATGTTCGGCAAACCCCGAGCCAGCGGCGAGCGGCCACCCCAGAGTCCCCTCCCTGAGTGCAACGTGGCCATCCTGGGGTGCAGAGGGGCCGGCAAGTCAGGTGAGACGTGCACCCACAGCCACGAGCAGGGCAAGGCATCAGGGAGCTGCCGGGGTGCCGTGAGGGGACACCTGCCTCACCTGCCTCTTTCACCCCCTGCAGCTCTGACCGTGAAGTTTCTAACCAAGAGGTTCATCAGCGAATATGATCCCAACTTGGGTAAGACACGTTCTCGTCCCATGGAGCATCCTTCCCATCTCCTGCGTTTCCCATGAATATGGCATGTAAGGGGAAAAAAACCCAACCCACCCAAAATTATATAAAAAACAAAAAAGGCTGGATTTGACCCAAAACCGTCTGCAAAAACAGAGGTGAAAGCAGCACCCTCTCTGAGGGCATGTCCCACAGGGAACGTTGGCTCCTTGCGCTGCCCCCCAAAAAAAACAAAAGCTGAATTCTTGGGGCTCTTTGAGGAGCATCTCATGTCTGTTGGGCTGAGGGAACGAAGACGGGTGCACAGCAGGCGACCCTGGGGCTGAGTTTTGCAGCGAGCAGTTCTGGGCATTTTTTTTCCACTCATTTGAGTAATTAATAACTATTTTCCTAGGCCTGACTCCAGGCTGTGGGGAAGAACCATAAATGATTTATCGGGGCCATTAGGAAGATATGGACCTCGTCCAGGAACCAACTCCAGCCACTAATAATTCAGTGACTCTTAGAAAGAAGGATAAATCGTTTCTTCCTCGGATATTTTTGGGAATGTGGTTTCATCTTCCCATGTCAAAACCTTTCCGAAACACATCCGTTAAAAGCTGGCCCAAAGAAAGCATCTTTCTCCTGAGGGAATGGCTCTATGGCTCTCCCTGCCTGCCCTCCTTCCAAAAGAAAGGACTGCTCCTCTCGCTTGATTTATTGGGAAACAGTCCCATGTCAAGCCCCCAGCTCGCTTTATCTCACCAGCCTGTGGATTTTAGATAAGGGCCAAGCCCTGGGTGCAGAGATTGTTGTGCCAAGCTCCTTCTCCTCCCTCCTTCTCCCATGGGAGCCCATGCTTGCAGCACGTGGGGAGAAATAAGCACTCCTAGCCAGGCTTGCCCAGCAACATCACCACCAGTCCCCCAAAATAATGTTGTCTCAGGAAGGAGTAAGGTGGGAGGCATTGGTGGAAGATGCTCCTCATCAGGGCTAAAATTTTTCCATGATGTCCCAAGCATCCCGGGCTTTGCTTGGCTTTGAAGAAGACAAGGTGTGCCAGCCCATGCTCACAACCACCCTTCTCCTTGCAGAGGATACCTACTCCTCGGAGGAGCTGGTGGACCAACAGCCTGTGCTGCTGAAGGTGATGGACACTGCTGACCAGGTGAGGCATTGGGGATTGATGACCAGCTGGACCATGGCTGGACCACGGCTGGACCACGACTGGACTGTGGCTCAGCTGCTCCTCTCACCCCCAGGACGGCCCCGGGAACTGCGAGCGCTACCTGTGCTGGGCCAGCGCCTTCCTTGTTGTCTACAGCATCGACGACAGGAAGAGCTTTGAGGGCTGCCAGCGCTACCTTGAGGTCCTTGCCCTGCATGCGCGGGGCTGCCAGCACCGCTGCCCCGTGCTCCTGCTGGGAAACAAGCTGGACATGGAGCAGTACAGGTATCGGGCACGCAGTGGGATCTGTTCCCCGTGGGAGAGAGCTCACAGATCCCCCATCCCTCCAGCTGGGATGCAAAACCCAAATCCAATTTCTTTATGAGTATTTCCACCCCCATTAGTATTTGCAACATCCTCCCACATCTCCGAAGTTTCTGCTCTCCTGCCCGAGGGGTGATGTGTTTATTTTGAGGCTGCTGGTATTTTCAGTAGGATGTTTTTTGGCTGAGTGGTGAGGCAGCATCACCATGCCTGGCAGGGCTTGAGCCAGAGGAGCCCCTCTGGACATGCCCTTCTTTTCCCTGGAGCCCTCTAGTCCCAGCCCCACTGCCAGGACTGGATGTGCCCGATATGTTTTTCTGGCCTTTTGTGCTGCTCTGTGGTCTCATGGGTCCCTGAGTCACGTGCTTTGCTGAAACCCCTGTGCTCCCAGGATGGAGGTATCCCCCTCCCCACATCAAGGACCTGCCCATCTCCTCCCTGCTTCCCAGTGCACTGCCATCACACTCGCCCCCAGGTCCCTGGAACACATCACTGACAGGGGAAGCTGTGTGATTCCCCAAGGACACAAAGAGACCGTTTCTCTGGGATTTTGGGAAAGGCAAAACTCTTTCGGATTCATGTTCCTGCTTGTCCCAGGGCAAGGATGGGCAGGTGCTACCCTGGCGCTCTTCGGGAAGCAGGCATGGGAAGTAGGATTTATTGCCTGCACCCCCTTCAGGTGGCTGCCATGCCCCAAGGGATCCTGCACCCATCCCTTCCCCTCTCGCCAGGCAGGTGCCCTCAGCAGAGGGGATGTCCCTCGCCAGCAGGTTCGGGTGCCTCTTCCATGAGGTGTCAGCGTGCCAGGACTTCGCCCGGGTGCAGCACATCTTCCACGAGGCCGTGCGGGAGGTGCGGCGCCAGGCGGAGTGGAACCTGCCCGTGCGGCCACTCTTCATCTCCGAGGAGCGGCCCTGCCCACCCGTGGCCACGCCAGTGGCCCTGCCCACCCACCACAGCTTGGCCACCTGCACCTTCAACACCCTCTCCACCGTCAACTACAAGGAGATGCCCTCCGTGGCCCAGGCCAAGCTGGTCACCGTCAAGTCCTCGCGGGCTCAAAGCAAAAGGAAGGCTCCCACGCTTACTTTGCTGAAAGGCTTCAAGATATTTTAGGACACATCCCTGTGGGCTGCAGAGAGGGGTGAGAGAGGCTCTCATCCATCCTCCCAGCTCCACAGGGGCTGAGACCTTCCATGATGGACTCACAAGCACTGCAGCAGCCACTGGCAGACGGTGGCCCCGGTCTCCGTGCCGGGGCAAAGCCTGCAGTGGCAACTTGGCAAGCAGGCAGGGTGCCAAGGGTCTGACAAAGGCTGTGGCATTGTTCTGCCTGCCCCTGCCCAGTGCTGCTGCGGTGTTTGCACCCTGTCCTGCCACTGGCACCGGGGCCAGCTCAGTTTTCCGTGAGGATGCAGCAGCTCCCAGAGGAGTCGGAGCTGTGGATACCATTGGGAGGGTAAGGGCCATCCCCACAGCCCCCAGCCAGCTTGGGCACCTGGCACACAGCTACAGGAGCCCAGGAAGGGGGATTGGAGGCACCCATCTCGTTCATCCCACAGGTCCCCGACTGAGCAATAAGTAGGAGGAATTTTTATTTTTTTTAAATCCAGATAAAAAAGGTGCAGATACTGTTTCAGCTGCTTAAAGGCCTTAGGTGGCCTGAAACTGATACCCACACATCAAGCTAAGTCACACCAAAATTGCTGCTTTTTTAATCAACTTTTTACACTATAGCATCCCTTTCCAAAGGCCTTGCAAGGAGACGCTTTGCTGACGAGGACATGGTCTGAAAAGCCTTTGTTTAAAAGACTGATGTATTTCCAATAATATCCTAAATTATTTCATGGCTTCTACGCATGCCCAGTGAAGGACACAAAGGGAATCCTGGAGCAGACCAGGTTCTACCTGTGCCCGAGCCAGGGCCAAGAGCTGGGTGTTTGGTTTCAGGTGCTCCATCAGGTTAAATGTTCTGCTTCTCCCTGGAGTTGCAATTACTTTGCAGAGTAAAATATCCATGTGTATATTTGTACATATAGCCATAGAAATATATATATATATATATGACTTTACTGACAGAGATTCAGTATGGCATTTTGATCAACCACTTTGGAAAGTATTTTAATAAAGAGGATTCTGAAAAGAATAAAAATGCCTCAGCTTCATCAGTTTTCCTGATGGGAAGTGAGGGTGCTTTCCCTGCCTAACTGCACGCCAAGCCTCCCACCTCCTTCCCTGGCTCAGCTCCCTTCTGTTTGCAGCACCTGACGGAGGAGATGAAGCTGGCACTGGAGGGAAGGCTGGAAGCAGCTGAGAACGGTTGGGGAACACACCAGCCAGGCAGGAGCTGAGCCCAGGGCCCCTCCTGCAGGTACAACTCTGCTGCTTTCTTGTTTCACTCTTCTCTTTTCCCAGGCTAAACTGCATTTTTAAACTTCCACCCCTACGAACGGAGACATTCCAATACCTTCCTTAAGGCCTAAATGGGCTGACTTCAGCTACCACTATATGGCCTCCTCAGACATCTCTGTGTACAGGGACGTGACAGTCCCATCCTTCCACTGGACCATCACGTCCCCTGGTCTCTGGTCCTGGGGCCCTGGCTCCTGCTTCTGCGGCTCGGCCGGGCTGTATTCCTGCACAGGCATCAGGGCTTGCTTGGCATCCAGGTCAGCCTGCTGTGTGGTTTGTGAGGCTTCTCCATTCACAAGGATCTTCCTTTTCCTGCAGGGAAGGCACAACAAGGACACATGGAGTGAAGCAACAAGCCCAGCCCACATCTGATGGCACCTACCCTGGTGATGGTCACAGCCATCGATTTGCACCATGTCCCTGGAACGCACTAACTGCTTATGGGCAAACACCGCAAGGTGAGCTGTGCCAGGTAGGAGCTCTGAAGTGTTTGAGCACACACAGCTGTGGGATTCACACTTGGAGAGCACCCAGCTCCTGACGCCAGGAGCAGCACGCAGCCAGCCATCACTAGAGGGAGAGCAAGGCAGGCTCGTAGCATTAGCTCTTTTCTTGTCTGAAGATGGCAGCTCTGACAGAGCTAAGTTTTCGTGCAGTAGCAAACAGTGAGTTGCTCCTCAGCTGCGGGGTTGTGCAGCAACAGGGGAACAGTGTGGGTACACGGATAGGGAAAGGCTGGGAGTCCTGCTTCAGAGCCCCTGTACTTAGGGGAAAGCATGTCACAGCAGTTATCATCACTTCCCTCCCAGCAGCCTTGTTGGGCTGGGCAGAGATGTGCAGACCTTTACTGAATCCAGGACCCGGAGAAGGGAAGGGGCTTGTTCCAAGGGACACAAAGAGAGCAGGCATCAGATAAGGTTCTATAACAAAAAATGGTTCAAAGGGAGTTTGTCTTTGCTCTTCTCCCCATCACTCAGGGTTTGTCCTGTCCTGCCAAACCCCTGTGTCTGTTTGCCTGAGAGGATTTCAGGGCACCACCACACACCAAAAGATTCTCAAATTTTCCTGACTTACCTGTTTCGCACAATGTTAATAGTCAGAAGAACAAGACCCAAAATCATGGTTGCGAGGGAAAGTGCAAGGACGGAGTAATTCCACGTTGAGGCTGAGGGAAAGCAGAGAGGCAGCGTTAGTAGGCACAGCACAGTGTGACCCACAGAGCCTGGGCAGGGGTTTCCTGAGGACATCCAGGATGCTCTGTCCTTGATTTTTGTGGCTTTGAAGTTGATCCTCATGGCACTGACCTGCTGCTATGTCAATCTGCTCCCTCACCCTGCCAAAATCACAAGAGACCTTTGCTCTCTTGGCAGGCTCTGCCTGGAAAGAGGCTGAACCCCAGAGACACTATCTCAGCAAAGCCTTCTGCCTGTCTTCACCTATGGCCTGCTTCTTCCAGAGGCGAGACTGAGGGTTTGTGTGTCTGGGGTAAATCACCTCCTCAGGTAATGCCCTCAGGCATCTCTGTTAGGCAGGAAAGTTAACAGCCAAGGACTGTGTCTCAGCCCAGGAATACCAATGGGACTTACGGTCTTCTCTGCGGAAGAACCAGAGCAGCTCTTCCAGCTCTTGCAGTTCCAAGCCCAGTGGAAGGGTAGCATTGCCTGCTGTGTGCTCGTACACGTGTGTGCTGGCCAGGGTGGTCGGGAGGTACTTGTGCTCTGCCTCAGCTATGGAGGAAAGAGAAAGATACAATGGTCACTCACTGCAGCCCTTCAGACTGGAAGTGACCTTCCCCTTCACTCACAGCATTGCCCAGCATGTCTATCCAATGCAGCCCTGAGTGCACAGCCTGATCTCATGCACTGAGAAGTGGAGAGTGTTTTTGGCTGCAGAACCCATTATGGTGGGGCACCAGGGCTGCAAAGACCCCAGGATGCTAATAGGGCCTTTCCACGTTCCCCAGCTCCCACCACTGAGAGGCAGCTCTGTGTGCCACAATTCACCAAAGAGTTGCCTTGCCAAGACCAGTCCTGGAAATCTGACTCTGGATTGCAGTCTTCCAGTGATAAACTCCTATTTATCAGGCTGGCTTGTAAACACAGCTTGACTCTAGCATTTTTTATCAGAAAAGCTTCAGTGTCTGCAAAGAAACCAACATGTTAAGTGTAGCCAACCCCAAGCAGAGGACATACACACAGAGTGCAGATGGGAATGACACCCAGTTCTGGAACTGGAGTGCAAGTTTTCCCATGGCTCAGCCAGGCTGCTGCTGGTGTATACTGAGGAAAATAGCCCCATAGAAAAAAAGAAAATGTATTTCCAGAAAGTTAAGGTCTTTGGACATGTGACTACTTCACCCACAACATTATCCTTTAAGCCAAGACTGTACCTTGCAGCAGGAAAAATGGGATTATCCACAAGAGCTTCATATTTGTATATGCAGGTGGGATGGATCACGCCTTCACAGTGTTTCTTCAGTGTGGAGATGCCTGAGAAAGACAGAGAAACTAAGGAGTTGAGAGAGAACCTGATTCCCCTCCTACTCCAGTTCTGTTCAGAGGCAGGATCTCATGTACTTCGGCATCTGTTTCCTCCCGTGAACACGAGTCTGAGCTGCCAGGACAGGGTGCAGAAATTCCTGGAGCCACCAACGTGACAGCAGAGGGGGTCTGGCACAGCGTCTGCTGCCTGGGGTTGGACCCCTTGCCGAGGTGAACCTGTACAGATGTGAACTCAGCTGCTGCAAGCCAGCCCCTCCTCAACTAAGCTTCCCTGCTTGCTCCCCTGCCATAATCCTTAGAGAATACATACTTTGCATGTTGCTACCTGTTGCCAGCCCGTGGATGGCAGAATAAGGGTGTGGAGATGAGGAAGTGGAAGGCTGAGCTCCAAGAGGAGGCAAGGCTGGCTTGCCATTGAGGCTACGGTGTCTCCCATCCCTCAGGGAAACAGAAAGCCCTCCTTGACCTTTAGTCTCTCGTTTGTCAGTGGCACCAATCCAACTTTTATGGCTGCTTGTCCAAATTAGTTCTTCAGCCTCCTTTGAAGGGACCTGCCCTGAGCAGGGGTTCCTGGCTGTCCACTGTGAGTTGCTGAGACCTTGAGGTGGCTCTCCCCAGCCCACTGCTCACTGGCCATCACCCACTGGCAGGTTAACGACACCACAACACACGTGCGTCCCTCAGACATCCTGGCCCTACAGGCCATTAATTATTACATGGAGACTTTTATGACAGTCTGATACTCTCAACTTTTACCTGCCTTTGCTGTGTGGCCTGGTGCTGTCTGAAACTTGCTCACGAGCATGTTCTACCGTGCCAGGCGTGTCAGCAACAGCAGTTGCTGACTCCTCAGGGAAGCATTTGTCCCGTCGGTTATAGACCTAATGATTGCTACTATTTTCCCCCCGTTCTCAATGTCTTCACAATTCAAAGTTCACATTTTATAGCTAACCAGGCATGCAGGCTTGCTCCCTGCTGCCAGAAAACCACCTGCTAGCAATTCTTTGAGGAGGGGACTCTCAAATACGTGGTCCACTTTGTATTTCAGAAAATATGGGTAAAGCTGCTCCCCGCAGTTAGGTGTGCCAATTACCTTCCCGTCCAGGTAACCTTTAGCTTATTCACATGGATCACCCCTCACGAAGGAGGAAATAAAGTCTTGATGCCAATGAAAATAAGTTACAAGTCAGCTACACCCTAATAAGAAGTGGCACTTGAATGTGTTAAATCTTGCTGTGCAAGGCTTCTGAGTAATCATTTGCTCGAACAGGAATATTTGACAAGCATGTTGCTGATTTTCCCCTTAGGTGTTTCATAAGTTGTGGGCTACCTCCTGGGTGTCTATGCACAGCAGGGATGCTGGAAAGCTGCTGGAAGTACTTCACTACTTCATAAAGTAGTGACCAACCGCCAAATCTTCCCAGACACTGGACGCCAGAACTGCGCGAGTACAACACAGCAGCAGAATGGACATTTATTGAGCATTAACAGGACATTTAGGTAAAAGACTTTCAGGGAAACTACCGTTATTTTACAGATCTCTTACATCTAAATCTCACTAACCAAATTAGTTTCATTCATCAAAGCTACAAAACAAAGTGTTCTCAGGTCAGTGTGTCTATTCCAGCGGAGTCTGAGCAGGATCCAGAATTCTGCCTAAACCACCAGTTTCCTCAGTAAGGAAACAGTGACTCCCACAGTTGGGCTGGACATGCTCTGAGGAGTTTAGATCTTCCAGCTTGGAAAGAGATTGTTAAAGCCATCTCCTCCAGCCTCCCTCAGACAGCTGCTCTGCCCTGCTGCCCACATCCCAGCTTGGGCGAGCAGTGCTCCACGACACCAGCTGGGAGAGCATGGGGGATGTTCTTCCCCATTGCTGGGGGATGTTCTTCCCCATTGCTCCCCTGCCTGCACATCTCAGCAGTGACTCTGGCTGCTGATGGACAGGGATGAGCCCTTAGATCCAGGCCTCTGCAACTCCAAGTGTGCCTCTGAAGATACCCAAGACCCTTCTGAGGTTGCTTCCCAGCTTGGGTACAACACGGGAAGCTCAAATGAGAGAGAGCTCATGCAATTTATGCTCATATGGAAGGAGTCAGAAAGAACAAAGAGGCCACTACCTCTCAAAAAACATTTTACCTGTGTTATTTTGAATTTATATTGACATTTGAACATTTTTGTAATTTCTTTCTTTTTGCAAATGGGATTTTCACATCAAAAGCTGCAAAATCTGTATGGTGCTGTATATTTCAGGAACAGAGTCACTCACCAATGCTGTTTCAAATCCTCCTGAGGATCTGTGGACTTTGGTAGCATTCAATGAAATCTCAAGAAATTACAGAAAAATGGCAAGTGGCAGCTTTTTGCTCTATGCATTGATCCCAGCACTTAAATGGTAAAATCCTTTCTCATAATGGAAGCCCTTGGAGATCTGAGACCTATCACATGCAGAAGGCAGAGCTGAGGGATTGGTGCTCTAAAGGTTGGCATAATCCAGCAAGGGGGCTGTGCCATGTGGGAACATGGGAACATGCACGTCCCCAGCTGCACGTGGACTCTTTCCAGCCAGGGCACAGCACGTGGTGCTGTGAAACCACCCCGTGCTTTTGATGGTGGGTTTTGCCAGGTCTGATATTCATGGTTGCTCACCAAGACACATGTTGCCCTCATTCTGCAAATGAAAAGTCTTTAGATACATATTATACTGGTGTAAGTAAAGATGGGGAAAAATCTTTTGGAAAGACCATCAAGTACAGCTTCTGTTAAGATAATAATGTCCCTCAGGGCTCCGTACTCAAAACTCACTACACAATATGGGACAATGCATTTAGAACATCCCAGTCTTCCTAAAGTAGTCTCCTCTTGCCATCCAGACTCTTTCTCTGGTGGTTATCTTATCTTAGCATTAAATATGGGTCAGCATTAAAATGTGTCAGTTATTCCAAATACAGTATTAAAGTGGGATGTCCTGTCTTTGGGATTCATGGAGGATATATATACAATGTCACACCACAGCCATGTAAATGGATGCTATGGTTTATAAAGGCACTTGAAGGACTGAGTTCCATTAAGAAGCACATTAAAAATGTTTAATATTTAAAATATTAAGGCAAGAAGGCAGTCTGTGCTGTTTTTTAACCTCTGTAAAGTAAAAAGCTAAAGAGCAAATCTAAGTTATATTACACATTTTCCTTTGACTGCTTTTATATGCAGGAGTTATCCCAGCCTGTTTCTTACTTGCCATTCAGTCAGTCTCTTCTTAAAAAGTCTGCCTTCACTTAAAATTTTCAAGGATTCAAGCCTTCTAACTGGAATAAATAAATAAGCCTTTCTTTACAGATAGCTATAAATTAACCCAGCAGCCAGTGCAGCAGGAATGCCCGTTAATCTCCGCTAACTCACCAGAAACGTGCAGTTCTCAGCAGGGAGGAAGCTACATTTCTTCTTTAAGCTCTGTCATCCGAAGACATCTCCTCCGAGCACCGTGGTAATACAAGGTTCCCTGTGCTTCTGCACTGGGTATGCTATGAGCTGTGATTCATCCTGCTCCTGAGTCATGTGTGAAGGCCAGTTCAACAGGTGAGGTACACTCCAGCCCCTGAAAAAACACACCTCTTTAGTGGGACCATTTACAGCACGAGGTGAATGACCTTTTGCCAAAGAATGAGCTGTAGCAACTTTCAGTTTATTTGCTCAAGTTATTGGCATAATCAGTATTAAAAGAGCATGCTGAGTAGAATGACACTCAGTAATAAGTTACCCTGCAGTTAAAATAAATGATAATGTTCATTCCACTTGGCTCAGTCCTCATTGCATACAGGAAGCATGTCCTGATAAAGCAGATATTATCCTTTTTTTTTCTTTTTTTCAATGAATGACCATTCTAAGGCTGTCAGAGCATCTTACTAGAGCAATCAACTTTGCAGGCAAAGCATGAAGCACCTGTAAGAGATTTTGCCATCCCTGTTTCACAGGTACTGGCAACGCCTGGCTAAGTCAAGTCTGCTAAGAGGCTCTGCTTTTTGTGCCAGCCACGCTGGGAAAGGAGGATTCCTCCTCCCTGAACTACCTGATTCATGGATGGAGCTGCACACACTGCAAAGCAAGACAGATGTGTCTCACTGATGGGCTTGGGGCACACAGCTAGCACTGGTTAGCTCCAGCTAAACTGGAGATGGTGGGTGTGGTATCCTTATGTTTGTCCTGTTCTTGGTGTCTTTCAGCTTGAAATAAAGCGTTCAAGGTCACGTTGGACAGGGCTTGAAGCAATCTGGTCTAGTGGAAGGTGTCCCTGCCCATGGCAAGGGTTGGAACAAGATGATCTTTATGGTCCCTTCCAACCTAGGCCATTCTATGGTTCTATGATCTTTGGCATTGGAGCTTTGTTCTGGTGTGATTAATCCTTTGAATCCCATCTCACATCCAATCAGAGTTTCCCCAGGCAGCCCCTGTGAAATCTCACCCAGCAGACGTGTGCTCCCCAGAGATGTTTCACTGCTCAGCCTCAGCCTGGCAGCGATCGGATGGGAGCTCAGAAACGCATCCCCCAGGAAACAAGAGCTGCTCCCTGCTGCTGGAGGCATGTCCAGCCAGGACATCCCACCACATGGTAAATGGTGCTGTCTTTCCTTCTCAATTCCAACTGGATCTTTCTAAAAGTGCCACCACAGTGGGGAACACTTTTCTAGCATCCTTGTGAGCTTTTTGTTGCCAGGGAAAGGGTACAGGGACAGGACAGTAAGTGGTCTCACAATCAAATCCTCCCAGGAAAGTGGAAAGAAGACACCTGACCCCTTCAGAACAGTTTCTGAGTAGAGGGATGGAGACACTGGCCATGGTGAAGGGGTGACTGTAACAAAAGGATGGTTACTTCAAAGCCCCAGAAGGTTCCTTTTCATCCCATTTTTCCTCATGGGATAATTGGTGATGCTTGATGTATATATCTGTCTAGGGTCAGGATGCAGGTAGGTGGCTGAGATACACTTAGGACTCAGCATGATGTACATGGAAATAAAACCAGTTCACCACTGGTGAGAGTTCGCTCTTGCTCCCAGTAATCCTCTCCTTTTCCAGAGAACCACAAACATGCTCAGGAGTGCTCCTCTCCAGTGAGGATGTGAGTATTTGATTTTGTGTCTCCACTGACAACACTGGCACTGGTTAATGGGAGGTATCTTTTTAGTTCTTGGAGACACTTTCAGTGTCTTTGGCCAGGAAACAAAGTGGAGATAAGATCTGATTTGTGTTCTGTTTCCTCCTTGTATTTGTCTTCACTACTCTTGGGAAGAATTTGTCTGACCTTGGTGTTTTAATTTTGCTTATCTTTTTTGATCCCATCAGTGTCTTTGACCTGAAATGCCTGGTTACAGAATAACTAAACATTCAGGGTTGAGGGTTTTTTTTCTTTCCATGTACAAAAGCAGAGTTCAAATGCAGCAGGAAAGCCAGATTTTTTTTTTGGTAAAATAATCAGATAGTTGCTTTCATTCTGAAAAAAATTTATATCAAAATAAATCTTCAGTTAAAATTCACAAACACTGTGTCAGAGGCATAATAATGAATAACAGCCATAATGTGTTTGAACTGTGGTGTCGTATCAGAGCCAAGGACGAATTATGTGCGAGCAAGTGTACTGGAGGGAATTTAAGTCCACTTCAAAAACTCACTGCAAATGAAACATTAATTACTTCGTGCGTAAGTCTGGCAAAAGCTCAGCATGGAATTACAGCATTTCTAGGAGCGTTAACTACAGCCAGAAGCGAGAATCCATCTCCAGGGCTTAAGTCCTGGAGGAGCAGCTGGTGAAACTCTACACATGGCATCAATGACATGTTCAGTGCCTGGATCTGATACCTGGAAATTAACACTGAGCAGCAGCTGGATTCTGGGTTCAAACTCACAACTTTTGGGCAATCCAGACACACATGTACATCCCTGGCCTTTCTGAAGTGTTGGTGATAAATCCAGGGCTTCACCCAAGACCTCAGAGAACTGGAATTTGCTGTCACCGCACAGGATGTCTCCTTCCAGCCCTTCTTCCAGCAACTGCAACCACTGCTTCTGGAAACCACAAGTATTTTTCAGCATCTGAGATATTACGAGGTCACATTTTTCACCATCTGAGATAAGGCCTGAAATTACACTCTGTGCTGAACACTGCTCCTCTCATTTGGGGCCTGACAGCCGTGAGTGCTCATAATCACTTAGTTATTGTGCAATGATGAATTGTTCCCTGTATGATAAGTCAGACTGTTCGCCTTCCCTTCTTTCCAATCCACTTTCCAACATGAACCACTCTGGGAGCTTTAATCTCTTCTCAAGCACAAGCCATTCCCTCATCCTTGCTAGCCTCTTGTTTTTTTTTTATTTATTTTTACTATAACCTTTCATTTATGCACTGAGATGAGGTGACCAGAGTTGAAGTGTCCTGCCTGTGACTAAACCAAGGATTTTCATGGGACTCTCAAATTGTTTTATTTTTACATACTGATTAGGAAATTACCTCACTATTTGGTAGCACATTCTCCTTTTCTCAGGGTGCAGGAATGTAAGCATCCCAGTCAGGATGGCCTGACTTTTTTCACCTGTAACAGCAATTTTTCATTATTTTCTCTTTATTACCACCTACTTATTACTTCATTACCACTGGAGACAGTGACATCTTCAACGTCTGAGAGAGGAAAACCCTAATGATGGACCAACAGACATGAAAAAGGGAAGGAATATACACAGCACTGCTTAGTATGGCACAAAATTTCACTTTTTTTATTGACCCTTATGTATCTGACATAAAATTCTGCCATCCATTTTCCAAGTAATTTACATGTTTTCACTGGCATATAGGACATTTACAGGTTCTCACACTCCATGCTGCAGAAATTCCTAGCGTCAAAGATTGTAGGATAGACTGTGATTTAGATGTGCAGGGAATTTGAGTATGTGATTTACATTAAGAGCTACACAAATAAACCATCATCCCATGGGGGGAAAGAATGTACTTAGCAGAATGATAAAATATTTTCATACTTACGTTATGGGAGGAGACAGTTATTTAAGTGGTGATTCTGACCCCATAGTTTACAAGAAAACATTCTCTGAGTTACTGTCACTGTTAAAATGAAGCTGTCCATGGTGGCAGAAACTGAAATCTGTTTTTCAAATGCTGTCAGAGCCAGATCAGTGGCTGTGGGGTCAATACCCCTTTCAGTCCCTGAGTGTTTTCTGTGTTATCTTTGCACTGAGGCAGCACGGACGATTCCTGGTCGGTGTTAAGAGATCACGGGTGACACCACTCAGGAGCATCGACACTGTGGGGCTGGAGCCATCAGGGCAGCACAGACCCTGGGGGCTGCCCTGATGGCTCCCACCACCCCACACCAAGATAACAGAATCACAGAGTTGTTAGGGTTTGAAGGGACATCTGGAGAATACCCAGTCCAAGCCCCTACCAAGGCAGGGTCATGTGGAACAAGTGACACAGGTGAACGTGTCCAGGTGGGTTTGGAACGTCTCCAGAGAGGGAGGCTCCAAGCCCTCTCTGGGCAGCTGTCACAGTGCTCTGCCACCCTCAATATAAAGTTCTTCCTCATGTTGAGATGGAACTTCTTGTGTTTTAATTTATGGACACTGCTCCTCATCCTGTTGCTGAGCACCATCAAAAAGAGCTTTGCACTATCCTCTTAGCACCCTAGGACATATTTTTATGCATTAATGAGATCCCCTCTTGGTCTTCTCCAGGCTAACCACAACATAAAGACATTAAGCTCTCAGAGAGCGTCCAAAGGAGGCCACGAGGATGGGGAAGGGTGTGGAAGCGAAGCTGTATGAGGAGCGGCTTGAGGGCACTTGTCTGTTCAGCCTGGAAGAGACTGAGAGACCTCATTGTGGTCTTCAACATCCTTCCGAGGGTCAGCAGAGGGGCAGACACTGCTCTCTTCACTGCCGTGGATAGTGACAGGATCCGAGGGAACGACATAAAGCTCAGTCAGGGGAGATTTAGGTTGGATGTCAGGAAAAGGTTTTTCCCCTAGAGGGTGGTCGGGCACCAGAACGGGCTCCCCAGGGAATGGTCACGACCCCAAGGCTGCCAGAGCTCAAGAAGCGTTCGGACAACGTTCTCAGGCACGGGGTGGGATTATTGGGGTGTCCTGCGCAGGGCCACAGGTTGGACTCGATAATCCTTGAGGGTCCCTTCCAACTCAGGTTCGCCTATAACTCTCTAATTTTACAATCATGGCGGCGCCGCCTCAGCCCTGAGGGGCGGCCCCGCGCGGGGGCGGGGCCTTTGCGTCATCGCCGCGCGCGGCGGGAGCCCCGCGATGCGGGCCCGGGGGCTGCGCGCCTGNAGAGGGGGCCCTGAGGGGAGACGGGGCCGGGAGAGAGGGGCAGAGGGGATAGGGGGGACGGGGACGTGAGGGAGGAGCTTGAGGGGGAAGATGGACCCTGAGGGGCGCGGAGCCTGAGTGGACACGGCAGGGGCTGGAGAGGGTGAGGGAAGTGCTGGGCACCGAGGGATGGGAGATGAGGGCTCATGCTGAGGCTGAGAGGTTATTGAGGGATGAGGTGGAGTCGCGCGAGAGGGACCGTGGCTTGGGCAGAGAGGATGGCAGGGAAGGGAGGGGGAAGGAGCCTGAGCGTGGGACAGGGCTCGGGATCACAGAGACTATGGGGATTGGCACAGGGGCACAGCGACGGGTGGAGGTAACCCAGCCCTCGCCTCAGTCTGCCTGCACGACGCTTTCAACACCTTGTCCACTCCAGGGAGCCCAGCGAGGACTCGCTCGTGTCCCGGCTGGAGGTGGTGACCCTGCCCTCCCGCCTGCCGGGAGAACTGCCCGTGAGGAGGTGTGCCAGGGAGCTCCAGCTGCCTGTGCACGAGTGGCCACACACGGGACCTGTGGGGCAGTTTGATGTGGGTGTGGTGGCATCTTTTGGACGTCTCCTAAGCGAGGACCTTATTCTGCAGTTCCCATAGTAAGTGTGTGGACAGGACATCTATCATTGTTTTTTTAGCAAAGCTGCACTCTCACTTTGAGGCAGCATCTGTGACTTGCAGTAGGTGAGGTCAGCTTCCCTGGGTTCATCTGCTTAGCCTGAGCCCTGTTGCTGTCTTTGTGAAGTTCAGTGTTCTTTGACACATGGGTGTAAATTTATGCAAATATTCAGCAGAATATGTTTGCCTTTATTCCTCACATCTCTCTGTCTGCGGTGAGCAACTGAAGTTTATGTAGTGTGAATTTTCCTTCCAGTGCATATTAAAGCCAGTAACACATGAGGAGGTATGAGCAGATAGTAGTTTCACTGTAATCTATGTTGCACATCCATTTACATATTTTTCAGGTACCATTCCTGTTCTAACTTGTAAACATTTCATTCCAGTGGCGTGCTGAATGTCCATCCCAGCTGTCTCCCACGATGGCGTGGTCCTGCACCCATAGTCCACGCAGTGCTTCATGGTGATACGGTGACTGGAGTGACAGTTATGGAAATAAGACCAAAAAGGTGGGTTTGGTGTGTTTTGCAGACATCTCACTGTTGCTGTTGCCTCTTGGGACTTTAAATCATCACTGCTGAAGGCATCATTTAAGTCATTCTGTGTAATCACAATTTTTTTAATGTGTGTGTTTAATTTGAAAGTTTGAAACACTTAGAAATCTTCATGTGGCCATATGAGATTTGCCACAATTACAGTATTTTAATAAGTGTGTAATTTGCACTCCAGGCCTGTTCTCTGATTCTTACCGTTATCACAGGGAACAGACGGAGAACAGTCACACAGCTTTATCAATAGACTTGGTATGATAAGACCAAAAAGATCTGGTTTTCAGACTTCAGAGTCACCTGTAACATCCTGTAAGTGGACAGAGGATAAGAAATTGCCTGTCTAGGCATGAGAGAGATTATATGTTTTGGTTTCAGCCCAAACTCTGGCTTAAAAGGCTTGTGAAAATGCATTATCCTAGTTATCTTTTCTTTCTTAAGTGCTTGTCTAATAATAGATCTCAAGAAAGTCTGAAACAAATTTCCTCTGAGTATTTCAGGTTGTTTCTTCTGAGATCTCATGTTCTGAACTGTAAATTGTGTGTTCATATCAGTCTCAGCTTGCTGAGGAGAATCTTGCTGCCAAGACAGATCTGATATTTTCTTCCTTGTGTTGTCTTGTGAACCAAACATTTGATAATGTGAGATGACATCTGAAAAATAGTTTAAGAGGAAATAAAAAGGGGTAGTTAGTAACCGAGCTAATGTATTGAATGCAGACTTTTGAACTGCTAATTGAGCTTCAGCTTCTCCAGTAAGGTTGTGTGTTTTCTGCCTTGCAGGTTTGATGTAGGTCCAATTATTAAGCAAGAAGAGGTTGCTGTTCCTCCCCGCTGTACGGCACAGGAACTGGAAGGAATGTTGGCAAAGATGGGTGCAAACATGGTAAAGTCCTGCCAGCTGTGTCACTTCTGACTGGTACTTTGCATTTACCATGTGCAAGCAGAATTCTTACTAATCTTGTTCTGAGCTGGCTTCAAGTTTAAGAGGAGAATGTTGTGAAGCTTGGTGTTTGTGAGCACTTTGCCTTGCCGAGAGGAGAGCTCAGTGGTCTGTGATCAGCAGTCAGCGTCAGTCCTGTGTGTTACTGTTCTGTTTCTATTCAGTGAAGAATGCAAATGCTGTCTATGGAAACAGTGCAGGTTCTTTCATTTAAATGAATATCTGCTTTTTTATTTTAATAGTCAGCTTTAGTCCTGTTCTGGGATTAATATCAGAGAAGAGATCATCCATAAAAAATTACTTGTGTTTTTTAATTGTGATTCAGTGCGAAGGATGTCTTTACTGTGTTTGTGTGCATGGTACACATCTTCTGAATATACTGAGTCAGTTTTCCTAAAGCTCAAAGGACAGTTTCACAGTTGAAAAATTAAGTTTTACTTTGTTTCTTTTTGCTTAAACTTGGCTTGGCTAACACTTTGTACAAAATTTACTTTTGCAGCTGTTAGCAGTTTTGAAGAACTTGCCTGAAAGTTTAAAAAATAAAAAAGAGCAGCCAAAAGAAGGAGTAACATTTGGTAGGTACACATTGTTTTTAATGTGATTTGTTCATTTTTTCCTTTATCAACTGGAAAACTTAAGTTTCCTGCCGTGCTGGGTTGTATTTTTTAGATTAATTTCTAATATGTTCTTTTCACTGCCTTCTCTGGCTTAAAAAAATCATACAGGAGAAAAATGCTTCAGAATTCTTCAGAATCACTGCATTAATGTTTTTTTTTTCCAGTTACTTGTACAATATCAAAATCACTATTGATGTCACAAAGTCTGAGTTTGTTATTCTTCATGGTTGTCATGCAGACAGAAGTCACAGCTGTATTTGTAAACAAGTTACAGATTTGCGGTGCAGTGGATAAATAAGAGAACAACTGAGAATAAAATATAAATAATCCAAATTGAGGGTTTACAAAATATTTTCTCCAATTTTTGTCTGAGGTACCTTGGCTGGATGGTAGACCCACTATTGGTCAGGAAAAACTGAGGTTTAAAATAGGATAAAGTAGTACAGCTGTTTGCTAAAAGATGCAAAACAAAATAAGAAGTCTTCTAATTTCTCTTTTCCCTCTAGCTCCTAAAATCTCTGTAGCGAAGAGTTGTATAAAATGGGAAGAGCAAACAGCTGCACAAATAATTCAACTGCATCGTGCAATAGGAAGTATGGTGAGATAGTGGATTTTTTTGAACCCTTTTCTGTCCTATAGCATGGCAGAGTTTGGCATGGATACTTCAATCACTAAACCTCAATTTTAGTTATTTTAGCCTCTGTAACCTAGCCTGTGTTTTTAAATCCTGGTAGTTTATCATTAGAGGTGGAATTACCGTGGAGGAGAATTTTCATGGACTTGATCCCATGTGTGAAATCAGCTCAAAAATTTTACATTGTTTCCTTAACGCTGAGATTTTCCTTGATGTGTTTGAGAAGGTTTGGAATGCTACAGTGACATCTCTGCATGACAGTAAACAGTGCAAACAACCACAGTGAAGAGCTGTTGTAGCTAATTGCTTAACTCATTTCTGCATATGCTAATGGTTTGAGTTGCGGAAGGACAAGGAAAACAAGATATGATAAGGAAAATCTATCTAGACATACAGCTGTATTTTCCCTTAATGTTATTATCACAGGTGTTTTGCATAAGGAGAAAACTAGACAGTTGCCTGGAAATGTGAAAATATTCTCAATGTGTCATCTGTTTCCAGTTTCCTTTGCAGACACTCTGGAAGGGTACTACCGTTAAACTTCTGGATTTTGTGGAAGTGGATAATATCCCTGGTTTTTCTGGTATTTACTCTTAAATCATTAAATTTTTAAACCATTTTCTTTAGGAATCTGGGTGCCGTGTGGGCCAAGGGGTGTGACTGATCAGGGCTTAGTGAGTTCATGGATCAGATATGGAGCAGTGCCGGAGAATGACTGTTCTGATTGTTTCTGCTCATTTGGTTATAATAAAACACAGAATACAATAAAATATTTTTTAGCAAAATAGTGACTCAAGATGGTTATCATGCTTCAAAGGAACAGAAGTGGTTCGAACCTTTTCTATACTTGTTGGCGTAAAAATGCGGGATGATCTTTCTTTGGTTTTAGATCAAATACTAAATGACTGTGGAGTTGTTCCTGGTTCAGTGCTCTTCCATAAAGTGTCCCAAACGCTGATAGCTCGCTGCAAGGTAGGCTTTTCCCATTTGTTTTACATTCACTGCCCTAAAGATGAGGTTTTTAATATTTGTGTGGGGCATAACTTTTGTCTTTTTTGTTGTTAGTCTCTGTACTAGTTTAGATCAGCACCAGATTTTTTTATTTGATACCATAAACTTTTAATTTCCACTAACAGGCTTTGCACACTTGCAAGCAGGAATTTGACTTGTAAACCTGACGACATTGAATAAAATGAATTCTGTAAGCCAGCCTATGGGAGCTAAAGATAACTTTAGACATGGAAGAAGCTTACTGCCTTTTTTGTTTGTTTTTATTTTTAGGAAGGCTGGGTTGGAATCAAAACAGTCGTTTTAAAGAAGAAGCTTACAGCAGTTGACTTCTACAACGGATATATGCACTCTTGGTTCCAGCGGAATCCAAGAACAGTTCATCAGGAATGCAGATTTCAAACACTCAAACTTAGCACGGCAAAAAAGATTCTGAAAGAGAGAAGAATATTGGCACAGGATATAAAGCAATAAATGTATTTTTTAATGTCCGTAAGTGAATAGTAATATAAAATATTTCAAAGCCCACCTATAACATTCAACTTAATTAAGGGATTTCTTCCCGTAGTGTTTGATCTTACTGTCATCCGCATGTTTGCCTTGTGAGTTCCTGAAGATACTTCTTCTCTTTCCCCATCAGGGAAGAGAATCTCCATGAGTGCTGTAGATATGGAATAAATCCCTGTTTCCACTGTTAAGAAATAAATTTATTTTTATACAACATTTTCAGGGGTGTTTTGAGGACTTTTGGTATAATTTTCTTCAGGCATAAGTTTTGGACAATTACTTTAATCTGGGAATACTAAAATCCAGCGCTTTTCTAATTCTCACTGAATTAGAGTGTCTAGTTTGGATCCTAAAATTCTTTTTGCATCCCTGCATTGAGGTGAATAACTTAGCTGGGAATATTAGAGAATCTTTTCCTGTCCGTGATGATTTTCTTCCTTCCCGTTTCTGTTTTCATATCGTGGGATACGTCCCATTTAAAATGTTTGTGCCCTCCATCCAGAAAATTTATGTTTCTACTATTTTACTTCCTGATAGGAGAGGTTTTTACCTGATGAGGAGTTGTTAATCTAATCCAAGATTTTCCTCAATCTGTCTTTGGTTAATGGCATATACAAGGAGTATTTCATGTCAAGGACCTCAAAACTTGTGATTCTTACACTTTTTTGTCTTAGAAGTAGTAATGTAGCACTGAGTATAACAGCAGAGCAAAGACTGACTGGTCTTAGGAGCTGTTCTAATATTTGCCAACTTTTTCCTGCTTTTTCTGAAATCTACTGAAGTAAAAACAAAAAAATCTGGAAAAATGTGTCGTATCACAAGGATTAAAATATTTCTGAAGAAGCATCTGTTAAAGCAGCTGCTGCAGTATTTTTCTTCTATTGCCATTGGTCCATCAATTAATTGCCTCTGACAGGTTTTCCAAAACACATGGTCCTCCAAGAAATCCAAGCCTATGAATCAGAGTCGAAAACTGGAAACAACAGCAAGGTGGAAGTCAGGCTCTTGTGGAGAATTCCTGTTGTTCCTGACCGCAGACTCAGTGCAATTTGTGCTGCAGAAACTCTAAATCTGGCAAGTTTGCTTCCAAGAAAATGATGTATTTTTGTGTTTTGCTCCCTAATACTCTTTGCAAGTGAAAGTTGTGGAGTCATTTTGCTTTTACTCTGTTCAGATCAGTCTACAAAGGTTAGTTACCGCTTTATGCCAATAGAAGGGTGGGTGAGTGAGTGAGTTTTTTGCATGTTTATGGGGATGGTGGGTGGTTTGGGCAGTTTTCTGGGGCTTGCTACATCGCTGTATGGCAAAACCCCACCACCACAATTTAGAGATAATTTTAAGCACTAATGATAAAGAATTCTGGACTTACGAGAAGTGTTTTGGTTAACTGGGACTCAACTTTTCAGATGTTTCAGGTCCCTAGGCACTGGAAAATGAGTTCTGGTTCCTTATAACCTGAGCAAGATGAACAGTGAGGTGTGACTCCCACAGAAAGAATACAGTGCCGAAAGTTCAGGCAAAAGAGTCCAGGTTGAAAGCTTTTAGATAACCAAACTGTTAAATCAACAGTTTTTCTAGCAGTGACTTGAGGAAAATTGTTTTAACTCCTTTGTGTATCTTTCATACTCAGTTTTAGGTCGCACCCAGTGTGAGATGTATTGCTGGCAGACGATAATTATCTAGTTCTCACTGAAGCATAAAGCAACAGGAAGAGTTTCTCTGTGTTTTTGGGAAGTTCGAGGTGGCATGTGCCCAGAATCCCTGTAGATGGAGCTCGCTGCATCCCTTTTGGGTGGAAACCAAGGACAGCTGGACAGAAGATGGTGAAAATCTGGTACAGAACGTCTTCAGTTAGTTGTTTAATAGTGAATAATGTCTAAACCATATTTAGCCAGGATCCCATGTACTTGTAACTTAATCTTTTGATCTGTGCAGAGTTTGCTTTAAGGCTTCTCTTGCTTTCTGTGTAAGAGGTTATAAAAGATTAGACAGTTCTGTGTTGTTTAACAGTTAATGTCTTAGCTCTGAATATGCACAATTTTACCCCAGTCATTTTATGGAGCAAAAGAAGGTAAGATTAATTTATTTTTTTATGGAGAAGGTCTTTGGCATGCTATTTTTGGCATGGTAGAGAAGTTTTAAAGGGAATTGGTGTTCCCCAGGCAGCTGTTGGCCAGAATGTCTCTTTGGAAACTTTGCTTTCACCTGGCTCTGCAGGGATTTAACTTGGTAAGTAATGAAAATCTGATTATTTTTACAGAACAGAAAAAACAAAAATGGGGCATTCGCTGATGAGGTGTGGAATAGCATGTCAGGGTTGACTCTGGAACACAGACACAGTGATTTGATCCCCAGTACCACTGTTGAGGTTGAGTACAGCTACCCTGGCCATTGGAAAGGGATCTTAGCAAAATAAAACAGCTGTCCTCCTCTCAGAGGAGAGAGGGAAAGCAACAGAGGTATTCACAGACCCGGTGTCCACTACGGACCAAATTACTGGCAGAACTGCAAAATACTTGGGCAACAGAACGGCTCTGGTGTTGGATAGGGATGATTTCATCATGGATTTCAAATAAATGTTAGTAGAGGGAGTGATATTTCCTAGGATGCTGGTGACTCACAATTAGATGCATCTGTTTCATGTTCCGCAACCTTCCTACTCCCCCTGCTTCCTAGGAAACCTCTTTATTCCAGTTTTCTGAATATATTACAAATAAACAAGACGTATAAGTGACTAATCAGAGGAGTACTTGAGCCTTTTTATAAAGTTGTTTGCAAAATGCCCCAATAATTTGCTGGTTGAAGCTAGACAAGAATCTCTCTCCTTTTGTTTATCCTATCTGCTAACATCCTGATAGCTTCTGGGAAGCAGTAGTTTCCCTTAAAAACAGGAGGAATAGGTCACTGGATTTGCTGAGGATTGGATATTGAGTGACCTTAATGGGAAATGCTTTGCCATTAGCCACAAACCTGCTGATGTTTAGGAGCCAGGTCTTCTTCAGCCTGTTCCTCGAGGTTGGTGGTCCAAAGGCTGAGGCTGAGGGAGGAGCTGAGTCCCAGCCTTCCCGCATTCCTCCAGCTGATGCTCTCTTGATATGTGGGAGTGTGGGTTAGGTTTCAGGTTGCAGAAAGGACACTGCCATACACTGACCATAAACAGAAGCTGCAGGAGTCAGAACTGACATTGAACTGTAGCATAAAATTTGTGTGAGTAGCAGATGCCAGGACCTGCTGTAGCTTTGCTCCTACATAAACTTTTCTTAATGTATTGAGATGGTGGCTCATCAGTAGTGGTGAAGTGTTAGCACTGAGTGGTGGTTATGTCAACCAAGGTTGTTTTCTCTTGGTAGTGCTTAAACACCCATGTTTGAAACCTCTGTCTTGCTCTGTATCTAACACACTCTGCCAGCAGTCTCCTGGGAGAGCTCAGGGACTGCTCAGTCAGTGCACAGATTAGTTTGTTCCTCCAAGTCAGCGCTAAGCTGCAGAGGGGGACAGTTTGGGGAAACTTGGAGAGCTTCTGGCTGTTCCAGGCTGTAGGGCCGTGACCATTTCAGTGCTGTTAAACACACATTTCTCCCCAGAAGGAAGAGCCCTGTACTCTGCTGTGTTTGACTGGCGAGCCCACATGCAGCACAGGGATTGGATCCTGAGCCTGCTTTCATCCATTTATCTGCTGGGTTAGTCTGTAGAAGTCATTTGTGTTACTTCACCCTCTAAGTGATGAAACTAAGTTTGGGATTTGGCTGTCTGTCTGCAGAGGAGGAGGGGAGCAGAGGGAAGAGACGTTTCTCTGCACAAGCCAAGAACTCTGTGGGAAGGTCCAAGCTAATGCTCCCCACTGGCTGCCTTGGCTCCAGCTTCTGCCAAGCCCTTGCAGCAGACTAGACACAAAAGAAAACACACAGAGTCTAAATTCACTGCTATGAAGAAGATGTGCCAGAGTATTCCACAGCTCTTCCTTTTCTGCTTCTCTTTGATAACTGTCAATTTGCATTAAAAAGTGGATTATTAAGGGCTTTTTTTTATCTCTTAAAGCATAATTCAGACTGCCATGTATCAGACCTGATGATCTGTTCTGAAGCTTGCTAAACGCTGTTGGAAGATTGACTATGCCCTTGATGGGCTGTAGGTATGGCAGCATAGGCCTAGAACTGACTTCATATCCATAGGAGGGGATTGAGTAGGAGAGGGAAGGAGAGGGAAATCCATGTTGGAGCACGTGTTTTAAATTCCAGTTTGCATCCAATAGCACTGCACACCTTTATCTCTCTTGGTGGGAATGTTGGTGTCAGAGACTTGCTGGCTTGTCTGGATCCCAAAAATTTACTGCCAGTGTTTGCCTGTAAACACGTCTTCTGTGCTGTGAGGTCCTTGATTTCACTCTAGAAAGGGTGGGGGGTTGAAAGGACGATTTAATAGGTCACTTGGAGAGGGATCACTGACCCCTTCTGTGGCCAGCTGTACCTTCAGCTAAGAGCAGCTTCTTGCCAGCTCCTTCTGCTCACTGCTGCTGAGTGTGGAGGGAAGCCTGTCTTCTCCATATCTCCACCCAGCACCGCTCTATGTTGCCTGGTTTCCTATCATCCTTAAAGCACGCATTCCCAGCCTTCTTTTTTACCTCCATCTTGTGCCACTCCTTAATTCATCCCTGCCCAGACCTGCTGCTCTGATTCTCCCAGCACCGTTGCTGACTCTCCACATGTCAAGCTGGAGAGAGATTCCCTGACTGCAGCATGCCATGGCCAAACCTTGCACCTTCAGGAGAACCAGGCACCCACGAAATCCCTCACCCATATCCAGGATCAGTCTCACACTGATAAAGCTGTGACCTGTTTGTGAACAGAAAGGTGAAATCCTGCAGGTTATTCTTTACTCAGCTCTACATGTGGTTTATTTACTTGGGCATTTCAAACACAAAAGTGACACATGTTGTCGAAGTTACAAAATTACTTTTTTTATTAGCCTACCCTATCATAGAGCATGGATTTTCTTGTCAAATAATGCAAGAAGCAAGAGAAAACTCTAGCTATCTCCACGTGGAGCCTACAAATCCACATGGCTCCTCTGTGCTATTGAGCCTGTGAGTTCTTAGAAATGCAACTGCCAGTAGCTTGAATATAATCATTCTAAAACAAGCTAGAAATAAATAAAATACTTACATTTCAAGTACGAAACCTTGCAGTTGAATTCAGTATGAGGAAATCAGTTTATTCCTTTTCATGTTACCAACTACTGTACAGGTACTTGGGCTGGCAAAGTCTGCAGATGCAGAACAGAAGAATGTTTTATGTACATGACTTAATTGAATCATGTGTTTAGTCTTCCCTTTAGGCTATCATGTGAAGCTGTTTAATGTCAGGCAAAAAGAAGATTTTTATGGATGCATTTAATAAGACACAAACTCACTACCCCTGCTGGCCCCCAATTCTCGCCTTATGTCTTTCTGGTGAGGAAAAAAATGGCACCTTAATTATGTCTCATAAGTAATGACACCTACCAGCTTTCAGTTAGGTTATTTAGCAGGTTGATGTTACTTTCAAATTATATTTAATTGAGCGTGAGTGACTTTACCGATGCTCCTATACAGCTCTAGTAGGTGGGACGTTGACCTCTCATTGGGATCCTGGCTTGGTTGTTTCGGCGGCTTGCCGGTGGCCTCTGGTATGCAGGGCTCTGCCCTGGCAGAACCAGGATGGACTGCTGGCCCGAGTTCCTTGGAGACTGCTGGGCCAAGTTCCTCTGAGACTGGAAGATGCTTTGCTCTGCTGCACTCCTCTCCGAACAAGTGAAAGTCAACCCAACACCGACATCGCTCTTCATGGTTCTGGAGGTGCCATCAGATGTGCCGTCGAAACACCTGCCCAGGGCGATTTCCTTGGCTATCCTCGGGTCTTGGTCAGTGACTGTGTAGATGCCATAGTTGTGTCCCAGCGGGTCAAGAGGTGCCAGCATTGTGTACTCGCTGGTGTCGTTGTTGGTAGCCATGGGGAGGTGGTTCACCAGGTACTCATGGAGCATGCTGTTGACGCTCACTCGACGGCAGTTGCCTTGTGGGACCACTTTGACAAGCGTGCGGTCCACACGGTCCTGGTCGAAGAGCATTCCGCTGCACTTGAACTCCAGACAGGCTGCCGACACGTCCCGCTGCTGGGGGTCACGGATGCTGCGGACATCCCTGATGCCATAGAGTTTGCCAATGGTGCGCGGGTGCGTCCCACCCATGTTACGAGATCTTACATTCACCTCCTGGGGTCCATTTATTTTTACTTTAATGTAGCAGGCCCTAAATTCCATGGGCTTGGGCCACCACGCCATGTAGTCATCAGTCCAGCTCATGAGGTCATCTTCACTGAAGGGAACAGTGTTGTAGTCATACCGGTCTCCTTCTATCCTGTAAAACCTGAAGTGAGCAGCACTGTGTGGAGCTTCCTCACATTCACTGAGGTTTTCGTAGGCATAAATAGGGCCGTTGTTCTCTTCTGGGGAATTAGGGCTTGGCTTGGCCATGTTAATGCTGAATGCTGTTTTCTTAATGTTGGAGTCCTCGTGGTCTGTCCTCCTGTAGTTGAGCTTGTTGAGGTATGGCTGTGGGACCCCAATAGCAGCAGGGTTGAGTTTGGGAGCAGAGGGCACAGCTTCGAGCTCTTCACCCCCCATGCTTGCCAAGATGTAAGCTCCGTAGGCCTCGGGGTTTTGCTCGTCGCAGAAGGCGGGTACACAGGCACCATTAGGACCAGTGACTACGCTGTCAAAACGGCCCCATGCTCTGGGGTTGGAGGAGAACCCTGGTTCTGGCTCCATGTTTATAATAGAAATTACAACCCCTTGGATCTGCTCGCTTTGCAGAAATCTCTCGCTTCTGTAGGCTCGGACTTTGACATAGCACCGTCTGCTCTCAGGGACATCCAGGTTAAAGAGACGCCTCTCTTTGATCTCCATGTTCCCAACCAAAAAAGTTCTCTCCTCCCTTTTGCGCCGTGTGCTTTTTTCAACATTGAAGTCCCCTTCTTCCTCCCATAACCCTGTCTCTGGGTTCAGGGACCAAAGCTTCATCTCTTGCAGGTGTTCTGGCATCTTGACCTGAGCAGCGTCCAAATGAACCTTCACCTCTTCTGCATTGAGGGACTCGGTGCCCTGTTCATCCGTGAAGTCCACAGAAAACATGCCATATGTGCGGAGTGGAAATACATCTCCTTCCTCATCTACAAAGTTCAGGTCACTTTGTGTCACAGGGGCTGTGGTGATGTTTCTCGGGTCCAGAAACGTCACGCTGGCCTTCACTTTGCCACTGTAGACCTCTCCATTTTTCCTATAAAATGCATTGGGAGGAATTTCTAATTCAGCAATTGGATCATCTTCTTCCATTTCCCCCAAAGAAATCACATTGGTTTCAGTGGATTCCAGTGTAACAGGGGCTTTCTTTCTTAGTAGCTTGATCTCATGAAATACAGCACCTCCATTTTCCTTGAAGGGCAGAACTTTTGTTGTGTTCACAAATTTCTGCAGTCGATCCACAAAAGTTAGAACCAGTCTCTCCATATCTGCTGGGATGTGGATGGAGAAGGTTCCCTTGTAGCCAGTCATACTCACTCTCTTGTTCCCCATGTAGATGTGGCCAAACCTCAGTGGCTCACCATTATCTGCTGCTGTGGCTCTGCCTCGAACCATTATTTTGGTCTCGGTGCATATTTTGCAGCCACATTCGACGATGACTTTAGTGGGGAGCGTGTAGCCATCGCAGGAGATGTCCCTGGTTTCCATCTTGGATACCCCACAGCAGTAGGAGACATTGTCCTTACACCGAAGTCCCTTATCCAGCTTCCCCACACAGGTCTTTGCTGGGCATTTGCCCACGTCATAGTAGAAGGAGTTTGTTGCTTTTTGGAAGCAATCATGAGGAAGTCGGATGAGGTGGCTTTGGGGTTGGGGGTCACAGGCTGCCTCTTGTCTTCCTGTTGAATAGGATTTCTTAATGAGCAGCATGAAATAATTGTACAGTCATCACTATGTTGTCTGAAACCTCAGAGCTAGACATTGCTCCTGAAAACAGTGAGGTTTTTGCAGGAGTTTTGTTAGCTGGTTAACTCATTTCAGTGAAGCAAGTAGCTCAGCTTTAGCTTTAGGACTCTGATTAAGAGCTGTTTGCAGGAGCATCCCAGCTCCTGCTTATCCACTATAGTCATCCAACCCACCCTCAGCTAGATGCTCTGCTGCTGCCTGGCTTTTTGACTATGGCAAGACTAAAATGTGTCCCAAGATTTTAAAAACAACCCTAAACAAGCAGAAATATTCCCATGTCAGGCAGCAAGTACAGTGAGAAATCTCCTGACAGCAGCAGGTTGAGCTTGGTAGGTCACCTGCAATCCAGAGCTCTGGTTTGTAGGAAGCGTCTGGTTCATAACCAGCTCACTCAAGCTTATCTGCAAACAGATGAATGATATAAACCTCAAGTATTTTTCCTGTGACTTTTCTTTACCAGATGTATCGCAGTTTCTGGTTCCTGCACACCAACAGCTCCCCAGCTGCTTGGAGAGCATCAGGCACATATTCTCTTACCTATGACAGCCAGCTTGGCAACTTGGGACTTTGCTGACCCCCCAGCACTGCTGGCCTTGCAGAAATACTCTCCTGACTGTTCTCTGTTCAGGTTCTTCAGAATCAGGTTGTTTTTGTATTTGTACAAGGAGGGATCCAGTAGTGAGCCATTGTGGTACCTGCCAGGAACAGTTAAGGAGACAGAGGCTGACCATCTGGCTGGAGCACAGCGATGGCTTAATCCTGCATCCTACTATGTGGATTTTGCCAGATTTCCTGCCTCAGTTTCCCTGGTTTTAGTTTCACTAGGTGGCATCACCTAAAACTTTTTCCCCTACTCCTGGCAGTACTGAGATGTTGCTGCTGGACAGCTGGCAGGCAGGCAGGCAGAGCTGCCAGTTGTGTCTGATGAGGTTTTTAAACTCTTTCTTTGTGTGTTTTTCCAGTGAATCCCTCAGCAGATGACACTGCTGTGCCATTGTGAGGAAGCCATCACTTGCAGCCATCAGTTCTCAGACTATTTAACTGTTTTATAGCTAAACCCCCCATTTATGGAGATGATAAGGAGAAAAAACTGGCATCCATGGGACAGCTATGACTTTTGGCATATCAAACTCAAGCTCCTTACCAGAGGTAGCGGTCGGGGGCTGGGCTCCCTCGGGCATCGCAGCAGAGTGACACACTCTGTCCCACTCTCCTGGCTTTGTCCTCAGGGCTCCTGAAAACGTAGGGTTTGCCTGCAAGAGAAGGAAAATGCCACCTCATTACTCTTTCTCCCGTAAAACCACAGTTTATTTGTGATGCCTGCATAAAGCTTTCTGCATCCCTGCTCTTTGGGGCTACCTGATCGGTGCAGTTGCACTTGGATCGCCAGGTTTCTCCGGTTGCTCTCAGGCACGGTGACGGTCGCTGTTGCGTATTTGGCTTTCTTTATTTTAAGGGTGTTTTTCCCATCAGGACAAACTCCCGGGATCCTAAACATGCCTCTGTTATCGGCCATTGTCAACAGCTTGAGTTTCTTGGCTTGCAGGTAGACCCGGGCATCGGCAGCAGGTGACCCGTCCTCAAGAGACACCTTCCCGTGCAGGGTGGCATCCTCACACATGCAGGTGTCACAGTCGGCGTTGACACGGCCCATGGGGCAGGTGATGTTGCAGGCTGGAGGAGAAGCAGACAGGTCAAAAAACAGCCCCAAGTCCCCACAACACTCACAGCACAGTCTCGCATCTGCTTTTAATTTAGATGCAATAAGGCAAATACTGCATAAGGAGCAACTTGTATCCAAAACATATTTTTCCTGATTATCTGCAGCTGTGCATTAGAAAGGCAGGGACGATGTCATTTTTAACCTGACAATTAGTAGAAAGCAGCCACGTGGACATAATTACAGCTAGGAATTGTTATTTACCTTCCCCGAAGGGCTGAATTTCAGGGAAATTTGAATCCAGATCAGCGTGTGAGCTCTTAGCTCAACCCTGGCAAAATTACAAATGTCATAAACTTTCTAGGTTTCTGTTACCAATGCATGCCCAGAAGTTGTGAATTTGGTCTATCCCAAAAGCTGTCTCCCCTTTTTCAGTGGTATCCTGGCTTCGGCAGGATGGGGGGTAATTGCCAAGTGAGTATTACCCGATGTCTTTCACAATTGGTCTCCCAAGTATTATTCTATACTCATTTACCTATAGTGATTAATCCTAAATAATAATCTGTCTATTCCCAAGGCTCAAGTCGTTCCTTTTACAATCACAGAACATCCCTGTGCTGCAGCTACCTGATTTTTCAAAGATGGAAATAAATGTAAGAAATCAGGGAAAACCTGAAACAATTTTTCTGCACAAAACATGTTTTCAAAATGTTTTCAGAATTACTTGGTTAAAAGGGGATTATAAGAATAATGTAATTAATTACAAGCCCTTTCAGCAGCGACTATGGCGATTTGATATTCCCAAATCATCTCTTTCCTGGAGGTTGCATGGAGGCAGCTGTCTGCAGTCGCTGACTCTGCCTTGAGAGCTGCTGTTACAAGATTAATAAGATTTTTTCTATATCCCCAAGATATTGTGAGTCCCTATTATCTTTCTGTTTGGCTATAAACTCCTCCTTCTCTGCTCTTTGTACTCTCCAGCCCTGCTCGGGAATCACTAAATTCTGACAAAGGAGAGAAAGACGGTAAAATGACAGCAAAGAGAGTACAACACCTGCGCAGTGGTGAGACCAGGACATCCTCCCCTGCCCATAAGTGAGGTTATAGGAGCACCTGAGCAAACATGTCCAATGCAGAGCCGCCCTTCCTCAGTTGCTTCATTACAGTGCACGCCCCAGAGGCGCTCAGCTAGGCAGGATCTGGTACGCTTCTGCACCCCGGTTTGGCCACACTTTGCTGAGCACTCGCTCCATTTCGACCATGGAGACAAAAACCTTTTTGAATCTTGAATCAGTGGACCTTGAATAACATCAGTGGTGTGTTACTGAGATGCACATTACACATACAGCTGCCCAAAAACAGGCAGTTGGGTTTTAGCAGCTTCTATAGAGCTCAGACTATACATTTGGATATTACGCACCACATGGATTAAACAAACTCAAAGCATGTTCAGGGAGCTGGGAATTAAAGCATGAGAAGGCGTCTGAAGGCTTCTGACTTAATTCCCTGCAGGCTACTAAATTCAGGATGATTAAGATAAACCCAAGAGGAGCAAAGTGCAGGCAGCTCATGCTTAGTGTTGAATAACTTTGGCTTAAGAAAATCAAACATACATTCTCATTTAAATGTTGTTTGAGGAGGAACACTTGTCTGTTTCAAATGTGGTTAAATAGTAAAAAAAAAAAAAGTTAAATGGTTAAATAGTTATAAAAAAAGGGTAAAATTGTTGGTATGATCATGCTGAACGTCTTTAACCAAATTTCAACATATGTTTTCTATAGGGGCAGCGTGTGTCCTATTGTGAGCACCACTTTTACTGTGTGCAAACCAGAAGCTTAAGATGCTACCGAGCAGGCTGAGCATGTCGGGAGCCAGCTGATTGGTAAAACAGAGAAAATTTGCAAAACACATTGAGAGTTTAATATGAGGTTAGATTTTTAAAGGAATTTCTTTAACTGGGCTCCTAGATGTTATTAATTTAAGCTACTTTGAATGGATGAGATCCACTCCAAGTCTGTGGTTTGGGCTTTTTTTAAAATGACAGTGTTCTAATAATATTTATGAGGATGCGCTAGTGACTAAAGTTTCTAAAAATGAAGTTTCTTGGAGACGTGTGCTGTGTCATCTCCCATACCTATTCTTCCACCCAATTTGTAATAGAGCAGGTTAATTTGTTTCCTAGAAAGGCAGACAGGCATAGGGCTGGACTGTTCAAATTCTGAATGGATGGTTGAAAACGATCCTGGTTTATAAAAGCAGGTGGGTGGAAAAGACCCTTTAAATGAGAGCAGATATGGGAGCATCATGTCTGGCTTGGAGTGGGCACTTGGCTTAGACAGGCAAGGTTTTAATCTGTTGGCACATCGACATCTCTGGTTCAGCATCCCAAGTAGTGCATCCATGACTTATTATTTAGCAATTTGAGGCATGCAGGAGGAGGTGGGCTTGGGGACATGGTTACATCCCGTGGATAAATGCCTATTTGTGCTTGCCTCAAGCAAAAATTTATTGTGCAACAGATTAAAGCGGGATCTCAGCAAGATCCTGAGTTTGTTTGGGATCAGCTGCTTTAATCTGCAGGGCTGATGATGATAGGAAATGAGGAGGGGAATCCTGTGGAGGGAAATGGCATTGTGTGGCTCTGGGTAGCATTTTGACAGCAGAAAAAGCAGAAAGTGGAGGACAAGGGAGAAGCTGAGGGGTTGAGCATTGGTGGGGACATGGGAAGGGACAGGGCTACCCCGTGGCACCGGCCGGCAGGAACGTACTGCGTCTGACATAGGTGAAGGTCGGGTCTCCCCGGCGAGAGCTGCTCCTCGTACCTGTGGGCAGAGGGGTGATTCAGGCAGGGTTTGCCAGCCAGGGAGCCAGCCCCAGCATCGCTGCCTTGTGCCATCCACTTGGAGAGGAAAACTACTTTACCAGTAGTTTTCCTAAAAATACCTTTCAACAAGTGGAGGGGAACTCTCACTGCCCATGGTTTTGGTGCTTTGATTCTTCCCAGTGGCTAAGCGAGCTGCTGGGAGCTGGGCAAGTGGCTGGGAAAATCCCCAAATCCTTCAGCATGGCCAGCCCTTTCAGTGCCTGCTGGAATTTAAATCCTGAGCTGTGGGCAGTAAAGATGAGAGGTTGGGGCATCTCCTGGGGATTAATGAGCAGAGTAGGCTCTGCAGGTTAATTATTCCCCACAGGCTTTGATTCTAAAGGAATGGTGTCACAAAACCACCCAGGGTGTGGAGACAGGCTGGGCAGGGTAAAGGCAGGTCAGAGCATGTGCTGGCCCATCCCTGGGCTCTTCTCACCCTCCCAGCCCGCGAGTGCCTCTCGCAGGAGCTGGGGCTGTGGTCACAATGTTGACCTTCCCTTTTCCAGGAGAGGAGCCAACAGCTTGTGTCAGCGATAGCCAAAACCCTGCAGGAGGTCATGGATGATTAACATTTATTCCATTGCCTAAATCATAGAATCATAGAATGATTCTAACCCTAAATGTCCTCTTCTACTCAAATAATATTGGTTAGTTGTAAACTATTGGAAGAATTGTTCAGCGAGGAAAATCCACCCAAGGTGGGAATTAACTTACTCTCCACGCTGAGCATTACCAGCGGGCTGAAGGTTTTCGGTCCTATCTGGACCCTGCTGAGGGCTGGTTTCAGAATCCTTTGTCCTAAGGGTCAATAAATGAAAGAATAAATTAGATTCAAGGAACTGGGCATCCTTGGGCTCAATATTACAGCTTTCCCATTGGACTGTGGCTGGTTAGAGCTCCTGCAGGATGCAGTGCAGGAGATGCCAAGAGAAGGACATAATGGAGATGTCCGACAGCATCACTGCAGCTCAGGTATGATACAAATTTACTATTTCCCTTATCACTGAAGAAATATTTTTTCATACTTCCTTTGTTGGAGCAGCTCAGATTGATTCATCTTTTTCTAGCTGGAGAGATAAAGCATCTCCTGCCTCTCCATGCGCAAGGAGAAATGAATCCAAGGTGGATAATGTTGGTTGTCCCTATGGGGCAAGAACTGTTGTCTGCACTTGCTGGCCACCCACGTGCCCGAGGGGAGCTGATGGCCATGGCTGGTTCCTGGGATGCTTGCTGGGACCTGTCCCATATAAATTGGGGAGGTGAGCCCCAGCACCAGCTCTCCCCTGTGCCCAGCTCCTGTGGTCTGACTGGGCACTATGGGGGTCTCAGGGACAGCAGGCAGGGATGGTCCCAGCATGACCAGTGGGCCGGGGAGCTCCTCCCTGGTCAACCAAAGGCTGGCTGACTCGCAGACAGGCTTTGCTTGAACTCTGGGGGCTGGATGGGAGCCAGTCCTTGTGTGGAAGTTGTCTGGCTAGGCAAATGCCTCAGTGACCCAGACCAGCACCCAGCATCGATGTCGGGCTGCGTCTGCTGGCTCAGCGGCTGCCAACAGACGTGCCTGCCCTGATGTGGGCAGGGGACAGCATGGTGACCGGAATGGAAACGTTTAACCTTCACCTAAAACGGACGTGGCTCCCAAGAGGAGGAGGAGGAGGAGAATCCAGCCTTTCATGGTGACCATCGTTGTCTCCAGAGGTGACCAGGGGCTTCCTGGAGTTTCTGTAGCTGTCCCACGTCTTCCCCAGTCCTGCAGAGACAAGCTCGACTGTGTCGAGTCCTGCTGCTTTTGGGGAGCTTCTCCCGGGCTGAACCACTCGAAAACATGCCATGGGGCCACTTATACCCCCTGCTCACCCACCCCCAGCAGCTCCTCATCTACTCCCCCACTGGGGAGCAGCAGGGGCTCCGCATCTGTGCTCGCATTCCCCCTGCTGCTCACCATCACATCTGAGCCCAAATCTATTCTGCAGAGCACTGCTTTGTAACGGCATCTCTTTAACATGCCTTGTAACAGCTTAAATACTTCTGCAGGGATCTCCCACAGCCCGTGTGGCTCCGCGGGCCCCCCAGCACCCAGCTCTGCTCCCCACAGGAGCAGGGACATCTCCATGCCTCTGTCCGTCTGCCTGAAAACTGGGCATAGTGTGAGGATAGAATCTTAGCCCAGCATGTCCCAGAGCGTGGGGAGAGGGAAGGCTCCTGAGGAACCTTTTTCCTGAGAGTGGAAAACCCCATGCACAAGCCAAGTCTTTCCTGCAAATGTAGCAAGAAGCTCAGTATTTTCCTTTTCCCACAGGCACAAATGTGGGACTGAGGCTTTGTGTCGCTCTTCACCAGCTCAGCCACTTCAGATTTTGTTTTCAGTGAGTCGCTTTGCCCTAGAGCTTCAAGCATTTGGGTATTTAATTTCTGAATGTGCCCATGGAGCTGGTGTTATCCCTAGTGACACCAGCTGGAATTCCAGGTGCTTTGCTTTATGCACCCAAAACTGATGAACTGGGAGGAGGGGAGAATATTGCCCCAGCCGGTTGGTGCCTCAGTTTACCCATAAAACGGGGCTGACAAAGAGCAGCCAGTGGCGAGAACACTGTTATTTGTAAGTGGTACTAACCATCCCCTCAGAGACCGGGGAATGTGGGACTAGGAAATACTTTGATTATGGCTCAGCAAATCCCAGTCAAGCAAAAATAACAAGCAACACATGAGCAGTGTTTTGTGGGCTTACGGTGGGGTCGTGAACTCGCAGCCAGACAATAACCAGGAAAAAATTAATCCTGTTTCCCACTTGGCGACTATTTTTGGAGCTGACTGCAACTTGTTCAGCACTGGGTTTGGGATTGGGATACATGCCTCTGTACCCAGACACGCGATGCTAGGAAAGGGGGGGTTCAAGCAGCTGGATCTTGGCAGCAGGGGCGTTTGGAATTGCCTGTGTCCCCTCTCTGGCAGGGGGCTGGGGAAGCCAGTGCGGGACAGAGCCGCGGGAGATCAAACAGCCCCACGTGAGCAAAGCCCCCCAAACCCCCGCTCCAGCTGTCCCTTAACCCTTCCCCAAGACCATTAGCTGGGACGAGGAAGGGAGGAGCGGGACGCAGGGAACTGCATCCCCGTCGATGTTTTTCAGCCTCTGTGCCGTCATCTGCCCATTAATTAATTTTCACCTCACCTTCAATCACAGCCTCACTTAATTAAGCCGCCTTAGCACAGCAGAATTATAACCACTATCTGCCACGGAAGGAAAAACAGCAGGGTTGGGATGGGTTTTTTCTCTTACCTAAAAAGCCACTGAAACCCCACTTAAGGAGAGTCCCGTCCTCTCGCCACGGAGCCGCCAGCCGAGCTGAGATCCGCGGGCGAGACGAGGGCTTGTCAGCTGCGAGTTCAGGGATTTGCAGCCGATTGGGAAGAAGAGAGAGAGCTGCAGCTTACCGAAACCTCCCCTGCGCCGAGTGGAGCCGGGCTGTGTGCGAGCCTCCCACCGCCGAGGCGGCGAGGTCGCTTATATAGCCCGGCGTGTAGCTTAGGGAATGGCAGCGAGCCACCGGCCGCGAGCACAAACAGATCGGACGCGCGAGGAAACCGCAGCCTGAATAATCCCTTAATAAGGTGATGGTAAACAGAAACCTGTGGCGATGCCACGGCGTGGAGGCTGCTGTCGGTGGCGAGGCAGGGCACGGTGTGGGTACCATGTCCCGGTGTGGGCACCGCATCCCAGCACAGCACCGTCACTGTTAGGGGTTCACCCTGGGTCTGGATCTGAAATAGATACTGCTGAGTGTTGAAGGTGGAGATAAAGTGAGCAGTTTTGGGGATGCTATTTTGGCTTTACCTGGTCTGGGACAAACGTGGTGCCCACCCAGTAGTGCATGTGGAGTTGCCCCGTTTTGCAGGTGTAGGTTATGGCTCAGCTGGGCACCGTTCCCTGCACTGCTTGCCCACCTCTGCCCCTGTGCTGGCTCTGGCAGGGGTCAAATGAGGATGCTGTGGGGATGTGAGGCTGTGGGACAAAGCCAGTGGGATTGATTTGGACACCCGGGGTAGCACAGAGCTGCAGAGGCAGGACCATCCTTGTAATTAAATGTGACTGCGTCTCCCTCGAGCCATGGGGAGATCTAGCAATGACCCCTAACCAGAGTTTCCTGCTTGCCCCACACTGGCTTCAGCCTTCCAGGTTTTTCCTTCCTCTGCAGCCACATTTTTCTCATGTAACTTGTGGCAGCTGGTCTGTGGACTCGGGGCTCCTGGGCACTGACAAAGCGTGTGGCCTTGTGCAAGTGACTGCCGCCCAAGCATGCAGCCCCAGAGCCGTTGGACTGTGCAGACAGTTGCTGCAGGAGTGTGGTGTGAAAGCACGTGCTTTATGTGTCAGGAGCCTGCCCCAAAGGACGGGGATGGGTGTTGGGGCAGCCAGTGGGGGCCAGTGGTGTCCCAAACTGCCTCCTAGTAATCCTTGTCAGCCCTGCTGCCAGAGGGAGTGGTGCAGGAGGAATACAGATCAAGATGTCACATAAAAAATATTCAGTGGTGACCTACACCGGCTCCCGTTTATGTTTACGAGGGAAAAGGAAAAAACACCTGAGATATGCCAAAAAACAGCAGAATGTTTATCTGGTGGGCAAGGAGTGCCCAGGGAGCTGGAAGCTCCAGACCTCCGACATAAACACAAAGCTCATCTCCGTTTCCCCGCCATTATGAGGATGAGGTGTGGAAAAGGTGCTGAGGCAGAGAGCAAGGAATTCATCTTCCCCAGATGGCACCTACCTCCCACCACAGCTGACCCACACTAAGCACAGCATCGAAGCCTTGGCAAGACATCTCCAGTCCCACCGGCTGCTTGCCCACGTCCTGGCATTGATTTCCGTGGGTCACGCTGCTGGGTAAGGAAACATGCTGTTCTGCAAAAGGAATAAAATGTTATTCCTTACATTATGGAAATGGGATGATAGCTCTAACCCAGTGTGGGTGCAGGCATTTCTGCAGGTGATTTTGCAGCCTCCTCAGCATGGCTGTTTTCTCTCTACCGTGTCTCCTTCAAGACAAGCTCTGGAGACAGGTGTGTGGCTTCAGGAGCAGGTTTGGGACATTTGAGTTCATGTAAACCCTAAGTCTCTAGAAAAGTTCATTTGCACAGTCTCTTGGCTTGACCATCCCTTGCTGCAGCTCCGACATGTGGCTGACTTTGGAGGGAACAGCATGAGAAGAGTCCCAGATGTTCCCGGTGCTGAGTACCACTGGCTCAGGGAGATGCTTTCCATCTGCCTGGAGGTGAACAATGCTCCAACCCACAGGGTGGAGAGGACAAGCCAGGGGCTGCCCCATGCCCGGGGTAGTCTCTGCAGGGCTGTAGCACTTGTGGCCAGTGAGAAGGATACATCCCAGACCAAACTGCTCCTATCTTTCTGCCCATCACCAGTGGCTTCAGCTGCCTAAGGCTGCTGCTTCCCATCAGAAAGCAGCAGATCCACAGCCTCTTGGACTCATTCCCCTCCTGGATTAATGCTGGGGAGCCTACCCAAATCTCATGGGTTTTTTCCATGGTTTCATTACTGATGTGTAATTACAAAGCTGTAAGGTATTTATGTGAATGCTGCCATGCTTAATGCTCCCTCTGACCAGTGCCAAGGCTGGGGCAGTGTCAGAGGAGTGTGACAGCAGATGGTGCAGCAGCATCTCCCTCCCCACACTCCTTTGTGGTTGTATCCATAACTTTTCTTGTGTTCATCTAATAAACCAGGGGAAAACTGGCTAGTAATGCCCATCCTGGTTCTTCATGCCTCCCACCCTTTCTAGTACAGCATGGGCTGAGTGACAATCACCAAAAGCCAACTGCACCACACCAGGAGGGTAGCAGGGTCGGAGGGGCTGTTCTCAGGGCTGGATGTGGAATTCACAGGCTGTGGGGTCTGTGAAATGCTCTGTGGGGCCCGTAAAATCCCCTTTTGGGCCAAGGCCGTGCTTAGTTCCCCGCCAGCTGCCCTTGTCCTCCCTCCCTGCGCCCTCTCCACTCCGCCAAAGGGAGCTGACGGTTATTTTCCCCTGCTGCATGTTTCTGGGCTTGCTTCTGTTTACGGAGATGGGAGTTAAAATAACTGATTGATGACTTTGTTCCATCCCAAACACTTTGGGGAAGTTTGCGTGGTTTAGAAGGGAGAGTTGGGAGCTGGGATTTCATTAAGCACTTGGCTCCCGGCACTCCTCCAGCCATGCTCCAGAGGTGGCTAATGTTGTTTTTTAAATCCTGTTTTGCTATCCCAGGAGCTGGAGTGGCGATTTCCATGGTTTGTAGGAGAACTTGGAGATGTGGCAGGTCCCTGATGTTCCCTCTGAGCTCTGAAACACCAGCAAACCTTGCAGCCACCACAATATTGTTTCACTTAAGCCCTCCTCCACCGCTTCATCAGCACAAAATTGCACTCTAGCTGCCCAAAATCTTTGGAAAAGAGCCAAAAAAATGAATTACTGGAGTTTGTTTTCATTGTGCAGATGAGGATTTACAGGCTGTGATTGGGAGAAAAGGAGTGAGTGGACCTTTTTCCCCTCTGGAAGGATTTGCTTGGAAGTTAAAGCTTCGAGTGGGGCCCAGTAGTGCTCAGCTCCATAAACATCGTTTATGGAACAGATACAAAAGGCAGCTCACAGTGGGGACACCAGGATGACCAGGATCCAGGGAAAGACTGATTTTAGCTCTGGAGCTCAGGAAGGCTTTTTTTGCCATGGTGAAAGAGCCAGGAGTGAGTGGGACAGTAAGTGTCCACGGCTGTTCTGGTTGTGGGGTCTGTTCCCCGAGGTGAGCCCACAAATGTCTGCTGGCACCAGCACAACACAGCTGACCCCTGACATGTAAAAGAGGGTGCCCTCTGTTCCATGATTCCATCTGTAAAGGAAAAGGGCTTCTTCTAGTGCTTTTGCAGGGCATGTTTGCTATTGGAGTGGCCAGGGACTGTCACCTGCATCCCTGCTGCACACATATAGACCCATGTACCCTGGGGAGGGATTCACTGGTCACTGGGGCATCCTGGACTGCAGAGGGGTCCCACTGACATTTCCCTCCTAGGTGCCCCGGCCATATCTGCTGTCTTTCCTTCCCCGTCGGTGTGTGGAGGGGCAGAACCTGTGATGCTGTGAGAGCACCCGAAGTGCCTCAATAGTGAATCCCTTTTTAATTACGTTTCTGAGCTGGGGAAATTAAGAATTCTGACTCATTTAGAAATTCTCTACGAGATGGAGAAGGCCATTATTTTTAAACCCTCCATGAATAATGCATATTCCAGCCTCTCCCTGGAGCATTAACTGCTCAGGGACACTTGCAGGGCAGCATCATGGTGCATGTGGGGAATATCCTGCTGGCAGATGTGGGCTTGTGGCAGGGTCTGAGCTATTGCACAACCTCTGATCAATGATGTAAAAGCGGTTGAAGGACGGGAACAGGCCTGATGGGAATGTGGCCAGGTCCAAGCCAGGACAGCACCTCAATGGGGACATTTACACTGCAAAGGAAGGGCAGGAGCAGAGCTCCAACCCACAGTCCACCGACTGTTTGCTTTAGCTCTGGACAGGGTTGGATGGACAAAGACCATCCTGTGTCAAAGTCCATGTTGCTTTGGGTAATTAATTGCTCCTGAAGAAATCCTTGATTTACTGCTCTTGTTTATGGGTATTGGCTTTGGGCTGGGATGCACTCCAGGCTGTGCACCCGTGCTGGCACAGAGAGCAGCCTCCCACACATGAGATGGTGATACCTGATCTCATCTCTGCCTTTTCCTCCATTTTCTTGCTATAAACCAAGTTGAGGTGGGCAGGTTTGCAGTGATTTACACCAGCAAAACGTCAGCCAGCTTTTCCTAAAAAACAGCAAAATCCTGCCTGATCTATAAGTGTGCAGGGGAGGACTTGGTTCTTCCAGTTTGTCTTTCTCCTGTTCTGTGGGGATTGCACTGGCAGCACATTGGAGGGATGTAGGCTGTGTAAGTCAGACCAGAGGCAACAGTGATGGCAATGAAAGTGAAGTTTGGGGTTAAAAAGTGTTTTTTAGTGTTCTCTACATGGAATGGGCAGAAAGGTGGAAGAGATGGAGCTATGTGGGTAGTGGGCACTCCTGGCTGAACCATGTGGGAATTTATGTCAGGTTAATTATTGCACTGAGCAATGTGGAGCTGTGCCTGGGCTGGGGTAACCGGAGTTGGTCCGCCCCCAGGGTTTCAGGTCTGAAAGAGTTTGCCAGCATCCCCACTGACAAAAGACAGCATGGAAATGCCTCTCCTTCCTGGAGTGCCTGTGGTCATGGGGGCGACCGGAGATGTAAAATATCTCATGACCTCATGCAATATGCCAAGGACATGCTCGGAAAAGCTGGTCTCTGCTGAGCTAATTCCAGCACTGCCGGGATTCCCCCTGGAATATGTCGCCAGATCAGCTTTCACTGGAGGGTAAATGTGTGTATGCCAGGAGCGCACCAGAGGGTTTGGTGGGGCCAAGAGCTGCAGAAGGAAGGGCTGGCAGCCCCTGGTGTGAGCTCCTGGTGTGAGCGCCTTGTCCCATCTGAGACAAAAACTGCTGGGTGCAGGTTGGGAAGGCAGCGTGGGAGATGAGCCCTTCTGCAGAGAAACAGAAGGAGCAAATTGAGCACTGGCTTCCAGAAACACTTCATTGGGAGGACAAATCTGGATGGGGGGAGATGTCAGCATTGATGTTCATCTCAAGGGCTGGTCACTGGGGTCCTGCAGCCTCAGTGGCTTGGCTCAGAGCAGATTTCTTGCAGGAGGGCAAAAGCAGGGTTGGGGAGCAGAAATTACATCCCTCTGGCTGATTAAATTCAGCATTGATGATATCTGTCCCCCAAGCCACTGATCCTTTCCTAAAGGCATAGAGAAGGATCATGTGTCTGCATAAAGTTCACTCAGGAGTATCTTTAAGCCTTGAAAACTGCTTGGAGATATGAAGCTCATGGGAAAGAGGTGTCAGGGGAGGTGCTCCCTGCTTTTTGCTCCTGCAAGCCCTGGGTAGGACATCCCTCCTGCAAGGGTCCCACAGGGATTTCAGCTTTCCCCGCATCTCACCTCTCCCCCAGTGCGACAAAGGAAACCAGCCCTTGAATCTGGCCAATGTTTGGGAAGGAGCATCCAAAGGGAGCACAGAAATACAACCTTGGGACACACAATCCTATTTGAGAGCTTGGAGGGAGGAGGATATTTGGAGCAACGCGATGGATGGGTCCCACAGGGAATAAGAAAAGCTGAGGATAAAAGAGGGCACAGAAGGCAAAGGCAAGGAGAGCAACTAAACCCTGTCCAAAAACAAGGGCAAAATTGTTCACTGCCGTGGTTAGTCACAATGAAAACATTGGCATTTCATAATTTCTTCCAGCTCAAGAAAAATACCCAGTTAGGGCAGTGAGAGCCCTGACTGGGTCAGTGCGTGCTGAAGCTGAAGGGGACCCAGGGCCCCTCTACTGATCCTGTGGGTGATTTTCTTGCTTTACTGGGGACTGGAGTGCCAGGTGAAAGTTCCCAAATAATTTCCTCCCCAAATTAATTCCAGCCTGGGCAAGAAAGCAAAGCTGCTGTGGGGAAGCTGAGCTGAGTGGGGCAGTGATGCACACACAAAACCAGGTTTTATCGCTTGGTGGTGAGCAGATGGGACTTGGCACCAGATCCCACCACGTTTCATGGGACTTGACCTCAGGATTTGGTCTGGGGTGATGAATTCCCTCCTCTTTCTTTTCCAGTTTAGAGATGAGGGAGGGGGATGTTGCTAGGGTTGACATGTCCTGGTGAAAGATGGAGGAAAGACCCTGAGAGCTGCTGCTCTGCATGGGAAGATGTAAACTTGGGGAACCCCTGGGAATGATGCTCTGGACATCTGGGCTCAGCAGCATCAGGACCACCAGCCAGAGTATTAAAAGGTGAGAACTGCAGCAGGTTTGAGTATGTTTTTCCCAGTACTCCTGTCTGATGGTGTGATACCCCCCGGAGAAGGGTTGTTATCCGTGAGGTTTTGATATACAAAGCTGAATCAGAAACAGAGCATTGTCGCACCAAGAAATGGTCTAAAGGCACAGTTTACCAAGTAACTGAGCCCAGAAGGCAGGACAGATCCCTCCCTCTGCTTTAAACAAGGGTTTTTAGGAGGGGGATGGGATGACCCAGATTATCCCCTGGAGGGGCAGCAATCATCATCTCTCCTTGGCAGGTTCAGCAGAGCAGCCAGGGCCGGCTGAGCAGGCAGAATGAGGTGCTGGTTTATCCCCGGTGATCACTGGGCTTTGTGTCTCTGTCTTTTGCTGCAGAGATTTTGGGGAATTTTGGGTGATCCCCTGTTACGGACCTGTTTGTAACTTAAAGCACAGTGGCACCATGCTAATTTTTATGATGCTGTTATTTAATGAAAAGGCTGAAAAGTGGGAGCTTCCCAATCTCTTGACTTGTGAACTTTGGGTAAGAAGAGAAGCTGTTCCAGAGGTGAGCTCATTTCTAACCCCGGGAAATGACTTCATGGGTGCTGGTATTTACTCACAAAAACATTGCATGTCAGATGTCCCTGACTAGACTTTCTGTTTCGAGTCCAGTATGAGACAAAAATTTCCTTGGATGAGCTGCTCCTAAGACAATTCAAGGTNCGGGGGGGAGAGGGAATCAGCATTAAAAACACGGAAATCATGAGGTTTTTCTGAATAAAGGAGAGTTTTTGGGCAGGCAGCCAGCCTGGCAGAAGTACCTGCCTGGGGGGAGCGTGTGGGTGATGAGTCCAGCTGAAGAATCACCCATCATTACCCCCCATAGCAATCAGCAGCTGGAGTTTCTCTCAGAGAGGGAAAATACAAGTTTTTCTCTCTTTGGGAAGCCAAGGCCCTGGCAGTGATTTATCAGGATAAACAGCAGCAGGTTCCCTGTCCTGTGTTTAGGTTAATGGAAATTATATCCCACGCTGCTCTCCCTGGATGAGATCCCAGTATATACGGGGTGTCCGATGGAAAAACACAGCACTTGCATTTTTATTTGAGGTCTGCTCGGGCAGAAATTGTCACTGGGACTGTATTACCCGCTGTGGTTCCTGATTTCTGTTTTCTCCAGCATAGGGAGATAAGTCCTATTTGGGGATGCTGGGGGATGCTCTGTCCCCTCATGACCCAGCGCTGGACTGCAGTTCTGGGGATGTACTGGGGCAGCATCCCAAGAGGAGGAGATTTCGGGAAGAGCCGAGCTGGCATATATGGAAACAAACCCTGCCTGCCAGCACTGTTTCCTAATCCTGGACACCAAAACCCTCTGATCGTTAAACCAGTGTTCAGAGATTCGGCTGAAGGCTGCCATGCAGACAACATCCAAACTGACCTTTGAGGAGATGAGAAAAAAAAAAAAAAAGAGAGAAAACACAAGGGGGTTACTGTGCAAGCACCAGAGAAAAGCAGTCATTTCAATAAGAGACCCCACCCTTAAAATAAGACTTATTGCTAATGCATGCCCAGGACATTTCTGTGTGATGGTATGCTAAAAAAATCCTCTCCGAACAGGGACTAAAGGCTTTGTTGTGGCATGAGCAAGGCTTACAGTTCCCAGGAAAAATCCTGTCCCTCTCTTGCATCATACAGCCAGGGATGGAGAGGACATTTCTAGACAAAAAGGCCATCAAGACGAAGGACAAACAGGGAATACATTCCTGACTTGCTATTTAATTGCTTTTGTGCAGGTGCAAAAGGCTAAATGAAAGGAAAAATAAGGATGAGTGTGTGGGGCTGAATTAATGTCAGCTTTAAGCACAAACATAATGTCAGGAGGAGGTGGCTGCTAGAACAAACAGGCTTCCACCCAGCTTCTTTGTGGATTTTGTGCTATTTTTCCCCCAAGGGCCTGGCTCATTCCCAAGGCACTGGTGGGTGATGCTCCTGTCAGGTAAGGAGGTGATGGAGACAGTCCCATCCCATGTGGTGTGGCTGGCTGGTGCTCTCTGGCAGTGCCAGCAGGGTCTGCTTTTCTCTTTCCCCCGTATGTAAAGCACTTTGGATGCAGGGATTGCCCTCTGTGGCTCTGAGCAGAGAGTTTCCATCCTGATCCCTGTCGGCAGCTCCATGCAGAAGTGATGGAGAGTTTAGGGGATTCCAGGGCAAACATGGTCCAGCGCCTGCAGCATCTCCTGGGTCTCAGGAGCTGGTCCCTCTGCCACGCAATTTGACTCTTAAACCCACAAAGGGGAAAATATCTCTTCTGCTTGTGCAGGAGCACTCCTGCCAGCACAGCAGCCTCAGAGATGGTGCAACCACCCTCAGAGCTCAGGCATTTCCTCCTGAAATAAGTGGGAGTAGTTTTAATGACGGAAACCTATTCCAGAAAGGGAATCTCCTCCTCTTGGGGAATAATGCAGAGCCACCACTGCCAGCCTGGGATCTGCAGGGACCTGTACACCACATACTCTTTAATTTAATAGCCTGGAAGATGTGAAGGTCTATCTGCATGTCATTAAAGTCCCGGTGAAGCCTGTGGGAGTGTGTTTGCCAGTGCTGGCCCCACCAGGGCTTGGGGCTGTCCTTCTTTCACCCCCACAACTCTTTTACTGGTCAGAGGAGCAAAATGTCCTCAGTTTCCCTCCCTCCCCTCACATTGCACATCATATTTTTTAAGCTCTTGTGAGCTCTTTGTCTCTTCCAAGGTCCTTCCCTCTCACTGTGTTATGCTGCAAGAAATACAGAAAGAACAAGATAGAACCGATAGACTGCAGGAAAAAAGTGTATTCATTAAAATGGCAGAATGAACTACATTTCCCCTTATTAATTCTCTCCCTACAGCATTTCCAGTCCAGGCACGTACCTATGATGCTCCCATAGACCCGTGTGATCCTGGAGCATCTCTGAGGTGCACGTGTGTGCATGTCTGCGAGTCTCTCGGTTGTCTGAGCAACGGGACGTTCATCACTAACTCCCAGGATAATTAACTCATTTTCCTGTATTTATAGCAAACCAGTACAGGGAGTGTTGGCACTTATCCGTGATGGGGCCACATTTGGCCACGTTTTGAATTTTGGCCATTTCTTGTGTTACGGCGGCTTTGTCATCATCCCCGCTGCCTGCTCATTAAGTTGGCAGCTCATTAAGCTGACAAGGACAGGGGTGATGGTGGCTGCCTGAGCCAGGATGCCTGTGTGCACCCACCTCGGTAAACCCTGCTCCTGGTTTGCAGGTGCAGGGGTGTTTGCAGCAGCATTTCCATCTCCAGATGCCTGCATACGCCTGTGCTAACAGCAGCGTCGCTCCCAGCTTGGCCGCTGGCAAGGGGAAATTTTACTGCTTCAAGGTTTGTTGCAGAGATGTGATGCAAGGAAACATTGGAGCATCCTGACTCAGCACTGCAGCGGTGGGGGATCCGTGGGAAAGGCACGGAGCATCTTCTCTCAGCATCAGGGCATGCGTATGCCAGGTATGCTCCCATCAGCTGGGATAAATCCTGACCTGGACATGGATTTCTCCTTGTTTCTTCCAGACAAGCAACTTGGTACTTTTTAGCTGTTCTTTCTTTTTGCTGCTTGTTTGTTGGGTTGGTCTTTGGGGAGGGAGGGGGTGAAGACAGCAAGGGAAAGGGGGCTCGGGGTGCGGGTGGTGGGGCTGGAGGAGGGCGCATTGCTGCAAGGTGTTGGCATCTCCATCCTGCAGAGCTGGGGAGACAGATTTGATCTCTGCTGTTCCAGTTATTCGTACAAAGGTAAGGAATGCTTTATTTTGATTATTGATCTCAAAGCTCTTTTCCAACCTAGTTCATTCTGTGATTCTGTTATTCTGTGATTTTGGAATCAGCAAATAGGAAGGTGCTTGAAACAGTAAGAGATGTGCTTTACCTGCAGCTGGGACTGTAAACATCTCATGGCCACAGCAGTTGGAAGTATTTGCCCTTAAAACGTGAGTTCTGCTCAGGTAAAAAGGGCAATGAAATCAAGTGTGGGGACCACCACACTGCTCACAACTCTCCAGCAACCCCCTGTTTAGGGAGGGTTCTACCTTCCCCTCCTCCTCCTGCTTTGCCTCCAGAAGTGAAAGGGACAGAAGTGTTGAGCTGGTGCTGCTTGGGTCCTGGGAAGGTCCAGGCTCCTAAATGCCACTGTGATCCTCTCCGAGGAGCCACTGTCAGACCCTGGGTAGCGTGGGATCCCCCTTCTACCTGCCTGGCCACTCCCAGCTGCTCCTGCCCATGACCTCAGATCCATCACTGGAGATGAAGGTGAACCATTAAGGTTTAACACACTAATGGAAAGGGCTGTGGGGTTTCTAAAAAGCTGAGCCCTGCTTACAAACCCCCTCTGGAAGGACGAGTCCTTGAACCGAGCACAGCTGTCCCAGCACAGGCTCAGCCAGCTCTCGTATGATCCATTCCCAGCAGGATGCTGGCAGACAGTGACTGGTTCCATGGTCCTGGCCACCACGCCTGCTTTCCCAGCTGCTCAGCCACCTCGCAAAGAGCTAAAAATATGTGTCTGTGTGAGCAGTCACTGTAGCTACAGGAGGGGTGAGCCAGAGAGGGTGGCCAGGCTGGGTCACCGTGATGGGGGAACACGGTGGCTTTGCAAAATGGGCAACACAGAGGGGACAGGCAGGGACAGGACAGGACAAGACAGGATGGGACAGACTGTTGCTGGTGCCTCCAGTGCAGATTCCACCATCTCTCCACTTGTCCATATGTTGAAGCTGCATGCTCCACACAGCCCCTAAGAACGGTTTCATTTTGCTGCTTGCATTTCAGCAGGGGATGAGTGAGGAGCAGCTCCCTGCATCTCCCCACTTCCCCTCTGCGTGGGAGGACACCAATGTCTCAGCCTCTGGGTACCCCCAGTACTGGGTGGAGCCCCGGTTCACTCAAGCAGCGAAGGTCCGTGTGATCATCACAGCCGTTTTCTTCCTGCTGGCAGCGGGAAGCAACGCGGCCGTGCTGGGCAGCCTGCTGAGGAAGAGGAGGAAATCCCACGTGCAGCCGCTGATCCTCAGCCTGGCACTGGCCGACCTGCTAGTGACAGTGATGGTGATGCCCCTGGATGCGGCATGGAATGTGACAGTGCAGTGGTATGGAGGGGACATCTCCTGCAAGATCCTCAACTTCCTCAAGCTCTTTGCCATGTATGCGGCTGCTCTGGTGCTGGTGGTCATCAGCCTGGACCGGCATGCGGCCATCCTCCATCCCTTCTCCCGTGCTCACCGCCGCAATGGGATGCTGCTCCGTGCTGCCTGGGCTGGCAGCGTGCTCCTGGCTTTGCCCCAGGTGAGGTTCAGTGCCCTCCCCATGGATTTTGCCTAGGCTAGGGTGGTTTTGGAGAAGGGCTTCTCCATCCCACCATCCCCAGCCAGTCCATCCCAATCAATGGACTCCACCAGCACCAGACCAAGCCATGAATTAGGTGCCCAGAGCTCCTCTCCCAGTCCAACAACAGTAGTGAGGTGCTCTCCATGCACAGCCAGCAGCATCTCCAGGACGTGGTGCTCTGTTCCAAATCCTCTCTTGAGTTATTCTTTGGTTCTCCATTTCAGCTTTTCCTCTTCCACCTGAACACAATCCCAGGAGGGAATTTCACCCAGTGTGTTACTCATGGAAGCTTCCAAGCGCACTGGGAGGAAACCGTCTACAACATGTTCACCTTCACCACCCTCTACATCACCCCCCTGAGCGTCATGATTGTTTGTTACATCCGGATCCTTTGGGAGATCAGTAAGCAGCTAAAGGTCAATAAAGGTAAGGAGATCCCAGCCCTTTAATGTCCACCATGACTCCATGACTGAACTTCTCCAGCCTGGAATTGTTGTTGGGTCTGTCACAACATCCTTTGAAAAATAAACCAACTAAGAGGTTTTGCACAAACTTGCTGACCCCAGTCCTTGCTGTCTTCTTCCTCTGGGACATGGACCAGATTATGAGATGGTCTCCCCTCTCTGGCAGAAGCAGAGTCATGGATGGTTGTGTTGTCTTGGTTTTCCCTTATCTTCAACTATCCTTTTGACTCTCCTTGGCAGGTTTGACAAGAAATCAAAATGACCACATCTCCAAGGCACGCATGAAGACCCTCAAGATGACCATAGTGATTGTTGCCACCTTCATCATCTGCTGGACCCCATACTACCTCCTGGGCTTGTGGTACTGGTTCCAGCCAGCCATGATCCAGAAGATGCCGGAGTATGTCAACCACAGCTTCTTCCTCTTTGGCTTGCTGCACACCTGCACTGACCCTATAATTTATGGACTGTACACGCCCTCCTTTCGGGAGGACGTGCAGTTGTGTCTCAGGGGCATTGAAACAGCCATCACCAGGCAAAAGAGACACAAACCCATCTCAGCCTCAGAGAAGAACATCAAGGAGGGTGCTGCAAATGGTGGGGTGGCATCAGGGGGCTCCAACGGCACAACTGTCAGCATGGTCTGATGAAAAGACATACCCACAAGGGGATGGCACGCACAGTTTGGGACTGTTTTGTCCTGTGGGACCATTGTGGAGACTTTAATGATGAGGTTCCCTACTCAGCTTTGGTGGATGAGGGTCTCTGGCCAGAAACTAAGAATGTGTCTCCTGCCTTTACTCAGGGTGAAAAATATTTGAGGGTATTTATGGTCATTCTGCTGTATTCTGGCAGCGCTGTGACAACTAGAAAAACATCCTTTTTGTACCCGACGCATGCTCCGGCCCTTGTTCTGGGAGCAAGCTTCTCCACACTTCCAGCATCAACCCCTGGGAGGAAATTTGTCATCTCCTCTGCGGCCCAGGGTCATGTCTCTGGAGTGGCTGGTCTTCAAGTGCTGTTTGCACCCACACCCATCTGTAGACCTGCACGGATGGTGTCACCCTGCGGCTGCAAAGGTGTGATCACAGGCTTTTGCTCTGTTTTCTCCACCCGTTGTTGGAAAAGCTCTCTGTAAATTCCAGATCTCCTGACTCAGAACCTGCCTGGTTCTCCCATGGCTGTGTGACAAACCCTGGGAAAGATCTAAACATCTGGAGGTTGACTAATGCAGGAGCATTCATCCCCAAGGCATGGTGGGGAGAGAGGGAGTGCTGTGGGGATGGAGGGGCTCAGGCAAGAGTGGTACAAAAAACCACAGTGGAGTGGGGTGAGGTTTCTTCTCTCTTTTGAAGACAGCCAGAAGGGAAAACAGTCCCTGCTACCGTTTTCTGGTGTGAAGGGGATGGTACAGACAGACACATCATTACACAGCAGCTCTGTGGGACACAGGGCAAACCAGGAGGGAGGGTATTTGGGGTAATGAGAACCAGACCTGACACTGCCCAGGCCCCCTATATCTTTCTGTCCCCCTGTCCCAGGGCACAAGCTGGCAGGTTGCAGGCCACATGCTGGACACATTTGCTTTGCCCTAAGCAACACCAGCCCCTCAGCTCTGCCCCAGCAGAGCAGGTGCAGCCACCCCACAGGTGTCCCAATGATGGAAGTGATGGGAAGCAGCTGGTAGGTGGAGGGGTCCATCAGTACCTCTTCGTGCCAGATGGAGGCAAGTGAGGACAAGGAGGGTTTCTGGAGGGATCAGCTGAGCTGTGGTGAGTAACATGGGTTGTTTGCTTTCTACCACTGTGCCAAAAGTTGCTTGTGAAGGCAGAGGTCTCTTCTTTGGGTGTGGGTTGAAGAGATGCATTTATTCAACTGTGTTGTCCTTTCCAGGTAATTAGAAATAGTGGATTATTTCTTTTTTTTCATTCTCTGATGATTGTTATTAAATGTGGGGTTTGCTTTTGAAGAGAAATTTAGTTTTGAGCCAGGTGGGTGGTTGTTTTCTTAGTTTAGTTAAACCTTTGGACAGCTCAGGAGCTCTGGACTTGGCAGGAGGCAGTTCCTTGGCTATTTTTGTGGCCACCACAGCTTTGAATGAGCATCTGGACTTTATCAGGATGAAAGAGCTTTGTTTTAAAAACAGGTCTTGTCTTGCTGTGGTTGCATGCGTAGAGAGCTGGGAGATGTCTTCCCCTCAAGAAAACAAATCTCCTTTGGGCACTGAGGGGGCTTTTTCTCAACCCTGTTTCCGAGAGGTGTTGGCTCCCCATCAGCCAGAAAGGATCTGGACTGGTCTCCAGTGCCCCAGCTAACAAGTTGTTAAAATTGGAGGGGTGGCAAGTAGTCCTTGCAGGCTGGCTGAGGCTGGGCAATGAGGACATGGGAAGCCACAGTGCCCAGGGTGATGCTGAGCTGCACATGGGTATTCAGCCCTTGCCTTTCTGGTACTAATTATTATTTATGCTAAACATGTAGCCCAAGGAGAAAAAAAAAAATCAATTAGAACTGCAGGAGTCCAGACCAACTGGTGGGGATTAGTCTGAGCCATTTAGGAAGCATCCAAACTCCAATGAGATGCGTAATCGCAGTTTGGCTTTCCTGGGCTTGTTCTACTCAATGTTAATTATCCAATGCTAACAGAGCAGGGGCTGGCTGATGCCAGGCTGGCAAAAAAGGGCTTCTTGCATGGTGATGGGAATGGCTTGCAGTGGGGGAAGCTAATGTATTCATCAGACACTTCTTTGGTCTCTTTGTTTATACTGCTGATGGGAGGCAGACCTTGAAGGTGTGTTGGTTTTCTGGCAAGCCTTGAATAAGCAGGAAAGTGTCTTTAATCTACTGTAAACTGTCTTCATCCACTTTTTGCTGAGTGGGGCAGAACAGATCCAAAATTGCTCATGCACTTAAGACCACATGTCTCCTCTTGCCCAGCAACAGGAGAGCTCAGAGGTCTTCTCTGAGGAGCAAGAAACATTTTTTTCCTTGTGGGAAGGATCCACCACCTTTACACCCCATGGGTACAGGGAAAAGGCAAAAGTAGGTTTGGCTTTAGGGGGACTCAGTGATCTTACAATAATTTAGGTTGGAAAAGATCTGTATGAAGAGTAGAAAAGGGGGATTCTGGCAAGCATGTGTACCTTAGTCCTTAGTGGAAGCATGGCACATCTCTTGGGATGATTGCAGGTGCTCCAGCACTGCTCCTTTTGCCCATCTCTTTCATACCTTCCCTCCTGTTGCTGATGTTCAAAGTGACATCTGGTGGAGCCTGGAGTGTGGGCAAGGTGCCCAAAGTGACAGCTTTCATGAGAGAAGGAAAATGTCACTGGAAGAGTGTGCTGCCAAGCCATGTGCCCACTGCATGCAGGAAGGGGGAGCAAGCAGGTGGGCAGCACCTCCCTGGGGAAGCTGGGATCAGTCAGGGTCTGGGTCCTGCCAGAGGTGGACCAAAGCCCAGGCCTGCTTTGAATATTCCTGCATTTCTGATTCTGCTTTTCTTATATCTGCTCACACTTTAGAGAGCACAAGATTTTTGCATCACTTATCGGGAGTGTGAATCCCGGAGTCTCACTTTCCCCCCCGCCAGGGGTGGTCCTGCTTTCTGTGGGGCTTCCCTCTCTCTCCCCACATTGCCTCAAACAGCACCTGCCCTTCTCCTTAGCTGGCTCCTGAGATCTCCATATATAAATATATATAAAATATATAGAGAGACAAAAAATACTTTTTATATATATTATCTATTTCTGCATGTGGGAGGAAAATTCTCCCACTTCCTCAAAACCTGCACATTCCCACCTAGGAAACACCAGTTACCACACTTGCAGTCCCAGCCAGGATCAGATTTGTCTGATTCAGTAACAATTCCTTAATATTCACCACAGTAATGTAATGAACATCTTAATAAAAGCAGGTAGCTCTGTATTTTACAACTCCTTGACCTCACCCTGGGCCGCCTGCTTCAAACACAGCGGCCCTTTGTTTGGGAAGAAATTCTGATTCATTCCCTGTTAGTGTTTTTATAGCACTGTGCATGTTCAAAGAGCCACGCAAGTGGCTTAAGAGGCTAACACAAACCTTGGGTTAATTCATAATACTGTTAGTTACTCAGCACAATACCCGCATTAATCCAGCTGACTGCACCTTGCCACGTTGGGAAACACATGCTGAAATCAGCAGGGAGCACAGAAAACAAGCGTGGGAGTAGGATATTTAGTATTTTGCCAGGCTGCTAGGTAGGATCTGAGCACCTTAAATGTATTTAACATATTTTCCCATTGCTGTTGCCTCGCTCCGCAGCTGTGGAGCTGAAGCAATGATGAGGCTGAGCCCAGAACCCCTGCAGGCCTGAGCGTGAAGGCTGGGGCTACAAGCTCTCCAAGGGATACTCCAGACACATCCATCAGGACTCAGCCCCCACCTGCAGCCACCCCCTTTTTTTTTGGGTCTATTCAAACTGATCAAAGCAGAAAAAGCTGTTTTTTTTCCTTTGATACCTGCTGATTTCATTGCAGAGTTGGACTGTGCCTGTCTGCCATGAGCCCCCACAATGCTTTCTCTCTGGGGACATAGCCTGGAGCTATTATTACTTCTTTTGCTTACTCTCAGAAACTTTCCTATGCAAAGAAACCCTAAGAAAAGAGCTTTAAATCCCTGCTGTGTTCCTTTCATCTGGCTCAGGAGCTCCCAGGTTTGTGCCTTCCCTGCAGTGCCAGCAGACAGCCATCCCACAACTGCTGCTCAACCTCCTCCTTTTCCAAACGGCCCCAAATAGCCCATCTGTTCCAAAAGATGGCAGTTTTTCAGATATACCAGGCTTTTAACTAACCAATACACTTTAGACAGCATCAAATACCTCCAGGTTTTCTGGCTGCCACATTACCTCCCCTAAACTTGCATATTTGCATGGCACATCATTTAATATAACATGCTGAGGAAGACCAAAAATTAGCAAATATTCCCAGGACCCCCATGTGTGTCTCAACCCCCAAGTTTCCGCACTGAAGTATCAAGGAGTAAACTGCTATAAAGTAGTTGAACCTGTTGCACAATAAATTATTAGTTTATGTATATTTTAATTGCAAATTTCTGCTATAATTAGCACGGACACTTCTCGGGCTGAGGCACTGAGTGTGCTTTGACAGTGAGCATTATTAACGGGCTGTAAAAGGCAATGGGGAATTGGATTATAATGTTCTTGTTTTGCAAGCTGTATGGTGAATAAATAAATTTGTTCTGGCAGCAAAATTAACTGGGATAAATGTGTCTAGCTCCAGTCACCAAGAAGAGGGGTTGCTGTAAATGAACTTGTTGTCAGCCTTGAGTTAAAAAAAACCTGATTACCAGGACATTATTTCTGGCAATTAGGTACCAGAAAAACATCAGAAAAAGAAGAGATTTTCTTTATTTAATGAGTAAGGTAGTAATCACAGACTCATTTGCTGGAAATACATGATGAGATTTTGTTTTTTTTCTTTTGTGGTTAAGGTTCACTGTGCAATGAAAACCTGTGTTTATCAAATCTGCTAAAGGCTGGACTGAGAGACTGAACTGTGGCACAGATCTGGCTTTTCTTTGCCTAGAATCCCTGGGTCTTCATGGGGTTATCCCATGCCCAGTCATTAATCAGAGGACAGTTCTTTGCTCCTTTTTCTGTTTCAGACAGTTACAGGTAGCTTTGTAACAAAGCAAACACAAAAGACTTGACAGGAGGGAGAGAGTGTTGCCCTGTGTATGTTGCATTACTAACTTGCACGTGGCGTGTTCTCTAACAAATCCCCAGTTCGGAAAGAACAATCCTTATCCAGTATTGATGCTGAAAACCCTGAGTTTGTCTAATCTGCACAGTAAGCTAGGATAAGACAGATCATGGCTGAGATCACAAGCCTTGTAGATGTTTGTGCTGTTTTTGTCCAGGATAGAATGAATTTTCCTCATAGCAGTGTAGTAACTATGTTTCGGATTTGTGCTTGGCTGCCAGCTAGGATTAAAACACAGCAATGTTCTACAGAGGGGAAAAAAATCACACTAGAAATCATTTAACTTCTTCCATTTTGGTGGTTGTTTTATTTCTTGTTGTTTTTTTTCCTTACAATCGTTATGCTCAAATATAAAAATTCTTGGCCAAAGTTAGTTTTAAAAGTTTAAAAGTAATTCCATCTGCATTGATACATACCAAACATCACTAGATTCAGTTTCTGAAAACATACTGATAAGACTCCCAACAGGTTGCTTTGCCTGACATCCAGAAAAATCCTCCTTTCCAACTTGTGCAAACATACTTCAGCTTGACAGAAAATAAGTTACACCTGAGCGTTTCCATGCTTAGTTTTCATTAATCTTAAATAACCTTTTTTCCCATGGACCCTTAACGATTGGCTCATGCTAAGCTGCACCACTGTGATCCTCTTCAGCTGTACTAGGCATCTTCATGAATCTCAGGAACACAGAAATAAGAATATATGTAGAGATGCCATGAGGATTAATATATTGTGACAGAACTGGAAAGCCCCAGGCACCTTTATTTCCAGAGCTCTGGAATAGATGCAGTGTACTGCAGATCAGCTATTCTTAAGGCACGTGGTGAAAATAACAGTTTATCATCTCGGGTGGTTCATCTCTCCGAGTCAAACATTCTGTGCCAGTAGTAGATGAAGGTTGGTGAGTTGCTGGCCCCTATCACTATCAGCAACAGGAGGTACAGCATCATCATTATGGCAAAACGGTGGGTGTAAAACCAGGAAGATTCATTAGAAGGCCTGAAAAGGGAAGAGTGCATTAATTCTGTCAAATATGCATGAATACTTGGCAAAGAGTATCTCAGGTTTTGATATTTTAAGCAAATGCAATAAAAACAGAAAGTTGCTCCACAATCCCTGTAACTAACAAAGCCTGATTTTCACCACATCCCTTTTCCCTAAGTCTCCATACACAATCCTGTCTTTTGTCCCGATGTTCACACCTTTCCCTGTGGTCTGGAGCTGTAGCTGCCTGGCCTGTACACGTGTTGATTAGCTGAGTGAACACTGCCACTGAAGATAGATAAGGGCAGAGTTAAAACTGAGGCAGTTTTAAGAGCTGCACTCACCAGGCATCCACTCTTGGTTTCCTGTCACAAACAGATAATTAGAGCTCTCACAGACTCTAAGTGCTTACAAGTCTGGTAAAAAAGCAAATTTAGCCGAGCCTGGGAGTGTCAAAGAGCGAGACAGAGGCAACATGATGGTGTAAGACTTATTTCCATAGGAAAATGGGCTAAAAACAAATTCTGGCAGTGCAGTGTATCTTTCTTGGTTGTTTTCTGTTGTTTTTCAACAATGAGATGTGTTTATCTGGCTGTTGTAGCAGCTCATCCCTCTAGGCAGCTGAACTCTTACCTCCTATGCTGCTTCTGTGAATACACTAGCAAGTATTTAACTCGTAAAAGCTGGTTGTTTGTGACAACAAAGTATTTCTGTGGTACATCTCCTCCTTCACTGTTTTTCACTCTTGCTCTTTTTCTGTCTATTTCTTCTGAATCTGAATTGGGAAGAGAAAAGCAAAAAAAAATGCAGAACTTCAAGTAACTGCAAAAAAAGTAAACAACCAACACCCCCATACACACCCCCCAGAAGAATGGGAATGAGATAACCAAAGATCTAGTCTTGGTATTCCCCTGAATCCCTCAGCATCCAAGAATAGACTGAGAAGTTTGCTTGAGGCTATACCACTCCTAGTCATCCTTGGTATGGATGACATTATGGCCCAGACCAGGGTGACAAGGAGGTGAGTCTCCCCATCCAGTGCTCGAGGAGCCACTGATATTAACAGTGAAAGAAAAACAACATGAAGGACAGATGTACTACTACACAGTTATTACTGTAATAGACTCACCTTTCTTTTTCACCTGACACTTTACATCTGGGTGGTCAATGATCTCACAAACAGCCACGCAGCTGAGGATAGAGCCCAGTGCACTTCGCTGCCAGCCAAGACCGTGAGGGCTGTACAGCAGAGCCAGGCTCAGGTCACTGGTCAGATAGGTGCCTTCACCAAACAGGGATGTCTGAAACAGAGCAGAAGTCTATCCTAAAATCGTGTACTGCAAACTTCAAACAACATACAAGTGTTCTATCCTTTCAGACTGGCAGTTCTGCTTCTGAAAGTAAATTAGCAAAGGCCTTTCTGACCTCTCTTGGGCCTGGTCCATGCACTGTTTTTGTCCTGGCACAACTTCCTTGGGGTGGGGCTGCTGCCCTCTCCCATTCCTCAAATTAGCTGCTTGGCAGAGCACTTGGTGTGGACAGATTCATGCTTTCCCGGATTTGGAGTTAGTTTGCCAGCATAAGTCTTTTACGTTAACATGACTGCACCGCTCTTAAAAGGCATTTCATCGATTTACTGAGACTGTCATCATTCAAGTAATCCAAACTCCCTAAACAAGGCAAGGCTTTACTTCGTTTAAATCCATGCTTTACTAGAAAAGAGGAAAGTACTTTTCAATTTGCCACACTGGCTAAAATTATTACTCCAGTAAGTCCATTGTACTCGGTAAACCATTACTCATCAAGAATGTGGGGAAAAAAACATAGTCCAGGTTGACTGGAAGGTCAAGCAGGTGCTGTGTCAAAGCTGCCTTACAAGTGACACAAAATGCCAGGAGTCTCAACTGCCCTTCCACTGAAATCATAAGAGGTGCAAATCCTATGGGATGTCTCCCTAAACCAGACCATTTAAGAAGGTTCCACTTGCAAGCAGCACCTGAAACTTTGCTGATCTAAACACAAGGCCAGGCAGAAAATCTCCACTATCCTCCTACTCTGTAGACAGGCACTTCCCAGCTGCAGGCTGTCAGACAGGTCAGGATTTGCAGAGGAATTACACTTATAAAGAAGCAAAGGACAGTCATAATTTGTTATGCTGGTGAAAAGGGTTTCATGCCACTTCCAGTTTTTACCCTCAGGCTGCACTAGAAAATCCAACACAGCCATCCACAAAGGCCTACACTGAAATGAAAACAGCAGTACAAGATCATCAGCACATTTCATACCCCGAAAGGAATGTGAGCCTATTTTTAAAAAGTGTCCCCAGCTGCAAGTGACCAAGGGAAGATGGTGTCAATGGCAGGAGCCTTACCCTGTTCAAGTGGCAGTGCAGGCCGTGGTGCAGGATGGAATGGAAGTTCTCCAGGCGGCTCCCATGGAAGGCGTAGATAAGGTCCTGCTCTCCCCTGGTCTCAGCAAACTTGGTGTTCATTTGATCACAGTAGACGATCTCAAAGAGGTAGTCTGGAGCAGGAACCGCAGCCCCAGACATCCCTGTGAGTTCTTGGATCTTCTCGTACTTAAAAACAGGAAAGAATATCAGTGTTGGTTTATGTGGTTAGATTACTCACTGGAAATTCTGCTTCCTGTCCCTTCATGCTGTTTAACATATTCTGATTATACTTTTCTGAGTTAGAATTCAACACTGTCACAATTCAGAAGAAGTAAAGTGGACAGTAAAAATTCTGCTGGTTTCTTGCTATCAAAGTTAAATCCTAATTCTTCTCTCCAGAAAAAAACCCAAATCTGAATTGTAATTATGAATTAATTTATGATGCAAGGACAATATCACAATTCTACTTTGACTAGTAAGACAATATATTCATCAGCTGATCTTGCAAGAGAAAAAAACCACGAAAACAGAAGTTGTTTTCATCTTGCTGCTAATCTCTACAACTATTTTGATCCCTGTTACAGAAGTGCCTCAGTGGCTCTGAACCTTTCCCTTTTTGGGGCAGTATGCAGAAGACAAGAGTTCTTTCTCAGTGACAAGCAGGACCCAGCTGCATGACACCCGAATTGGACTCTCTCGGTCTAAATCATGCATGTTTGTGTTATGTTAACTGCAGTAACCGACTACAATCACTGCTCATCATCAACTACTGGCAGTGACAACTATTTCTTCCAACCAGTGTTCCTGAAATTTTACTTAAAAACACACCTCTCTGTATACAGAGAAGAGCGGATTTAAGTTCAACTGTCAAGCTCTCACAATAACCAACTTAATTCTGACTGGAGGAAATATTCTCTGAAGTGCAAGTTTGCCTTAAAAACCAAATTCTAATCAAGATTTTCAGAATTCAAAACTTACCTCCTGCTTCTTAGTACTTTGTATCATGAAGACTTTAGATGATAGAATCCAACTAAACAGGTCCCACGTTCTTTTATCTGTATTTGGAACAGACTCCAGAAGCTCTTTCAGGCTTGGTAGAGCGTTGGTATCTGCAAGCTAACAGAGGCATTTAGCACAACCTCCTTAGGGCCATTGCGATTAAACAGGGACCTCTAGTGAAAACAAAACAATATTTCACCTCAACAAACTGAAAAACAGGTTCTGTTCTGAGATACAAACACTTGTATCCAGTTTGTGGGGAAGTCTGTCAATTGCTCTGAAAGCAAATGGCAGGCAAGTTATAAACACTGATATTTACCAACAGTATCTGTAGGGTTTGTACAGGAACAATTAGACTCCTGAGAGAAAACAAGCTGTCACAGAGCAGTACGTGCAGTGGGCCTGACATGGGGGTGTTCAGGCTATGTAACACGCAAACCCTTCAATATGAATTTGAATTTGCGCTGGGCAAGCTCTCATAACAGTTCATAGAATATTAGAAACATTAAGGCTGGAAAAGACGTCTGAGATTATTGAGTCCAACCATTAACCTAATTTTGCCAAGCCCACCACTAAACCATGTCCCCAAGTGCCACATCTACACGTTTTCTGAACACCTCCAGGGATGGTGATTCCACCACTTCCTTGGGCAGCCTATTCTAATGCTTGACCACCCTTTCAGGGTTGAAATGTTCCAGAATACTCAATCCTGAGCAGCTTGAGGCCGCTTCCTCTCGTCCTGTCGCTCACAACCTGTTACTTATCGCTTGTTACTTCACGTGCCCACACCGGATCTGGGCCTTTCCCAGTGTGGGTTTATCGGTCAGAATCCTAAATACTCTTTTAAACCTGGATTCCTTGACTGGATAAACCCTTCATCCTGCTTTATCCGTGACCCTGCGGCGCCGCTGCCCTCACCTCGACGGGCAGCCCGTGCTCCCCCATCGAGGAGGTGCCTTAGCTCTGCAGGCAGCTCCCCCCGGCACTCACCAGCCCCTCGAAGTCCTTGGTGTCGCCGCTGGCGTAGCGGCCCGGGAAGGGCCTCAGCGCCGAGTCGCGCTTGTAGCTCTGCAGCGCGGCGGCGAACAGGCTGCACCGCAGGTCGGCGGCCAGCGGGTCCCGCCGCGCCGCCTCCCTGGCGCCCGGGGCCACCTCGCCGGGGCCGGGGACGGGCGCTGACATGCCCGGCGNCCCGCCCCGCAGCCGCCTCCGCCCGCTCCGCGCCGCTCGGGAGCTGTCGGTCCCTGCGCCGCCGGGAGCGGGGGCGGGTGGCGCTGGTGCCCGTTGTGTGGGGACGAGGAGGAAGGACAGAGGTCTGGGGAAATGGCGCCGTCGCCTCGGGTAGAGACCGGAGACGGTTACAGGGAGCAGTGGCATCTTCTCCTCAGGCAGAGACCAGGAGAGGGTTCAGGGGGCAGTGGCATCTTTCCCTCAGGCAGAGGCCGGGAGAACGTTGGTGAGAAATAGCGCCTTCCCCTCAGGCAGAGATCGGAAGAGGGGTACGAGAAGGAATGGCACCTTTGCCTCAGGTAATGACCTGAAGAAGGGTATGAGGAGGGAATGGTGCTTTCCCCTCAGGATGAGACTGTGAGAGAGGTGCAGTGGGAAAATGGCGCCATCCCCTCAGGTGTTGATCAAGAGAGGGGTACAGCGGGCCATGGCATCTTCCCCTCAGGAGGAGACCAGGAGAGGGTATAGATGGGAATGGCACCTTGCCCTCAGGCAGAGATTGGGAGAGGGGTACAGGGGGAAATGGCATCGCCCTCACGAGTAGAGACTGGGAGAGGGTTGTAGGGAAATGGTGCTTTCTCTTCAGGTGGAAACTGTGAGAGGCCTACAGGGTACAACAGCATCTTCTCAGGTAGTGACCTGGAGGGGGTAAAGGAAGCAATTGCATCTTCCTCTCAGAGACTGGAAGGGGTTATGGGTTGGGGGGAAAAATGTGACCTTCACCTCAGGTATAGACCAAGTCAGGTCCATGGCCCATGGGGCAGGGAGGATGTGGAGGGGGACCCCAGCTCTGTACCCACTGTGCCAGCACATCAGGACCTCAAGGCAGGGGACAGTGGGGGGACAGTGACAGTGTGCTGGGGTGTTAGTTGCACCGTGGCCATGTCAGATGGCTTGTGCCCCACCTCTGCACAGCATCGGGAGGGTCCCTGGCCCCTGCCCTCAGCTGCTGGGGCACGGCAGATGCAAACTCCCAGCTGGGTCATTGCATTTGTGTGGAACAACAAATTAACCAGAAAAGTCATCCAAGGAGACTGCTTTTTGTGTCAAATTTGGTTTTATGTATCTCTTTAATTTTAACAGACTTATTAAAGTCAGAAACATGTAGATATCATTACTCCTCAACAATTCCCTTTATCATCCAAACTTGTAGTGTCAAGGAAGAATCCAGGTTTGTTTGAGTCATCTCTGCAGGCTGGCGTTGCAGGATTAAGGGAGAGGAATTCACTTTTTAATTGAACCTCTTCATCAGGTTGCATTCACTATGTTGCTTGAGATTGAGGCTCTGTGTTCCTCCTTGGAATGCTGGTGTGGTGTTAGTACTGTGAAGCATCTTTCCAGTCCCAAAATGTCTTAGAAATCCCCATTATCAGGGTGGAAGTCCCCTTAACCCAAATGCTGTTGGTGTCCCGAGTACAATTTTGGAAATGTATAGCAATATTGGATGTCTTCTAACACCTTTCTTGGTTTCTTCATTCAGGAGAGATATTGCACATATCCGTGAAGTAACTGATACAGGCACTGCACAGATGCCCAGAAAAATGCTAAGGTCAGTTGTGAATACCTGTTCCTGGGCTCTCATCTCATAGCTGGATCTCCAGAGATAGCTGGAGCTGCAATTTGCAGCCTTCCTGAACAGGAACACCAGCTGTGTTACATTCTGTCTAAGGGCAAACTGGTATCAAAGCAAAAAAAATGGGAACTTCACTCCCAAGTGCAGAATTCCTGTTCTTACTCATTTGCTTGAATGGCTTGAAGTTTTTAATAATCTTGACATTTAATAATGAGGAGGTTTCAAAATTTTGGATAGAACCAGATAGATCATAGGCTGTGCACAATTGCATTAAATTGTAATATATTTCACAATGATATATATATAATTGAATTGAGTTGTAGCTTTGTTTACTTGCTTTTTACTAGTTTATCAAAAAAGCGTCTTTCCATAACAGCTGCATCAAAAAGGCTGCAATAGGAAGCCATCACTTCTAGGACAGCACAAATACTTGCTTGGGTCTGACATATTTAATGGCAACATGTAGACAAAATTATTTTAAAGGTGCCTTTAGTTTACATTACCCAGTTTAGTAGATACCTGTACATGTTTTTATCTTTAAAACTTTGTCCAGTCTGTGAGGTCTGTGCTATTTTTCAACTTGCTTGCTCCAGAGGGTCTCCCACATGCCAGCAGCATGGATGGGTGCCTTAAGATGAGAACTAGCACCACACAGAGTCTTTTCTCAGGAGTTATGGAAATTACCCAGACTTGAAATGCAGCCGGAGTGATTCCTTTCCATATTTCTATATCCTTGAGAGGATGTATTTTACTTTATCTGATGTGGTGCCTTATTCTGCTGTAAATATCTGATATCTCTGACAGGCTGTTAGCGACATCATTCAGTGATCCAGCTCAGGACATGTTTATTTTCTCCCATGATATTAAATTGTTCTGCGTGATCCTTTTGAAAAATCAGTCCTTGGCTGTCTAATTGGCTGGTTTCATTCACTAATAAATCATTAGATGTAATATTTTTTGGTGCCTGTTAAAGAAGATTAGGAAATGGTAGAGATGTCCCTTTCAATTTCAAAAATTCTTTGGGTGGAATTTTACATTGTTATTTTGAGCTCTTGAAGTGATATAATTCCAGTGCCCTCATTTAAGATACCAATTACTGTGGTAGAGGAAAGAGGGGGAGTATTGCTCTTGGTATCTATGGGACAGGTAAAGACGCTCCATGTAGCGAGAGGTGTGTCTCTTGTTCAGGAATTTCCGCATGCTGTATCTTTTACCTCACAGCATGCACAGGGCTGTGGTTTTGGGACAGAGCATGGGGTAGAGAGCAGGACACTCACGGCACTGCCAGGTGGAGCACTGCTGTGAGGAATGGGGCATCCTGGCATGTGATTAAGGAGTGGGAATAGGCAATAGTCCCTGAGGAGAAGCTGAAAGACAGTGTGGTGAAATGGGAATGGAGAGCTGGAGGGAAAAGGTTTTCCTTGGAACCACATCAGTTCTGGGGATGCTGAGCTTCCTGTGCCACCACTTTTTACATTATAAGAGAGTCAAAATGCAGTGGAAGACCTTTTGTGGCCTTGTTCTGGTTTAAAGAAATTAACCCAAAATAGATCTAAAACATCACTGGCACTGTAGTACTTAATGGAGATTCTGAGAGCATTGATCCAAAACTGATGCCTACCTTTGGGATTCCAAATGGATGGTGCTTCCATTACGGCAAGCTCAGCTGCGTTCGGCCATGACAGATATTGATGAGATAACAAGTTTGCTGTATCGATGCTGCCTGAGAGTGTTGCCTGCTCAAACTCGTTTAACATTGGGCTAAACCCTGTATCACAAAGCTGCCCCTAAGCCAGAGATGAAGCACTGAAAGCTTTTGGGGCTGTTTTAGGGGAGGTGTCCCTTGCTGTGCTGGTGGTCCTGAGCATCAACCACTGTGGACTCAGGCCTGTAAAATGCAGAAGGATAAGCCTGGAGAAAGTCATTGTTCCTTTGGAGGGGAAGCACAATTCGCCTCAGGGTTAGCTACAGCAGATAAGGTTTTCCAGCCTGTGCCTTGCAGAAACCCCAAACCAAAACAAAGGTTTCTGCTCATCCCTCTCCCAACGGCTCCAAGAGGCACCGTGTTGGCAAGGCTCTGCAGTCAGGAGAAATGTGGAACAGCTGCTGGTTTAGCTTTGGTGTTGCTGCTTTTTAATTAAGTGCTGTGAGTGTGTGCCGTGGGCTGGAGGCTGAAATTCAAAAGCATCTTTCCAGTCCTCTGGAAAACAACGCGGTGAGCAATGCTTGAGCGATATGTTGTGCACCTCAGCATTTCTTAGTGACTGCATCCCACATCCCAAGCTTACTTCCACACATTTGCACCCCTGCTTGGTGTGCTTCGATACCTACAGGCAGGCAAGACTGGCTGGGGCACTGGCAAGGAGCTCTCCTTTGGTTTTTTGAGAAGGACTCTTCAAACGTGTTTCTCTTTTCCCACTTTATTTTCCTAGATAGAAAAGCTATCCTTGGTGATTTGCTGTGATTCAGTGCAAAGATGGTTTTGTAAAAGATACTAAAAGGGTCGTTGCTGGTGCAGGAGTTTGAATAACGTAGCTGTGTGGCTTCTTATGAAATTGAAGATCTGATTATTAAACATAGACTGTAATAAAAATAGTTTCTGGTGTTGGCGGATGCATTTCAGCAAAGAAATGTGGCTTAAATGTCTTCATTTAATTCCAGTGTGTTTAAAATTGATCGCATGGACCGGAAAAGAGGGTTTTTTTCCCCTTAACTAGGGTCTGTGAAGGAAATTAATACAGGGAAGGGAAAATAGAAATACAATACCACACTCAGTGAAACAAATGCTTATGACTGAGGGCTTCGTTCCTTGCTAGCACCACTGGAACAGCCAGCTGTATAAGATATGTTTTATTATGGAATTAACCTTGACCTAAGGTTCAAAGAGAAAGGTTAGTTTGAAATAAATCAGTAGTATGGTCAGGTCACTTCAAAGAGTCTAAAGCTGAGCTTGAAGATTGCATGCTGTTTATGTGTATCCAGTTGGAATAGAACATATGGTAAAGATAATAGAAGTAAACTATTTATCTCTTCCACCCGCCCCCACTTTGGATTTAACGCCTTTTTGTCCTTTGCATAGATCTGCTGCAGGGGATGTTTTTATCCTGGGATGTTTATTGAAAACAGAAGTGTGGAATAAAACAACCTTTTTAAGTCAGCTGGGTAAAGCAGTTTTGCCTTTAACGTTTTTCCAATTGCTCAGATTAAAGTAAACCATTTTGGAAGTAGTCATGAATATGGTGAATCATATTTCTTTGTCACTTGTCTCAGTGAATTCAGACAGTCTTAGAAAAATCAAAACAAAATGTGCTCAGTTCTGAATTATTGTTGTTTTGATCTAAAAGCAGGATCATATTCAATTGTTACATGTGAATTGCATGGATTTAAGAGCTTCCTAAATACCAGATAATTCATGAGACATCCCAGTAAAAAGGGCACAAGCATCCCAGGTAGCATAGGGAATGGGAACTGAGGGTGATTAAGCAATTTACCTGAAGCCACTTGTAAACTGTAGCAAAACTCAGATTTGTCCTCATGGCTACTTTAGATTCCAACCCTTTTTGAGGGAGAGGACCAGAATCCCACCTGAGAATTCCTGAATTCTGCTGCTTTATCCACAAGACTAACTGATATCTTTTGGTCCATGTGCCCTTATTCTTTTGCTCTCTGTGCCATAAGGGAGATACCAGGACTTGAAACGCAGCGTGTCCACCAGTCATTTGAGTCCAGGTTCAGCTTTGTGTAGGTTGCTATATAGGGGAAACAAAATAACTTTTCAATTCTTTCAAACACATTGGATGTAACCTGGTCTATTGGAAGGTGTTCCTGTCCATGGCAGTGGGGTGGAACAGGATGATATTTAAGGTCCCTTCCAACTCAAACTGTTCTTGGATTGGATGAAAGACAAGGCAGATGCAGCGAGGGGCTGGCAGTTGTTGTCTTAGATGCAGAGGTTCTTCCTGTTGGTTGCAGCACTGAATTGCTGTAGTGCAAGGCCAACACTGTAGGTTTGCAGTGCTTACAGGGAAGCAGTGGGAAGAGCAGTGCTGCTGGATGCTGGGAAGCAGGGGGGATCCTCTGCTGAAATTAAAACCAGCTGCTGAGCCAAGACATGGTCACTTGGTAATAGCTTTCCTCCACAGATTGGTTTTTCCATAATGTGTTACATGCAGTTTGCAGATAGTAGCACGTTTTAAGATTTATGATTGCCTGACTTCTCCAATTAATAAGGAAATCTGATAATTGTCCATTTTAAAGCGATTGCTGAACAATAGGAAGGAGTATGCTTGTTAAAAGTAAACATAAAAGCGAGCTAAATCTATGTTAGGGTGCTGAGCCTTTGATAGATTTTCTCCTTACTGCAGTCTTTGATCTGCCACACCAGAAAATAAACTCAGTGGGAGACTGGATATGGGATATAGAGCAGTTCACCTCTAGGTCATGGACTCCAATGCAGGCCAGGTCAGGAGTGAGCCTCTGGGTCAGTTCTGGCGGGAGCTGGGGGTGGCAGCACCCCTGATGTCTGTGCTGCACCTGTGTCATGGCACAGGGGGTGTGTGGGTCTGCAGGGACACCCCTGCAGCAAAGGGGGGACCTATTGCTTCTTCCCCACTTCCCAAATGAGAGCTTTGCAGCTTTGCCAAGGAGTTAAATGATATGGGAATACCCAGGGCAGCGCAGGAGCTGCATCAGGATTTGGCTCTCAGGAATGCTCTTGCTGGAGAAAGCTGAGTGCTCTGGCATGGGATGTGTGCAGGTCATGCCCAGTCATTCACACCAATCTCTGTGTTCTCCATCTTACCAAAAATGAAACAGCTGTGCCTGTTAAATATCAGTTAATCTAAACAAAAGGGAAGTCTGCAAAGTGGTCATATCAGCCTTGCAGGAAGAGACTTCTGGATGTGCAACAGTTGTCCCAGAGGCAGCAACATCTCCTGGCAAATAAAGGGCTGTTACCTGAGAAATATTTGAGCCCTGTGTCTCCCTGCCTTTGGAGGGCTGATTTCAGAGGAAAAGTTGTGCAGCTTTGTTTTGGAAGGGACTGGATGCAAATGACTCCATGTAGGAAGCACAGCACATGCTAGAGGTCACAAATAAACTGATACAGTGGACTAGTGTAAGGTTTTGTGGCTATGGAATGTGAATTTCTGGCTATGAACTTTGATCTAAGCTGAGAAGGAACATGGGCGAGTTTAAACATTGTAACTGAAATCTCAGGATTTCTCACTGTTGGGGAAGTCACTTGAGTTTCTTTTTGATGGTTCCAAAAGGAGCAGAAACAGGGATTTTATTGCGCTTCAGCTGTGTCAGATGTGAAGAGCTGGTTCTGTTTTATCTCATGCAAGAGACAACTGCCAAGATTTATCTTTGCAGGAAGGGAAACAGAAGTGAGAAAGGTCTGGAATCTCATGTAGCTCTGGCCAGAATCATGTTATTTGAAATAACTGGTTATCTGAAGTTGGGCCAAACCTCACTCCGCAGAAGTCTCAATGCCAGACTAGAGCTGTAGGGATAAATAGCAAGACCCGGGCTGTCTGCAAGGGGACTGGACCTTGAAGCTCTGGTCCAGCTTCAGCACTATGTGAACAGTACATAAGGAGCTGCCAGAGTGATCCCATTTCTGCTCAGCTCCAAAATACCCAGCCTGGGATGCAGTGAGGCTTGTCCTTAAGCTTCTGTGACTCTCTGTGGTGTTGGAGAGGATAAAGCAGCACTTAAAGGTAATTTTTTCCTGGAGAGGTCCAGCTTTCCGCTGTGTCTGAGCATCCCATCTGCTGTGTTGCTCTTTTTTGAGCCCAAGGATGCCTCTTCACAGTGAAAACAGCCAAGGAGGGGCTTGGCGTAAGTGGTGTGTGTTGTGTCTGCTTTAGCTCGTGTCCCAGGGAGAGGCCCTGTGCTGGATTCCAGTTGCCGGCTGATGGCAGCAGCGGATCTGCACAGAGGCAGCTCTGCCTGCTCCACCTGCCTCTGCCCTCCCCTGCTCTGACCACATTACCCCAAATACTGCAATTTCGGGTTATTCCCACTGCCCTGCTGCGAACCAGCCGTTGCTTCTGATCAAGCAAATCATACACAGGAGAGTGATGGGAGAGTTGCGTGGAAATAATTCTGCTGCTTTGAAGGGGAAAAACTGCCAGAAACTTTGTTTGTCTGCACACCCACCTGCTGATGTGTCTCTTTATGCACAGAACTGGCAAATCATCTCCAAAAATATATGTCAGGCTCTTAGTTGTTCCTTCTCTAAAGTCAGGACTGATATTTCCTTGTGAGCTGGGAGGTGACAGGACAATTCTCCCTCTCTTGAAGGGCCTGTGGGGTTTGCCTCGCTGCTATCCTGCTTTTCCCTGGGATGTGTCAGTGCATGGCATTACACTGAAAGGGAAAGATTCCCTGCTTGCCTTCTTAAACACAAACAATGATTTTAGGGGAAGAAAGAGGACAATATGCTATTGTTACTTTGTTCCCTACCTCAGCCTCACACTGAAATATTTAAGGTTCGCCATGAATAATGCAGCCTCAGCCCCAAGCCTGTTTTGCACTTCACACTAAGCGGGCCCATAAAACACCAGGATTGCTCCCGGCATACATTATGCCGTATAGAACATCTCCTACCGAGCAAAGCTTTGTCTTCACTGCCACAAAGGCTGTTGGGATTTTTTCCCTGTCTCCAAGAGCGATAACGAGCACAAGAGCTCTCGTTTTAAAATATTAGTGGGAACAAGTCACCTGTGGTGTTTTACCTGCTGCTAACTAGCTGTGGTCCACACTGCATCTCCTGCTTATGCTGATCTCATGTCATTCCCTTTTTATCCAGTGGCCCATAGCAGGAGAGCTATACAACACTTAATCTATGGAAAAATATGTCATATTTAGCTGTCAGGCAGGAGACAAACTGATACATTAGGAGTCAGGATTGCTCCATAACCCAAAACAGGAATTCTTTCTTTCTTGACTAGGAATTACATACCTGAAATGCAGCAAGGAGCAGGAGCAGCACATTGTAATGGCTTGAGGTTCATACACACACTGTCATATACAGCATGTCCCTTCCCAGGCCCTTGTAAAGTTCAAGAGAGATTTTTGTAGCATTTTACGGATGCTGCTATTGAGAACAGGACCCCTTTGGTGTCTAGTTTAGTCACTTCCAGCCATGCTGTGCAAAGGAAAACTGAGGCAAGAGGAAAAAAAATGTGTGGTCCCAACTGCTTCCCATGAAGATACCTTTGCACTCACCCTAAACTACAAAGGTGAGGCTCCTGATGAATTTTGGATTAAAAGGAGCATTCTGTCTCTGTGGACATCTGGTTTGTCATCAATAATGACATTAGGATCTGTCACATAGGAATTGCCATCTGTGATCCGGTCAGAGGCCTTTCAAAGGGGAGGAGATGGGAGGATGGAGATCAAGGAACGGTTTGTTGCAGGGAAGAGTGACTTAGAAGCCCCAGAGGTGCACGTGCCCTTCCTTCAGCTCAGCAAATCACTGCATTCCTCCATCAGCTCTAGGACAAAGGTATAAAAATCTTAGGTTTTAGAAAAATCTTGGGAAGGGTTTGCTGAAGGGAGGAGATGAAGCAGGAAAAGGTAGGATTGTCTGCAAGGTGGTTTAAAAAAAAGGACTGTAGAATCATAGAATGGTTTGGGTTGGAAGGGACCTTAATGATCAGCTCGTTCCAACTCCCCTGCCATGAGCAGGGATACCTTCCTCCAGACCAGGTTGCTCAGAGCTCCATCCAGCTTGGCCTAAACACTTCCTGGGGTGGAGCATCCACAGCTTCCCTGGGCAGTCTATACTGGTGCTTCCCCACCCTCACAGGGTAGAATTTCTTCCCAATATCTAATCTAAACCTACTCTTACTGAGTGCAAAGGTTCATTCAGAGGTTTTCCAGCTGCTTTCTTGTATCGTGTGGGTTACACCATCTTCTAACTCTTCCAAACGAGTGCTGTTTGGAAAGGTGAACATCTCTGGAAACCCACCTGCTGCCACAGCAATAACATCAAACCCCCCAGGGACCCAGTGATGCTATTTTCTGCATATTTTGTTTATCTCTTTATTAGCCAGGTATGAACTTTCCCCATTGATATCTAAGATGAATCCAATCACCAGCCTATCAGCTGTTTATTTAGAGGTAAATCCTTATCCTGTATTTTGGCCATCAATCCCCATTAGTTTCTCTATATGGGTGATTGAATAGTCCATAGCCTGTGCTAATAAGCACCCATTAGTTGTCCCACAGAGCTTTAGCTTTATTAGAAACAATTCATGTCAGCCTAGGCCAGAAGAAAGGCTTTTAGCTGGATTGTTTTGACTGCATTACTTGGAAGGTGGCTTTTGAACACCTGGATTGTTAGAGGGGTGCTGCATCCAACTGGGCTCCTTTTGTTGGAGAAATGCAGATGATAGAGCTGTGAGCAAGATGAGGATTTGCTGCAAGGGCACACAAAATGCATTTAAATCTGCAGAAATGTCTCTTTGGTTTGCCCTGTTTGGGTCAGTCTAGAAAGAATCTCCAAGAATTTGAAGTAAATGTTTCCGACAGCTGTCTAGCTTTGGGCTTTGGAATGCCAGTAGATCTCAGGACTTGCCATTAGTGTTTCTCTTCCTTTTTCATTCTCCCTCTTCATTCCTCACACCACTAGCCCAGAAATTTCCTTTTTTGCAGCGTTTTGGGCTGCAGTAAGCTGGTTACAAGCAATTTGGCTTGCTGCTCTGCAGAAAAAGTGTGGAAGGCAGGAGGAATTGCTGCAAATCGCTATTCAGCTGCTCTTCATCACACTGGCTCTGGCTTCCATCTACCCGACAGCCCTGCTAAAAGGATAATAATGCAATAAAAATTAGAGTCAGCCGACTCTAACTCAACTACTTCATAAATTCATGGCCTTGCCCTGATCCTTTCCAGAAGTTTTTCTTTCAGATTGAGTCCGTGTCAGACCTTGGATTCCTTCCCTTTGGAAATGCTCCTGCTTTTCTACTTTGGGAGTACTTGCTGGGTTACCAATTATCTCTCATTACCTCAACAGAAACAAGCCTCATTTTGGGATAATCTTGTGCTCTCTCCTTCAGAGAACACAGGATAATCTCTCAGTGATGTTGTCTCATTGTGGGATTTTGTCCTTGATAGATAAACCAGTCCTGAAATCCTATTAAGAGATATTCTGCCTCCCCTTAAAACAGACAAACTCACAGATGTGACAAACTTGTGTGGAACTCAGAAGAGACCCTTGGCTTTGCCTACCTGATGGGAAACAGCTCTGGTTTGCAGCAGCTGTTCCCATCTGTACCATTTCTGAAAGCAGTTGGAGATCTAAAACAGCCCTGGCTTTTATATGGGACTGATGATCCTTCTCAGCTCCTTAAATCCACCTCAAGCTACCAGCAGAAAACTATGGCAAATGGACTGGGAGCTTGCTCGAGATGTGGTGGACAGGGAGCACTGCTTGAATGGATGGTACAGCATCTTTTCAATCCACGTCATGTCCTACCAGTGGCGAGGGATGAATTGTCCCATTGGCTTTTCCACCTACTCCAAAGGTGTGGAGTGCTAGAGAATCTGGATAGGAGAGGTCCCACCACTGCCAGATGAAGGTGAGACTCAGCGTTATTGTTCTGCTTCGTTATTTGAAACTCAGCAGGAAGAGTACCAGACTGGCAGCTTCCAGGATTTTCAGCCTGGTCCCCTAAAGAAGGTGACCTCTTAGTCTGTGTGTTCTCCTAAAATAACTCTGACCCCAGTGTCTCACTTTATCTGTGTGAAGAGAGGGACAAGACTGCCATCCATGGAGACATTAAAAGGCTCTGCAAACATTAAATCCCTTCAAATTTAGGGTCTTTATGTCATTACAGAAGTTTGGACGGTAAAAGAAAACCAAATCCATCAGTTGTGAGGGAAGTTTGAAAATGTCTTTTAAAAGGAAAGTAGATTTCATGAAAAAATTGAGTGAGGTGTAAAAATGCAATCTCTTATTTTACAAATATGACAACTCCAGCAAAGTCAAATTGCTTCATCAAGGGATGCTGATGGGAAGAGGGAGCCTACCCGAGTCTGGGATTCATAAAAATGGAAAGAAAGTAGTTGATGTTGTGTTAGATTTGTTTGGGGGTTTTTAATTTACTCAGAGCTGCTCAGCTGTGGAGGACTCAAGTCCCTGCTCTGTATCTATAGATTTTGTTGTGCATGGGATCAGTGTCTCCCTGTAGCTGTTTTTGTGACTGAAAATAGTGACAGTGATCTATTCTTTTGGGTTCTTTTCTTCTTAGCATTTTGCTTTTGGGCTCCTCTGGGCTTTGAAAGTCAGGAAGCTGCTTCACCTGTGAGCCTGGAAGCACATCTGCTTTTGAAATGTACAAGAAGGGATTTCTACACTTCTCCATTTTTGAGGGGAAAATGTATGAATGGTTTTTTTCTTTTTGAAAGTATGAATATATGAGATGTATGAATGTATCTCATATAATAAGGACCATTCCCTTTCAGTGGTGTGTTGCCATGTTCCCCCAGCTCTATACTGCCTGAGCCTTTCTAGTGCCCATGAATAATTTCTCTTGGTGCAAACAATAATTTAAACCTTCAGATTAATTTTGGTGGAGCTGCAGCAGGGTCCAGATCTGGCACATCTCCTCATAAAGAGAAGTTCTCTCCTCCTCACTGCAGAAGCTGCTATGGCTGTAATCTGTCTCCTGTGCCGCATCCTCGCCCGAGGACTGGCAAGCCTGAGCCCAATCTTCAAAAATAAATCCATCACAGCAGCAGGGAGCGGATGAAGCCTCTGCAGATATAAAGGTCAAACAATAAAGGCCATGTTAAAATATGCTTATAGGAAATGGCAGTTTATAAGTACTCTGTGATCTAATTACTTATGTCAGGCAGATTATCCTGGACAGCAATTATTTTTAACCTAAATCACGCAAACAACTACTGTAGGAGCTTTGCCAGTTCTCAGCATTTCTTTCAGTTATTTTTGGGGCAAAGATGGAGCTCTGCAGGACAAACAGCTGTCTGAAAGGATTGGTTTTCAGTTTCTTGAAGGTGGGGAGCTGCTTTAGTTATCTTTGGTTATCCTTTTTTTTTCCTCTTCTGAGAAAAATAAACCCTACATGTTGTATGTAGTCCATGGGCAGCCCACAGGGCTGAGCCTGGTTTGCAGTGCACATGGAGCAGGACTAGGGTTTATTTTCCTGCTGGCATTGCTGGATATGGGCAGAGGGGAAAGCTGTAGCTGAAGACAGCAGTTCTTCAGGCTGGAGGATAGCAGCTCCTGGGATCTGCTGGATTGGTGAGATGAAGAGTGATTTGGAGAGGGAGAGAGTTGTTCCTTAGCCTGCCACAAGTAATGGCCTTAGGGATTGAGCAAGGGACTGTACATGAGAGAGGAGCCACGCAGGAGCACATCAGCTCTTGGTCTCTGTGAAGAATGGAGGTCCCAGCCTGTGAATCTGTCTCTAACTCAACACAGAGATGCCGTGAGTTGACCCTAAGCCCAGAGCAAGAGCACAGGATAGGAACCACATTGCCCTTTTGCAGGTGGCTGTCACAGCCTTCTGCTCCAGCCTGGCACACAAAATCCAGGTCTGCTTGGTCCAGCAGCATCTTTCAGCCTCTGTATGACCTAAAATCTTCCTTCATGGTTCTGGAGAACCTTTTTAGCCAAAAACATTTCTCAGTGCCTTACAGAGAGATTTTGGGACCATGTTTCATCTTACATGATGCTTCATTCTTAGCTCTTTGACCTGTGCCTGAGGGAGCTGCCCCTGTTCTCTCAAGGTCATTTGAATATCAGCAGAGACCGTTCATCATCCTGGGGCCTCAAGGAAGGTATTGATCACCTATGATGAATTGGCACATGTGTTGTGCAGGAGGAATGATTAGTTAATGGATGAAAGATGTGAGAGCTTGTGCTTTCATCCCAGGTCACTTCTTTCTTCTCCTTGATGCGAGGGTCCTCCTGCCCCAGTGGTTTGGGAGATGCAGAGGAGAGAGAGAAAGAACGGCTGTGGGAGCCAGTGGATGTTGGTGGCACCTTCTTCTGGGACACAGTCTGGGTGGTCCTGCCTTCTTTTACTTTCCAACTTGGCCTGACAGACCATCCCCAAGCAGTGGGTTTGCAGCAACTCTCCAGCCATATGTGGTCCATAGGGAACAGAAGGAACATGGGTGAGTGCCTGAGGCACCAATGCATAGTGGGATCATTTTGGAGATCCGTGACTTTGGACTGAGGAAGAGGAGATGCCCTGTGCCTCTCAGTCATGCTGCTCTCCCAGCCTGCAGGAATTACTGCAAATGGTGATTTATTAAATCTTTGTAAACCAGCATGGTATCGCATGTCCCCACTGAGAACTCTTCTGCACGAGGTGTTTTTCCAAAGGGCTGTTTCTGATTGATTTTTTTCACCCCTGATTTTTTTCCTATATAATGTTTTGGAAGAAAAGCACATTATTCCAAATGCGATTAAGTCATTTGGAAGAGGATTATGGTGTTTTGGAATAACACCCTCTTATTCCAGAATGAGATCAGTCACACGGGGAGTTAATCGGAAACAGCTGTTTTGCTCCTCTGGGAAGCCTTCACCAGCATGACAAACGGTCGGAGCTGCTCCTACCCCTGCTGCCCACTGGTGCCTTGGTCCACCCGTGGGGTCTAAGGCCAGACGGTGTGTTATGGCTCAATAATTTAGAGATATAATTTAATTGCTTCTCGCCTTGACCCTGGGATTTCTGTAGTAGTGAAACCTCAGTGTCCGCCACAGAAATCACAACAAATAGGCATTTCATTGCTGAAAATCAAGATGATGCGTAAAGGAGGTGTTGTCTTCAAGAGATATTTGCTTCCCCAAGAGCCTCTGCATTTATTTCAGTAAGTGCTTGATTGAGCTGCACCACAGGCAGCTGCATTCACCCCTCTGCATCGCTCTTCCTGTCAGCTGTGGTGAGCTGCATCCCTTGGCCATTGTCATGAAGACATTGGTGTGACCCGTGGTCTGGAGCAGCCTGGTCTAGTGGCAGATGTCCTTGTTCATGGCAGGTGGCTGAAACCAGCTGATCTTTAGGTCCCTCCCAACCCAAACCATTCTAGGATTCTATGATGCTGTGATCGTGCTGCATCCTCTGCATGCACACACGGCTCTGGCGTCGCACTTCATGATGCAACAACCCAGAAACTTGTGGCTTCCGTATGCCACAAATTATATTTTTTTCATCCTCTGATATGTATTTATTATTGAAAATTAAAGGGTTTCCTAAATTTTTATTTCTGAGCTGGGCCAAACACAGCTTAGGCAGTAAGCAGTGCATATTTATTTCCAGCTCATGAAGGAAAAATATAACATCTTTCCTTGTGTTTCTATAATTTCTTTTCTGTGCATATGCAAATTGCCGGTTTATTTGTGCAAGATTTATGCAACTAAATGATGGGGAATTATAGAGGCAATTCAGTGCTTAGAAAGAAGAGACACAATTGCTGCAATTTGCTCGTGCCATGTGCTAATTCCTTTGGAAAATGCTTTTGCTCATTTATTTGCACCGAGCACCAATTTCTGCACCCCTAAGCAAGCTTGGGAAATTTTCTCTGGGCTCAATAGACTGCAAATGGTTTATATTTCTTTCCGCCTGTGCCATTGCCTCCACGTAATACTTTATAGCAATTAGTAACAATAATGAAATATAGCCGTGATTTCTCAGCACTGGAGAAACGTAGCCAGTGCTTGTGAATCAAGCACATTTTCTGGTCAAATTGGCCATTTAAACATGCTGCTCAGGAAGCTTTAAATCCACCTTGATGGATCACTCCGAGCTAAGCTCCATGGGGGGCAAAAACACTGCTGGAAGCAGATTTTTTTCCCTGCCAAAGCTGAACCTCCTCTATGAGGTGATGCTCAGAGCTTTGGGAGAACCTCTCACCCAGGCATGAACCAATGGATTGCGCTTGCTGACAAGCAGCATCCTCACTACTGCAGGGAGACCTTGGCTAACAAAGAGAGTGGCAGCCTGAGGTGAGGCAGCTCCCACGATTTTCTCCGCATACCTCCTCGGTGAGGCTGAATAGGGAAATCCCACGGGGCTGGGATCATAGAATCATGGAATCATTTAGGTTGGAAAAGATCGTTAAGATCATTGAGTCCAGTTGACCCTCCTTTTCTCCAGGCTGAGCCCCCTCAGCTCCTTCAGCCGCTCCTGGTGCTCCAGACTCTTCCCCAGCTCTGTTCCCTTCTCTAGACACGCTCCAGACTCTCACTGTCTGTCTTGGAGTGAGGGGCCCAAAACTGACTCCAGGATTGGAAGTGCCTCAGCAGTGCCCAGTACAGGGAGACGGTCACTGCCCTGGTCCTGCTGGCCACATTATTGCTGATATGGGCCAGGCGCCATTGGCCTTCTTGCCCACTGGACACACTCTGGCTCATGTTTGCTGTCAGCCCGCACCCCCAGGTCCCTTCCCACCAGGCAGCATTCCAGCCGCTTTTCCCAAGCCTGTCATGTCACGTGGGGTTGTTGTGACCCAAGTGCAGGGCCCGGTACTTCACCTAATGCCTTAGTTCCGATGCCCGGATGCAGGATGGAGACAGGACACAGAGACGGAGGTCCAGGGCCCCAGGAACTAACCTGGAGGTCCTGGAAAAGGACTTGTTATAGTTAAGTGTCACAAGACAGCTGGTGCCCAGCACTTAGGAGAAAAGGAAGTGATTTAGTTTTGGTCATTATCAGAAAAACATGTGTGGAGGACGGGCAATGAGAAGAGCAGCCGTTTTCTATTAGGATAAGAGTAGGTCAGGTGTAGTTAAAACTGGGTAAATGGAGCAGGAAATGTGCCTGTATATTACTCACCCAAGATATATTGCACACATTAGCCTTGTTTGATCAGGTTATTCGGAGATTCGGTGCTCCGAGTGGTGTTTTAGGGTGGCCAAATCCAGGCTTTGTACTCTATTAAAATAAATATATTGCTCGTGTTTAATAAAGTCTCTGAGTTTCCATGTAACCAAAAGTCTGCAAGTGGTTTTTGCTGGGATCTTAATGAGTCCCTGCCTGCAATAGGCATTTGAAGGTGGAAGGTGTGATATTAATATTGTTTATGTAGCAAAATAATTTATGAATATTCATTTAATGATGTTGCCGGCTTCCAACGTGTTTCTGCTCTTGGGAGCTCTAATGGGTTTTCTCTCCTGGCAGAGAGCTGCCTCATGGAATCACCAGAGGCTTTGCTGCAAGGGCTCGTGGGCTGCCCTGTGCTGTGGAAATGCATCAGACTGGTGGAACAAGGATAGTCGGAGAACTGCAAGGCTGGTCTGAAATTTGGCTGTGAAAACTGCCCTGGTTTTTCAGAAGGATTAGGAAAAGTTGCTTTTCTCTGTTAAAAAGCCCCATGCAATGCAGGCAGCTTTATTAGCACTGGACCAGACAAAATGTATTGGGTTGGGGTTTTTTTTTTGCTGTGTCTGAAGATTTTGAGTGTTAATGAAGTGCATCCTCTCAAAAGAAGTTGCGAGGGAGGTGCTATGGTGAACAGTTGTTAGATGCTTAATTTAACTTTATTAGAGTATATTCTAAGAAATAATACCTTTTATCTCACCTGTATCCTTTGCAACATCTTTGTCTGCATTTACCTTTGGTACTCTTTGACCACCCCATGGTGCATAGACAGGGTCTTTATCATGTCCCTATAGCTCCTTCCTAGCCTCTTGGATAAATATGATAGATAAATACATGCTTCTGACATGGCAGCATCCTGCTTTCCTTTCAGGGATGGAGGACTGAGGTCCAGGTCCCTCTGAGATGATAGAGTCCACATGGGCAGGCTCATCCTATGGAAGGGTGATGTAAAAGGCAGAGCAAACCTCTCTGGGGGCAAACCCTGCTCTGGGGCTCAGCTCTGGTAGCCTGGATTTAGACATCCCAGCAGGAGGGGAAATGAGTCCAAGCAGGGAACCTCAGCCAAGCATTGGACCCACCTGAGACTTGCCAAATCCTGGTCTCTGGAGAGAAGCCTCTGCTGCAGCTAAAGAGGATGCCGCACATACAAACCAAAAACCAAACCAAGTGGGGGGGCACTTTCCCAGCTCTCTTTTCCCTGGCTGCCGCAGGGCGATGCTCGGTACATCATCCGCAACCACCATCCCATCTGTGGGCAGTAAATCCTGCGGCAGCAGTTGGGGCTGACCGTGGCTGGGTTCCCCCTTTGCATCCGACAAAGCTGTATTGTTTTGGCGTGACCTGCTTTTAGGAGCCCCCTGAGGTCCAGCCGTATATCTGTCCTTGCCAGATCCTGAAGGGTGGCTGGGATCCCGGCAGGGTCAGCAAAAGGGTACGTCACGGCTGGACGGCAATTATCCTCTGGGCTGGGAAAAGCCAGGGCCAAGGCTGTGCCGTGACCTGGGGTCTCTTAAAAAACCTTTGAATGGTTTCAGGCTAATGAAGGTTGGGTTGCTTTGCCTCAGCGAGTCCTCTGCATCCTCCCCCAGGCATCCTCTGCTAAAAAATTTCGCTTGTTCTGCTTAGCGGTTACTTTATTTGGACATCGCTTAGCAAACACATCCCGCTTTGCCCTGCCCTGACACCCCTGGGCTGGAGGGAATGTCCTTTGGCCCTTTCTGATGAAATCCTGCAGGACTGAAGTGCTGTGCTCCAAATCATTAGTTCTTTAATTTCCCATTCTCGAGCTCTGGGTACCATCTGCCTGGCAGAGCCACTAAATGGGGTTAAACCCAAAAGAAATGGCAAATTGTGAGTGTGCAAACTGCTTGGCTTGTGTTAAATAAGAGACAGAAGCGGAGTCTGGATGGAAATAGGCAAACTAAACCTAGAAGACTGGTATCCAGGACAGCTCAGAAGGGGACAGCTGGGGAGGTGTCCATGTCCCCCCATGATGGGCTGGAGGGGAGGCAGCCACTTTGGACGGAAGCTCTGCATGCCATCTCCCGCTGCTCAACATCACTTTATTTATTTAATTTCCTTCAAGCAAAAGCAGCCCGATTCTCTCTCTAAGCAAGCTCTGTGAGTCAGTGGCAGAGCTGGTCAGCCCCTTCCCATGGCTCCATCAGTCCATCAATCGACTAAAATAAAAAAACTCTGGGCGGAAGGTGCTAGTTTTGGGGGAAGGATACTGTCGCTCCGGGGAGATGCCAGTTTGTCCTGTATGCATTAATGAAACACTTTCTTTCTGGTTAGGACTTGAAGGATGCTCATTGAAAATCAGGCTGCCATGGAAACCAAAGGTGTTTAGTCTTTTGGGAATGCTGTTGGACAGAGGCAGGGAGAGGTGTGGAAGGGGGGAGAACAGCCTCTGAAGAAGAGGCGTTTTAGCAAACCCTTTGATTCACCGTCAGTCCGTGCCTGTCTGTTGCTTGCGGCTGCTAATTGTGGGAGGGAAGTATTTGTCCCTTTACTGGATGCTCTTCATGGCTCCAGGGGTCTCCTTGCCCTCGGGGTGTCCCTGCGTGGATGGGGCATGTGGACCCTCACGGCTGCAGGGGCGGGGATTTGCTGTGGCAGTGGCGCAGGGTGCGGACGGGACTGGCAGCCGTGGAGCCCCGAGCGTCCTTGTTGCTGTCGGCACCAGGTTCCTGACAGGAGGCAGCAGGTCAGGGACCTTCGGCTGCTCAGGGACCCTGGTCCTGGCACCCTGCCCCCTGGTCCCCCTCCCCTGCTCCTCGAGGATGAAGCACAGGAGGGTGCAAGCATGGAGAAATAATGGAATTATTGCTCTGTCATGTACCATTCATTTTAATTAACGCAGCACGTCGGCGCTGTGACAGCAGTATTAACGAAGGTTGGGAGGTTACTGCAAAACAATGTCGTCTTCCTACACCTTGTCACTTCCCAGCTCTGTTCTCGGACCAAACCTCCTCTCCTTCCCCTGTTTATTCCTCTTTCCATCCTCAGGCGCTTGCTGGGAGCGTGTGTCCGCAGGCAGGAGCTGGGGGCTGCCCCCACTCGCCCTCGGCCCCACACAATTCCTTACCATCAGAAGTACCTACTAACGCATGTTTTAATTAGAATAATTAATGAGTTGCTTTAGGAAAAGGATGGGAGCGGGTCCCTGTTGAACGCACAGAGCAACTCTTCGTTGTGGCTCATACAACACCCTGCACTAAAGTTGCTGGAGCTTGTCATTAAGGTTAATTAATTGCAAAGATAGCCAGTGCTTTCTGTTGGGCACTTTTGGATTCGGGGCTGCTCAGTGCAGCGGGGGCAAACCCGGGGAGCTGTGCAGTGGCTCAGCCTGGGCTTGATGGCAAAATGCAAAGAAATAGATCAAAAGAGCTAACGACCACCCTTCTTCCTATCAAATATTCCTGAAATCAGCACGTTCATGCAGAAAACCTTAGCGCATTGGAAAATCCTCAGCGCTGAGAGCCGGAGCTGTCAGTGCCGGCTGCTCGAGGATCGATTCACCCGTGATTTGGATTTCTCCTTTCGCAGCAGTTAATGTTTTGCCACCATATCCCGCTCCGTAATTACAGTGACTGCACGGATCAATTAGCGCCGCTTAAAGCCATTAGCAGCCCAGCCCCTCAGCCCGGAGCTCGTGGCCAGCAGCCGTGTGTGTGGGGAAACCGCGGAGGGACCCATCCACACAGTACCTGCAGTGGGCAACCCCTCACGTCTTTTAAATTCAATTTCATTCTGGTTTTCCATGTTGTAACAATCAGCAGATGATGGCCTCGGCAGAGACACTGGGACATGCTTTGTCTGGCTGAGAATGTTTAATTTCACTGAGATTTCCATGTTGCCTCTTGGGGCTGCCTGAAAGGTGACAATTCTGTTTTGTAATGTGGTTTGTTACCAGAAATTTATCCTTGTTCAGTGCCAAATCCGAAGCCTCTGAAGGTCTGGGACTGTCTTGAAGCATCCATTTGCAAGGAAAGCAAAAACCTTTCCCGGTGTCTCATCCAGGGGAATGAGGGAAGTGGAGTGAGAAGCAGAGAAGGGATGAGAGCAAACACATTTTCATATCTGAAGGGGAAGACAAATATTCTCTCTGTGCCTCAGTTTCTCTGTTGGAAATGCAAACTTTGCCTCTATTGCCCACGTCACCTGCAGATTCAGAGCTCTGTGGTTTTGGTTAAACAGTTTATCAACGGCAGGAAAACCAGGAGCCAGCCAGTTCCAGTGGGGTGGCACAGTTAAAGGATGGAGATGAAGCTCGAGGCTCTTTACAAACTCATCCCGATGTATTGGTGAGCACGAACACCAGGTTTCCATTCCAAATACAACCACTTCAGTTCGCTTTTTGTCTTACACTAAAAGTGAATAAAAGTGGGCATTTCTTCCAAGGTCTTCCCTAAAAACACAGGTTAAAAAAGTCCTGGCAGAAGCCATAACTGTTAACCAAATCTTGTAACATTAACATTTCCCATGCAGGGACTTTTTGTCTTTTTTCCTCCCTTTGGTGAAAGGCTTTACTGGGTTTAATGGTGACATGTCCCACCCTGTGTGGCCTGGCTGTCCCTAGGCAAAGCTGGTGTCCCCAGCAGGGAGGATTCCTCTGCATTTAAAAACCATAAATAGCTCCAAGGTGCTTTTATTTTTTCCTGTTTCTCATGATTTTATCATACAAGAAAAAAAATACTAAGCTGGTGTAAAACCCCTATTTTCAACAGGACTGAGGGACCTTATGTTCTGGAGACCCTATTGGGTCCGTGAGGCAACTTGGTAGTTCCTGGGAGAAGGTGGGGGGGCTGATTTCCCAGCCCCAAATCGTAAATCATGCATATAAAAAGTCACTCAGGGCACTGTAACACAGCGTGGGGCAACTGTAAATATTTTTGATCTAAGGGATTATTTTCTCTTTGGGCAGTGGCTCGCTCTGTGTGTGACATCTCATTCCTAGACTGATGTTTTATAGGCACGTGGGCCCTTGTATCTGCTCGTGGTTAGTCGATAATGCCAAAACATATGGGCTGTCGTGTACTTTTCCATGTATTCCTGTTATATAGGCTCTGAAAATAACTTGAGGGTTAAAAAATAAATAAATCTCGAGGATGGTATTGTTCGTGCTAGATAAAATCCCGTGAACAAAGCAATTGGCATCATTTCACTTGCAAATTGAGCAGTGAAGCAAAATACCATTTATGAAACTGTAATTTATTCTTGGAAAATCAAGCACTTACAATGTCGGCTTGTCGCAGGTTAAGTTACAGAAAAGGGAAAAAAATAGATTAATGATGAACGTGACAACATTTCAGGGTAAATCATCACAGTGAAAGCCTTTGAAAAGCCTGTTTGCTCCCTGCACAAACGGGATTTTTATTTTTTTCTCCCAAGAATATTAAACCAGGGATTGGTTTGGTGCTGGGTGCAGCCGAGCAGGCAATGGCAAGGTCTGAGGAGGTCCTTGCACTCCCTTTTACCCCATCCTGCTGCATCCTGTGCTGGGGAGCCCTCGCTGCTTTCAGAAGCCAAAAAGCAAAATCTGGCTCATTATTTTTTTCCCTGCCTGCAGTTAGTCCATCCCTTAATGATCTTTTTCCTTGTAGATGTTCTTATTATATTCACAGAATCACAGACTGGTTTGGGTTGGAAGGGACCTTAAAGACCATCCAGTTCCAACCCCCTGCTATAGGCAGGGACCCCTTCCACTAGACCAGGCTGCTCCAACCTGGCTTTGAATACTTCCAGGAATATTCTTATATTTTGGTTCTGTACAACTAAAACCCAGCAATGTGAACAAGCAGCTCTCCAGTGGGGACATCACCAGTGGCACCACTGGGGCATCAAACCCCATCATCAGGTCCTCCATATGATCCACAGATGTTCCTTGACAAAAGTCTCCCAAGGTCTCTCCTTTGCCCTGGCTTTTATTCCTTATCCCACTTAGCCCTTTTTCTTCTTACCAGGAGACCACTCTCCAGTGACAGATACCCCTTGAGACCTGGCGGACACCATGGAGTTGTTGCGATGGAGATGGGAAGAAAATGAATGTAACTTGCACAAGAAGAGGACAGAGCTCATCCAAGTAAGTCCATAGGTGATGAGGAGGCATAGCCTTGTCTCCTAGCACGCGGGAGTTTCTGGACCAGTTGGAGCCACAAATCCCAGCCTGGAGCTGCACTCTGGATGTGCATCTTAAATCTTTATTTAGGGAAATATCAGCAGATAATCCTAATCCCCATGATTTCTGCACTAGCATCTTTTAAGGTCTCCCTGTTAAATCACAGTCACCACAATGATGAGGTATTTGGGGCAGGAATGGGTATTTCCATGATTCTGGCCGAGGCATCTCTCATCCCCTGTGGCGCTTGCCGAAGTGACGGTAAAACGGAGTTCACAACCCGAGGAGCGATTGCCGCCTGTAATAGTGTGTCATGTATTAAGGGAGCATGTTTGAAACCACGTTATATTATTAAAATTCATGGGAGTGATTTATAGGGGTTTTTAAAAACAGCAGCTTGCCAATATAAATTGGCTTAGGAAAGTCAACTGTAATCCACCCAGGTCCAAATAATGACATTTCCTCCAATACATCCAAAAATCTGAAAAGCAGAAAATAATATCCAGGCTCCAGAGATAAGGCGAGCACCCAAGGGAAAAAGGACTCTGAAATATTCATGCAGCCGTAGATTGGATGGTGGAAATGGCCGTTCCCAACGGCTGTGTTTAGGGACTGATGAATTTAGTTACTGTACCTTTATATTTATTGCTCAATAAACAAGACAAGCTCCTTTACGAGGCCGAGCAAGACTAATTTAGCTATTTTAGCACAAAGGAAATGGCTTTCTGGGCAAGGCGAGGGGTTGGTAATTTTGTATTAAATTAGGAAACTTTTAATTTAGCCAAGGCAGCGAGCACTTGGTGGGGTCTGAAAGTGCTGGGAATAACAGGGCTGGAGATGAGACGTGAGGATTAAATCCCCCCTGTAGCAGTGCGGTTGGGGTGCTCACCCTGGTTTTGGAGGACCCCACACAGAGAGTAGAGCCTTTCTGGGCTGCCTGCACCTGCTGATGAAGATGTTCCAGTTCTTGATTTTTAAGATGATTTTTGGAGGCTGAGGCTGTCAAAGGTTTTACAGCAGCCATGCTGGATTCAAGCATGGCTCTGTAAAAGTGTCAGCAAATGAAGCGGTGACGCCCGAGCGGTATTAACGCCAAAATGACCTTTCCAATAGTTAGGGCTTTATGGGATCTTATAAATTCTCCCTGTGTTGGCAGGGTTATAACTAGGACATTAGCAGTAACATCATCTCCAGCAATATCTGAGGCAGGAAGGTGGTGGTTGGAGCTGAAAACACCTAACTTTATTTTTTTTAGTGTTTCTGTAGCTGAAAAGTTGATTTGAGATGTTTCCAGCAGAAATTTGAATACACATGGTCAAAAGGAGATTGCTTCTATTAAAGATGAGTTTTGAGCACTCAAGTAGGGTTTTTTTGAGGGCTCTTAATATTTCCAACAGCCCAAAATCAAAGCGATTTAAACGTATTGCTTGAGGTTTTTTATTTCCTTAGTTTCTAAGACTTCAGATTAATATTGTCAAACCTTTTTTTTATTGCCATAAAAGCAGGGGAAGTCCTTTTTAATGAAAGCCACAAGCTCTATACAATACCTTGACTCTGCAGCTGCTATCTGCAGTACCAGATTTCACTGAACTTACATGAAAATCCCCGAGTGAGCCCACTCTGATCTTTTTTTCACCTCTTGCGCTGCCACTGGGAAATAAAATCAGTTTTTATGCTGGTATTTATTATGAAGTATATATTTAGACAATCCCTGCTGCAATTTAGCAGTTCCGAGCGCTTTGGGGAGTTGTTTGAAGCGACTTTTCACTCACCTGCTTATTGAAACCCCTTTAGGAAGTGCTGCTGGGCTCAATCTTGCTCATTTATTCCCTGCAGCCTCTACTTTGCCTGTCCTTTAGCATCGAGGGCAGCAGCAGCAGCACACGGGACAGTGGCAGGAATGTGGCTTATGGTTCACAGCCTGTTTTGGGGCAAGGATACACCTTAGAATCCCAGAACGATTTGGATTGGAAGGGACCTTAACAATCATTCAGTTCCGGCCCCTGCTATGGGCAGGGACACCTTCCACCATCCCAGGCTGCTCCAAGCTCCATCCAACCTGGCCTTGGACACTTCAGGGATGGGGCAGCCACAGCGTCTCTGGGCAGCCTGTACCAGGGCCTCCCCAGCCTCACAGGTGCTGCCCCGTTAGCGCTGCAAGCAGTGGAAAAAGCAGATGCAGCAATAGCTGAGCAAGAGCCAAGATTAATTGGAAATTGACTTGCACTTCCAAGCACAGGTGTCACACTGTGACCCTAGAGGTCTCATCTCACCCAGCTCCCAAAGAGCCCCCACACTCCAGCAGGACTCTGCTGATGGCTTGGCTGGAGTTTTATGAGCAAAGCATCAAAATTAAAACCCCTCAGCCCTTAAATGCTGAATTTTGGAAGCTGCTCTTTGAGAGGAGCCGGATTCATCGCCATGCACTTGAAGTGGTGATGCCCCAAGTTGCCCTGCACGATCCCCACACCACAGCCCTGCATGTGAAAAGAAAAGCCCCACACAGGCTCATTTATTCTAGTTTTATTTTTCTTGTACAAGTAGCCACAGGCTAAAATCTAAACAGAGCAAACTACAAAAAACCTGGGTTTTATTTTATTATTTTTTTTTAATACAGAGCTAACAATCGTGGGTTCAGTGGGATTTCAATATCAAGACAGTTCAAAGTAAGAAAGGTAGAAAATAAACAGTAAAAGTGCTTTGCAATTTGGGTTTTTAGTATTACTCCTAACAGTTGATTCCCAAAAAGGACTGGGACAAAGGTTTAGCATTGGTTTTATTATGACTTTCTTACAAACGTAAAGATATTGCAAGTTTAAATGATGGAAATAGGATCAAAGTACAAATCCCTCTTTGCTTTTTAAGTCATACCCTGATCCAAAGCCCCGTGAAATCAGGCTTGTCCCCAACTCGCTGGGCTTCACACTGGCCCTGTCCCTTCTTCCCACATGATGCTGAAGCCCAGGCTCTGCCCTTGGAGTAAACCTGGAGCCATTTCCCTGATTCCCAGTGTTCCAGGGGGTTTCAGTGCCATGGCCCCATGCCAGCAGCGCTTTCGGCTGGGGGTGCTGGTGCTTTACTCGTCCCCATCTCCCCGCCCACAGCTCCAGACCAGGCACCTTCCTTTTCCTTTCCCTTTTTTTAATTTGGCGGGTGAGGGAAATAAATGAGCCGGCATCATGTTGCTCAATGGGATCTGTAACCTGCCTGCTCCGGCTCGCACGGGGAGGGATAGATTTCCACACACAGTTTGCACAGATGAAATGAGGAGCTCCTCCCATTTGTTTTCATAAGCTTTTAATTTCCTTTTTTTTAAACCAATCTTCCCAGACTTAAGTGCTGTCGCTCAGCTCAGGGAGGGCTCGGACACTGCACTGATCCCCCCTGAAATGCCATGGGATGGTTATCCCAGAGGAACACCCCCACAGGCAGCAAAACTCTTCCCTTCACTATCCAGAGGCAACAACACTTTGTAGCTTCTCTCCTCTTTTATTGCCAACTTAAAACCTACAGTACCTTGGTATAATTTTGGGTGGAAGCTTTAAAATTCCCAAACTGGTCCAGCACTTAAATATATCAGCACCTTTACAAAACAAGGAAGAAAAAAGGTAACAGTAGACAAATAAATACCTGAATCCAACAGCGTGAAAATACCCTGTCACAGCATAAAACTATTCCCTGTTCAACTAAAGACAATGTGGATACTATCCCTGAGGAAGCAGCCATCTCTGGTTAACTTGAGATCTCCAAGAATAGGTTGTCCCCATTATGGGTTACCAAAAATTTAAAAAAAAAATCAGATTTTGGATATTTATTCCTTCCTATAATTTCATCTCACCACAGCCAGAAAATAAGAGGGTTTTTGGGATCAGCTGAGAAAAGGCAACAGGTTGAATTAGTGTAAGTATTTGAAAAATACCACAGAATGAGATTCTTACCCCAAACATGGGTGGTTTCCAGCAGTTTGCACCAGATCCAACGCCTGCCTGTCATCCAGTGGTTTTATCTCTGGGTAGAACTGATTCCTCCCATCAGGAAAAAGTGGGGGGGAAAAAAAAAGGAATAAGAAACCCAGCAAGCTGTTCCTTAAATGTTGTGGTGTGTAAAGGAGTGTGAAGGGAGTGCCGCCCTTGGCTGGCAGGTGGGTGCCAATGGTGAGAGGCACTGGGAACCACCCTGGGTCTGTCTGGCTGCCTCAGCCTCTGTCTGGGGACATCAAATGATGCCTCAACCCCCTTCCTGTGGCAAAGCCCCACATCTGCAACACACCTGCTGTCCCGCATCCACCCAAATACTTTGTGTCTACCCGAGTACAACTTGTCTGCTTGAGTACATTTGTGCCCCAAGCACAGCATAAAATTCCATCAGTTTCCTTCAAAACCAGGGCAGCAGTTTGGATGAACGAAGGACAGACTGTCCCCCATGCTGAAACCAAACACAAGCTCTTTTTTTTGTTCTTCTTCCCTTCTCATTTCACAGATTAAGGGCCAGACATACTCTAGGTGATGTCTTCCCAAGTTTTGGGTTGGGACAGCTTTGCCTCCAGCCCAGTTCAAGCACTGAAGTGCAGCGAGTGGGGCTGTTACATGTCACTTTTCCAGCTGAGCGACAGCTAGAGGCACAAAGCCAATATGTAATTTTGAGTGGGTTTTTTTTGCCCAGTTTGGTGGATTTAGATAATTCAGGGAAGACCATGGATCCTCATGGATCACCAGACTTCAGCCTCATCCCTTCAGGGACTGAGCTGCCGCAACTGTCTGTGTTAGGTCCCAACAGTACGGATTGACAAGACTGGAAAAGAAACCCCAAAAAAGAGGAAAAGCTAAACATCTAAAAAATAGTCTTTAAAGATTTACATCCATCTTCAACCATCTCAAACCAACACAGAATCTGCATTGGTTTAAGCCACCACGTTTCTGCATAATTAAAAAAAAAAAAAACAACAAAAGAAAAAGCTCTACTCTTGACACACTATTGTATTCCAACTAGTCAAATGGCACAGCATTTCCCTTTAAAAAAAGGAAGTAGTGACAAATACTTGTTACTATTACAATATCACAATAATATGATATTAAATTAATAGCATGTTCACAGCTCCAGGAAGTCTGAGCTGAACACTACTCTAGGTTCTGTGTTCACTTTGGCAATGGTACTTATTCAATGTGAATGGTGGCGTTACACACATGAAAAAAACAATAAAAAGAAGAACTGGGCTGGAGTGGGAGTGAGATGGCAGGAGAGGATCAGGTTGTCTTTGATATGAGGTTATAACTCGAGCTGTTTGGTGTCTTCTCCTCCCTCCTGCCTTCCCCTAAGCCCAGCATCCTCTGGCTCCTGTGATGGGGTGGGCTGTGCTATTGGTCTCACATGGCACTGTCCCCCCACAGTCCCTTCCCAGGCTGTCTCCAGGTCCAGCGTCACAGGTGTGAGCAGGGATCCTCTGACAGCCCATTTAGCCTCTTTGGAGGGGTGGGGAGAGGCTGTT
>VZTD01000896.1:105645-204998 GCA_013397725.1 Rhagologus leucostigma | reverse complement strand
GCGGGGGGGGGGGGGGGTTAATGCCGAAATTTAACCCTTCGCATCCTGCATGATGTCTACAGGAGGAATTTTAATGGAAGAGGGCTAGGAACACCAAGCCTGAACAGCTCGTTGCTCTTGAGATTGGTGCCATTACATCTGCTTGGGCCAAGCTGGATGAGGTGACGTGGAAGGACAGAGTCCTGCTCTCAGGTAACCCTGCCCAGCACCAGGGCTCAACTCAGGGAAGAGGCATTTGCTCACCCTCCTGTATATTGTACTATTTACACAGCCATTGGTTACATCCCATTGCCAGCTGGGCAGGTGATGGGGGGTGTTTTTGACTCAAGGGACTCTCCCACTGGTACCATTTAAAAAAAATACAGTTAATACTTTTTTTAAACTTAAACTCATTTCCTTTCCTGATTCCTTTCACTGTCCTTGAAAATACAGGAACATTTGATTTACCACCACCTACATAAAGAGATCAAACCTTCACATTTGCCTGGATTTAACCACCTCACACAGCAGGGAAAGGGCTGCCCTCTGGCACCAGCTGGCACCTGGTGTCCCTGTCCCCCGTGTGCGCCCCCATCTCACCTGTGGACGATGCCGGTCACACACTGACTCACAAGGCTGCACCATGCCAGGACAACCCAACCTCCACAGTGTCAGGTTGGTGGTTGATCTCTGGAAGGGACAAACGCTCTCTTTGGTGTCAGGAGCTCCTCTGCCCACCCTGGGCGTGGGGAAGGGGCAGCTCTGGCAGCCCCCAGCATCCTCCTTACCTTGTCCTTCCCAGGGAACTGAACCGTTTTTGGCTCCACTCATCCTTTGGACATTCTCCTGTGGCTGGAAAGGTGCTGGAGGAGCTGGGAGCAGCTCAGTAGCGTCTCAAGGGGTTCTGGAAGTGCTCTATTGGAGTTTCCCCAAGGGTGCTCCTGATAGCAGGGTGGACTTTGGGACAAGACAGTGACGTCCACATTCCCACCTCCCAAGGGTGTGTTGTGCTGCTCGTGCCGGCACATGCCATAGATCATCCTGCTGGGAATCAGCCTTGAGGAGCAGCACACTGGTGGGGCAGAAGGGTGCCCTGGCCCTAGCACTGGCATCTGAGCACCCCATCACTTCAAACCCAGGATGAACTGGTGCCCAAATCAGCCTTGGAAGGGCAGCGGAGCCAGGGAGCCACAGGGCATTGCGCTGCTTGTCTGTGACAGCCCCAACAATCTTTAAAGTAAAAAACCACAACACGAATCTCTGCCACACAAAATCACACCGGAGCCCCCAAAAGTAAAGCTCATAACATCAGTGAAGCATCGCGCTTCGTGTGGGGCTGGGTGGGAGAGGCAGGAATTGGGGGAGAGGGGAGGACACACACACATACACACACACGCACACACACACACGAGTTTCTCTCACGCTTGAGGTAGAACATTGCTTTCAAAGGTTTGGAAGTGCATGGGAACGACAACAAGGAAGCCACCGAGGTGGCGGGTACAGAGCGTGACTGCTGAGGTAGGACCATGCTTGTACTGACCAAGTGCTATGCTACTTGTTTGTTTGAACACGAAGGAAGACGCAGGTATTTCTGCTTCCCAGAAGACATTCATTCCGGTTGAGGTAGGTTCTGAGTTCACTCGGGTTGTCTGTCCAAGTCTTTCAGTAGCCCTCAGGCATCCTTTGACACACACACTCTTTTTTTTTTTTCTTTTTTTTCCGTATTATTTAGAGTCAATCAGCAAAAAAAGTATCCTGAGAAATAGCGAAAGTGTACAAAATCATCAAATCCATGGAGAGACAGCCTTCCTGGGCCTCGATTTTTGGAGTCAAGTTAGAAGGATTTTTCCAAATCCAGTCTTCTGGAAATAAAAAATAGATCCAAAAAGTAGTCCTAAAGCTGCTGATCAGGAAAAAAGTCTGGGATACCAAGAAATGGGGGCTCCACTGTATCCTCAGTCTGTCAGAGATTGGAGAGTTTGCCAAACTCTGCCAAGGAGTCTGTTACATAGCAGCTGCGGGGAAAATCCATCGTGACCAGTCTCCAGAGAGCCTTCATTGGAAGAAACGCATTGAGAGGCTCAAGAGAGGTCAGAAAGATAAACTTCACAGAATTTCCAAAAGGCTGTATACATATATATATATTTATATATATATATAAAAATAAAGCAAAACAAAAAAATAACAATCAGACCGTAGAAATCTTCAATTGACCTGAGATTGACAACTCGTAAAGACATCACCAGCCGTGGGTTTGGTTTCTGGTAACTCCTACAAGAGGCTTTGAGTCTTGGCAGTTTTATCCTTCATTGGCAGGACTGTGGTTGGGAGCCGGAGCAGCAGGACTGCTGCCACGGGGGTTTTTTGGGAGGGGGTCTGGCTGCTCCTCAATGATACTGAACTCATCCAGAGGGAGTGTGGAGATCTGGGTTTCGTCATGGGGGGCTGACGGGCTGTGAGCCGACTGGAGAGAGAGAGAGAGAAGGGGACAATGCAGTGACAGTGACAGCTCACGGATGCACAGCCAGCTGTGCTCCCATCCTGCTGGACTTACTGTTATTCCCTTCTCCTGCTGCTCCTGGGATGGGGATGCTGGGAATAACCTCTCCAGCTCATTCATATCCAGCTGCTTTCCATTCAAGTCCCGGTCGTCCCTGTCCCTACGAGTGGCCCCGTTGAGGACAAGGCCCGTGGTGCTCCGCTGGCTCCGGGGCATCTGTGGGGTTGACAGCTGCTCCTGCACGTTTTTGCACATCAGCAGCCTGAAAAATAAAGAGATGGAGCCTGAGAGTGAGAGGTGGTTCATCCTCTATTCCTTCCCCCAAGCCAGCGTCTGCCTTATCCCTGTGCTACATTCCTTCATCCTTCAGTCTATCCTATGAAGTCCAATATTGCACTGAGGATGTGAGACTCAGGTGGGCACACCCATTACCCCTTGTGAACAGGGGACCATCACCCTTGTGGGACCATCACCCCTTGTGAACAGGGGCATGAGCATCCCTACCTTCCTCGGTACCCAAACATAAGGAAGAGGATGCAGAATATGATGCACGTGACGCCGATGTGGATCCCGATGATGATGCCCGTCGTGGAGGTTTTATTGTTCTGCTCATCCTTCATGCAGTCACAGGGAGGATTCAGCACTGCCAGGAAAAGGAGAAGAGGGAGGTCAGTGGTGCTACTCTTCTATTGCTCCTCCAGCTTTTGGGGAGCCCAGAGCCAAAGTCAGAGCCTTGGGCAGTGCTGGGAGCTGTGTACAGGAAGAGGAGAACCACGTGGGAAGCAGGGGTGTCGCTGCCTGCCTATGCACCTCCCAAGCACCCCACGAAGGGAGACACAGTAAGCACAGGACTGGAATGTCTGTAGTGAGCCAGCCCCATTACCTGGGTGCTGTCATTAGACACAGTTAATGAAAAAAACTCACTCTGATGTTAATTTTTGCAATCCCCCATGCTGAGGTGGGAGGTAAGAGGCAGCCACCACACCAGAGCAGGCTGAAACCTGATGGAGTAGACAGATGCCAATGAGGTTAGCATTTACTCCAGCGCAGACAGAAGAGTAATAACTATCTCTTGAAGATATTCCCACTGGAGGCTTAAAAGGCTTCCAAGAGCAGCAGGATGTTTTTTACACATAGATGAATATGAAAGGTGTGATCAGTTAAGAGATTCCCTCTAGAGGTTTCTCCTTTGCTGCCATGTAATGCAGGGCTCATGCTCTGCAGCCATTTCCCTTTCCAAAGCTACATGTCCTCCCTTCTGACCAGTGAAGGTCAAAATATCCAGGAGAGCTCCAGGAGAGCAGAGATGCTCAGTGCACCACGTCTCACCTGAGGATGGCATCTGGTACCTTATGCACAGGGGGTTGTTCATGTTCATGGCCTCACCTCTGGCTCAAGCTTAGGGGACAAACCTGGCATGTGCAAAACATTTGGTTTGTCTTCTCCCAATTGGTAAAAAAGCCATCCAGGTGCTCCCAGCCCTGCAGAGTTTTGCCTCAGCATTATTTGTGATGCTGAAAATAAATGAGTGGGTGAAGGTGAGATGAGGGTAATGCCACAGGGGGCACACAGGATGTGTTTGGCCTCACCGCCTTCCTGCAGAGCTGTTTCCCAAACCAGCACTGAGACCCAGGTCCCATCTCACCTGTCCTCTCCACAGTTTCCCTCAGGGACACAAAGCGGACAGTGGAGTTTCCGTCTCCGTGCTGGTTGTAGGCGAGGAGCTTGACTTCATACACCACCGATGCGTCTGCCCGGGGGGGACACAAGAGGGACAGTTCAGGTGTAACCATGAGCCTCATCTCCCCCACTGACACTTACTTGGGAAAAGAACATCTTACCCAATACACACAAGATGCTGCAAACAAGTACCTGTTGCTGGGAAAGCACCCACAAAACCTGGGGGAGAGCTGCAGCATTTAGGGGTTGGGCTACACCTTCGAGCTCTCTCCTGCTAATCACGAAAGGGGTAGGGAGGGACATGGATCAAGGTGTCACCATACTCACCCAGGTGGGTAATGTTGTAGGCTGTGACGTTGCTGGCCAGGAGCACCGGACCTGTGTACTGGGAGAGGTGGACTTTGCGGTAATAGAGCTTGAAGCCTTTGTGCTGGCCCAGTTTGATGGAGGGCTCCCACGTCGCCTGCACGGTGGTGCTGTTAATGACTTTAATAAAGAGGGATGGCATGGCTGGGACTGAAACAGAGAGAGAAAAGACAGTGGGTTGCATGTGCTTTTTAGGTCTGTGTGATGAGAAATTCCCCAGCAGCCTTTCCCCGCAGTCACTGCACCAAAGAATGTGCCAGTTGAGACTAGGAAAAATCTGAGCAGACCAGAATCTGGTTTAACAGCTCTGAACTTCTTCAGGGAGCTGCAGGAGTTTCCAAGGGTTCCCTCTGCTCAGATCAGCAAGCAGAAGCTACTTTTACACTTTGGTTGCAATCTGATGCTCAGCCTGGCCGGGTCAGGGCAGGAATGCAGCAACTTTGGCAGTGCATTCTCAAATTCCAATTTTTTGCCCTCACCCTGAGGCACAGATCTTTCAGAGTGATTAATCCCCCCTTCCTGGAGGAAGGAACTAGAAGGGATGAAGCTGGAGACATCTGTCTTAAAAGTGTGCTAGGTACCTGCACTGGCTTGCAGGGGGCTTGCTCTCCCCATCAGCTCTAGGACGGAGGTTTGTGACTGTGCTGGGGACTCAGGAGAGAACCGGGGCACCTTCAGCAACAGCCCTAAGCAGCTGAGCAGCCTGAGATCCCTGCACAGCTGGGGCTGGCTTGTTTTGGGAGGCAGGCACTTACCTGGCCTTAGGGGCGCACAGGGGGTTAGGTGGGAAGATGTCCCTGCTGCTGATTCAAAGTCCACCAGGAACATGCTCCAGTAAATGCCCCAAAACCCTGCCCTTATTCTCGGGGTGTGCTGCAGAGGGGGTCAGACCATTCCCTCTCCAGGTCCCCAAAAAGCTTCCTGGTCCCATCCTGCACCACTGGTCTGGCCTGAGAAGCAAATCAAAGCCAATTTTCATGTGATACCTGGGTTTTCCAAAGCTGGCTCTGCCCCAAGCCCAGCCTTGTGCCCTGGGCAGCTCTGGGGCACACAGTCCATGTTTCCCCCTCCCTCCCTTTCTCCTACACTGATCACACAGCAATACCAGATGTGTCTCAGCAGGACATTTCACTGATGATTTTTTTCCTCATTTCCACAAAACACCCCCAGGCTAAACTCTGCCATCAGTTCCCCAGCCTTTGGCACCATCCAGGAGGTGCAAAGCATGAGGTGCTGCAGGCTCTGCCCTGCCCAGGGCTCTGCTCCAGCACTGGCACCAGGAGGGAGAAGAGTTTTTGGGCACCAGGCACCAAGCTTAGCTCACCTCACAGCAAAATCATCCAGCAGAACAGCCATACTTCTCCAGGAGCCTCCAAGCTTTTTGGAGGTTGTTTTTCCAATCCCACATGATTACAAGCTCAGCAGTTCCCAAATAACAAGGATTGCTGGGCTTGCACTGGACCGAAGCTGCTTTCTGGCTTGTTTCTCCCCAAAGGGTCTCTAAGGATGAGCAGTGCAAACACGGCCTTTGGCAGAGAGTTCAGCACAACCATTAGTGAGCGATGGGGAAAAGCAGATGAAATGTGGCCATGTCAGTCTAAGACTGATGAGAGCTAAAAGGGGCATTTCCTCAATTTAACAGTAAAACTGCACAGCACAACCGTTTGCCTTTTCCTGGGTACTGAGAACTCAAGCTTTCCCACAAGGAGATTTAGAGGAAGGATGGATGCCTCTCCAGCTGAGCAGGAGGGTCTGGGCAATCCTGTCTCTTCCCAAAGTGATGCCCTCCTGGGCTTTGCTTGATGTCCTCTGAATAAGCCCATGGAGATGAACAAGTCCCTGCTGACTGCTGCATATCTCCACGTGGATTCGGGAGGAAAGACCCAGTGTTCTGGGTCACATTAATGAGATCCCATCCTGCCTGAGTGCTGCCAATGGGAAAAAAAAGGGCTGAAGTACTCCTTCTTGCTAGGATTTATTCTGTCGTGCATTTCATTGCTGGGAAGGCTGAACTTAACAATTCCTGAGTGCAAAACACAGAGTAAATTCTATTTATATCAGAATGTGCCATTCTTCCCAAGGCTGTGTATTTTTGCAATCCAATTAAATTGGATCCTTTTTTCTCATTCTCCCAATTCCCTCTAGGGCAAAATCCCCGCTCTGAGAAGTTGGGCCCTTGCTTAAAGCATCACTTTTCCAGCCACGGGTGAAAACACCACAGAAAGGGAAATGATCACATTATCCCATGGACAAAGAAACACTGATGTGGGCCATCCTGATTTGTGAAGAGTTGGCTTTATTTTATGGTTGCAGAGCCTTACATTTAATAAAAACCACAAGAATATCTCTCCTTCAAAGTATGGAATATATCATATTTATTCAAACTTTGAGTATATATATATATGTATAATACTGATTATAGGTATAGGCACTCGCAGAATGCACGTGCTGTTTATAATGTGATTACACAAATAAGTGTATACAATGGAATATATCTGTGTGTGTGTAAATATATGTACACACACCAGCAAATAGGTGCTTCACAGAAGTATATATTAGACATAATATGGAGCTACTATAAGTGAGGCATCTCCCTCATGCTAAGGGCTGGGATACTTGTTTTCCTCTTCCGTGCTGTTTGGAATTTTCCCCAGGTCATTTCAACTTTCTTCTTGAAGGCGTCTTTAGCCGAAGATGACTAAAGGAACAGTCTTCATCCTAGAGAAATGTCAAAAAGTCCTGGAGAAAACCCTAAAAAGCATTAAAGACAAGAACAAGGAGTGTGTGCTGCTTAACGAAGCAGAGAGCATTTGAGATTTAAATACCATGGCATTTGTGAAACGGCGTAAAGGAGAATGACAGGGAGGAGGCAGGAGGGCCTTCCCAGAGAGTGGGGTTTATGGAGGAGGACAAGGTTCACTTGGGTCCCTTCTCTACATCGTCTTCCCTTCTACTTTCCATCCAAAATCAGTACTGGCACAAAGGAAGGAGCACCGTGTCTCAAGAAAGCATCAGAGGCTTCAGCCAAGCGCGCTCTCAGCGTATTGCCAGCCCTGAAAAGCTGATGGCCTCGAGCCAAAAGTAACTCTGCTCCTCTATTTTCTATTTCATATTCCTGCTCCAAACAATACCAGCATAACATGGTCACTCCAGTGTCCAGCTAGCAGCATCTCTGCTGCCCTGGCTCCACTGAGCCATCTCTGGCTGCCAGATATGCCATCTTGGAAAATCCATCCTTTTCTGAGGTTGTTAGCACAGATCCAGGGGCTCCCGAGCTCAGGGTGGACACAGCTCTCCTGTGCATGTTGGGAGGGCAGAGGGTGAAACAGCTTGGCCACGAGAAGAGACAGATCTGCAGTGAAACCTATATTTGGTGACAAAAGCCACTGGGCCCTGGCTCTCTGAGCTGCTCTCTCCTCTGTGAGCAGAAGGCAACAGGCGCCCAAGTGAAGCAAAGCAAACAAATGAAGCCAGAACTGGGGCTTTTAAATATCTTTTTACCTTCCTACAAGGCAAACACAGGCTGGGGTTGAGTGATCTGAACCAAGCAAGTGTCCATCCTCTACAGAGAGCTAATTCCTGAAGCTTCGTTACACAGGACAAGCCTTTTTTAAAGGAGGGCAGGACAGAGATAGTAACTTCAGAGAGCCAGGAAATTTATGATTCCATTACCACATACCTAACTATTCCTGTCATGACTGAAAGTAATAATGACAAAAAGTCCTCTCTCACTTGACCTGGACTTTGCAGAGTCACCAAGCTCTATAGAGCATGGCTGGCTTGTAGCTCCTGGGGCTGAACTCAGAGTACCGGGTCAAGGAGTTTCAAGCTTTGCCTTAGCCCATCCTTCTGCCTCTAAATTGGAAGGAAAAACAAACTCCAAGGGTGACTGATTCCCTGCAGAGTACCAAGGAAAATAAACTTGCAGAGCAACAACCCAGTGGGTGAGGATTTACTGGTGTTTTTGCTTAAATTCTGTAATAAATATCTGCAAGGGCTGAGAACAGAATGAGAACTGGATCCCCTGCCTGGAAGTCAACACACTTTTCCATTTGATCCTAAATAACATCCTCACACCGAAGGCCCTCTCCGCTGGAAATTCATAATTACTGAATGTTCATGAGAATGATTCCTAAGAAATTAGTCTCCATATCTGAGACAAGCCAGGATTCAGAAATAGATGGTTCTCTAGGAAAACATTCTTCCAGTTCTGACAGATCACACTGGGGCTTTGATTTCTGCCTGGTACCTGTGTGCAAGGGTCCCGTATTAAAACACTCACTGTCTTACTGGGGAAGCTAACTGGTGACCAAGTCAGGAAAAAACCCCTTAGAGATCACCCTAACTCCCCACTGAAACAGAAAGCTGCTCCAGGGTAGGGATTTGTAGGTCAGGACAGCTCAGCTCTAGTGTGATTTTCCCAGGATAGAGCAGAAAATAATAAAATCTTTAAAAAGTGTGGCACCTATCAAGTAAGAGCTGTGAGTACCAGAGCTGCTGGAAGATGCTGAGATGCTGCTTGAGCAGGAAGTCTGCATTTAGCAAGGAGTTTAGGAACAGCCCAGAGCAGCTGCAATGCACAAGGCCAGGCAGGTTTGCACTCACCCCCTGCTACAACATCAGCTGGGAGAGGCGATGCTGTGTTTAATCAGTCAACCCCCCTGCAACGATACAAGTGAGTTTTACACAATATCCCAGAGTACAAGGAGCAGGAGGAACAAGGAGCATCGACACCCCAGGCTACAGTGCCACAGCGCTGTGGGGCAGCGTCGGGGTGACCGGCGCTGCTGCTATGCACAGCGGGCGTCAGCATCTGAGGGTCCCTGCACAAAGCGTTCCTTACCTTCCCCCAGCGTGCTCACCACTGTCACTTCTGAGGCTTTGCTGGCACCCCGGGAGGTGTAAGCCTTTATATAAAAGCTGTAGCTGGTTGAGGGCTCCAGATCAGTCACTAGCTGCTGGAAGGTGCTCTTGCTAACAGCCTCCTGGTACTCCATCTCTACGGGATCTGAAATGCAAAGGGAGGGAGAACTCAGCGGTGTTAGGCTTTGCAAGAGATAAAGAGAATAAATAAATGTTGCAAGCAGTAATTTTGGTCCCTGAGGTGGATATATACCTGCTCACACACATTTCTGCTTACATTTCAAGACCAGGTTGGATAGGGCTTTGAGCAACCTGGTCTAGGGCAAGGTATTCCTAACTGTGGCAGGGGTTGGAACTGGATTATCTTTAAGGCCCCTTCCAACCCAACCCATTCTGTGATTCTCTGATTCTGTGATTTTTGTGTGCTTTGCCAGAGAGCTATGTGGCAGCAAGATTTGACTATGTGGGTTCACCCTCCCCACCCTTTTGATATTTACAATGGTATATTTAGTATTTGCAGGTATTTACAGTGTATTTACAGCCTCATCTCTGCTCTTCAGAAACTGGGAGGTGATGGAGAACACTCATGGCAGCATGGACCACTGCAGCGCAGACCTGGTTTTACCTAGTGGGCCATGTTCCTAAATTACACGAAGGCTGAGGGTGCTCTGGGCAGTGGGTGTAGCACCGTACCTGCAGCTTTCCGGATGTGCAGCACGTAGCCGATGATCTCCTTGGTGTTCTGCAGGGGCTTTTCCCAGGACACCTGGATGGTGGTTGCAGAGACAGTCTCTGCCCTCACACCCTGAGGAGGGCTGGGCAGCCCATCAGCCCACAGCACGGTGAGGCGGGCACTGGCCTGCGTGGAGCCCGCGCTGTTCTCAGCCAGGCACTGGTAGATGGCTTCATCCGCCTGGTTGATCCCGTAGATGGAGAGAGTGCTGCGTAGGGACATGAGAGGGACAAGCATTACACTGACTGCCATGGTCCCCGTGCTGGCTCTCCTGGCAGGGCATCCCATGGCCTCTATTTCCACAGAAAGCTTTCAAGAAGCTGTGGGCTAGTGCTTTGGGGGAAGGAGAAGTTCAGGAGGTGGATGCATCATTCCCTGGAACCCGTGACTGGGCATATTATCTGTCTCAACCTGCAGATACTGTGATTCAAGTACAGCCAGATGTGGACACAGGGTGGGACAGGGACCAAGAGGATCTAAAGGTGTGGATTCAGGAAGATCCCAGCCACACTACAGAGCCAGCTCTGTGGCAAGTGCATCCACACACTCAAAACAGCTTTAACTGGCTTAGCTCCAGTACACACCAGTGAGACCCATCCAGGCACCGTACACGGTTGCTAAGCCAAGTCTAATCAAACACAGCCAGAAAGCCCTCTAGTGATGCTCTAATTGCATTATAGCGCATTAGAGCTGTCTTAGGGTAACACTGGGATTAGCTGATTTATCCAGCAGGGTTACAGCCTCAGCTCCCGCTTCTGCACTTCCAGAAACACCAGCACCATGAGCCAAAAGCCAAAGCTTATGAGCAAGTCACAGGTTTTGTCTGCAGAGCCTCCAAGTGTATTTTTGATGCCGGTGCATCAAAGCTTGCTGCCTTCCAGGGAAAAAACCTGTTCTTCCAGCCTGCTCTTGGGTGCTTCCATATCAGGCTTAGATGCTGTTTTCACCATCCAAGAAAGAAGAGGCACTGGCTACCCTGGAAAACATCCCTAAAGGAGGGGGAAAAACCAGCCACGTACCAGCCTCCCAAATGAGTGTATTCCTGAGCACAGTGCCCATCTCTGCACAGGGACAACCAGAGTCCTTGTACACGTGGCCACAGGAACTGGAGGCCCTTTCTGCACTGCAGGACCCTCCAGCAATGGCTGTGGACAACTGGAACAAGTTCAGGGCCAGCTCAAAGGTGGCACCATCCAGTATCTTTAAAACAACACCAGCAAATACTGACTCAGAAATAATTGTGTGACACATTAGCTCTGTCTTGCCATTTGAACGTGCAAAGCAGCTTTTCTTAACAGCATCTGCTTACAAACAGGGACCCATCAATGAAAGCTCCACTCAAAACCAAGCCAGGAACAACACGATTCAGTATGTGAATCCATCAGACATAAGGACTCCTAAATAAATAAATACCAAGTGTATCTCCCTTCCAAGGCATGGGATGGTCACTGGGTCACTGTCACCACTGTGTCCAGCTCTGAGCTGGAGCTGGAAATGCAGATTTGACACTGGAGATGTTTCTTACCCACCTCTGAGGCAGCAGTTCAGGTTATGGTAAAATCTGCTTACAATGCCCTTGGTCCTGGGAGGGTGTTCTCACACACAGGACATCCTTGGGAAAATTTCAGAAGCTCACATGAGCTTTTTCCTACTTTTCTGTAAGAAATGACCCAAACCTAACCAAATCCACATCCACTACTTGTTTCTAAGGAGAAATAAATTACTTTCTTTTCCTGCAGTGAATTCCAGGTGGACCTGGAACTTGACTGCACAAGTAAATCCCAAGCATCCCTGCTGATGCAGCGGGCCTTTCACGGCTTTTTGGGAATCACAATCAAAGCTGCCCTTTATGTAAATGAAAAATTGAACATTGGAAGTGGAAATGATAAATAACCTGCCACTGCCTGCCTGTATGTCAGAACAAATGCTTCTTCTAATTGCAGCAAAATATTGGTCTTCCTATATTAAAATTTATTATTGCTGTTGATTTAACATTCCTATTTCTGCCTTGCAAATTATCGGGGGCCATGGTGAGTGAGCAAATGTTTAACAGTCATCTATTTATGTCCTGTGCTTTTGTTTCCTTGGAAACATTGTAAATGGAATATCAAATGTGATGGTTTCGGCTGATATGGTGATTTTCGAGAATCAGCCCTAAGCTCCTCTCATAGCCACAGGCTCAACGTATCTGATTAAATGGAAGGAGAAAGGCAGAGCTGGGGAGAGGGTGCGGGGAGGAAGGACCCGATGTGTGGCTCAGCTGTGTCAACAAGGACTGACTCCTGTGAGGACAGATGGCAGAAGGCAGGATTACGCCATCCGAGAGCTGCACTCCCAGCCCTGCACAAAGCAGATGTGTGGAAGGAGCAGCAGCACTTCCTTCTGCCCTGTCAATGCAGGGATTATTTCCATGTGGCTGCTGTGCATCTGGGCACCCAGAGCAGCCAGGCTGGGTTGGCACATGGGTCAAGAGCAGCCTTAAGCTTCCCAAGCACAAAGCAGATCTGGAACAAGGAGTATTTAGGCTCCACCGCCTCCAGGTGCATTTATCTGCTTTGCACAGAGAGAGGAAAAGATGTGGAGGAAGGAAGGGGGGAGCTAGGCTGAAAAGCAGTGCAAGGAACCTGATGGCAGTGCTGTGATTCTGGGGCCAAAGACTTCTCTCTCCTGGGAGGACCTGGGGGTGAGCAAAGCTCCTCACGTGGGACACAGATGATTTTCAGGATGCCAGTGGTCCTGGAAAGATGGCACTTGGCCACTGGGACCTGGAGTTGAGCAGAGTCTCTATCATGCACAGTCAAGTCAAAGGAAATAAATACAATATCTTCTGCGAAGTTGGCACGGCACGTAGCTGGAAACTTGCTTCAGGCTTCAAAAAGTTCATTTTCATTGAGATTTCATTGGCTGTGTTTGGATGTGCTGTGCAATGAGAGCCTTGGCCATCCGTTACCTGGAGCCCACGTTACCTGGAATGACATGCAGGCAATGGGACACTAAACCAGACAGATTTATGGCTGTAAGAGCATGGAGAAGCTGGTGAACAGAATGCCCAGCATCTAAACACTAGCTCCACGAGAAAAAAGGTTTTCTCTCTCGGTGGGTCTCTCTGACACCCACCAGCAGATCTCCAGAGGAGGCTTCCTGCAAGTCCTGGTATGAGCTGCCATGAGCGGGGCAGGAGCTGGCAGTGAGTTACTTGAACCCCACCATCACCCCAGCTGGTATCTCTGCTGTGCATCTATTTCCACCTTAACTATGGACAAATCCTGCCTGCCTTCACCCACTGCATCACCTTCCAGCATGTGGGCAGTGTTCAGTCCCAGGTTTTGCTGCTTTTTGTCTTTTTTTTTTTTCAAGCAAGCTCAAGCAAAAGGAAAATCTGTAGTTGCCATGTGAGAAGGCGCAGAGCGTCTCTGTGCATCAACCATCTGAAATATGCAGTGTCCTTTTATTTCTTCCCGTCAACACACACACAAAAAAAATCTGTCACTTTGGGACATCTGCTGCTGGAAAACTTTCCCGCGAGTGCCAGACTGGCAGCGCCGCGAGCACGTCAGACGAGGCCGAGATGCCAGAAGGCTTTCTGCTGGTCACCAGAGCCGCTCAGCGAGCCGAGGGCTCCATCACATCTCCACACAATGCCCTGACAGGCATTGATGGAAGTGGGGAGAGGAGCCGCTGCAGATTCACACCCGGCTGAGCTGAAATGAGAGGCCTCCGCTGCTCGAAAGCCACAGTATTCCCAAGCTGTCTTCCCAGTTCATAGGCAATCAGGATGACTGATCTGGCTCGGGTCAGGGGTCCAGGCCGGTGACCGGAGATCGGCTTTCCAAAGGCTCCTCTGAAAAAGTCTGCGAACTGAAGGAAGCCTCTTCATCGATTCAGCAGCACAAAGAGAGAGGCCCATCTGGGAGGGCATCAGCACAGGCGCACAAAGGAGGGAGTGTGATGAAATTAATGCAGAGAGTAGGCTGTGGCTAGCAGGGACAGTGTTCTGAGTGCCAGCAGATAGAGAAAGCCACAGATACAGTGCCACATTCAGATGCCCCATCCCTGCTCTGGCTCTGTTTGTCACGGCCTCTGTTGTGCTGTGCTGCACTGAATGATCTGCTCCTGGGCTGCTGGCCCATGCCACGCTGGTAAGGGGCCTTTGCCCCCCAGCTTTGCCCTGTATTCTGAAGGCTGCCTCATACAGGCTGAAAATTAAGGTGAAAAACTTGAGAAGTGACACTCAGCAACCCAGAGGGACACTGCATGTCATTCCCAGCCCTCTATATGCATATTCTTACACATCCAGAAATTAATCATCATACAGAGCATCCTAGGTGAAATTGGGTTAGGTTATGCAGAAGGACTGATTTCCATTTTGCAGGTACTGCAGCCCACTGGCCAGGATCCCAGCCCAATCTTGTGATTTCAGACTCACCCAAGAGCAGCTTCTGGAAGGATGTTGCTGGTCCCAGCCATTCAGTCTGTTTTTATGAGCCACAGAGTACAATCACAGGCTTAAGTGAATCCTGCCCCAGGAAGCAGAGAAGTGTTTACATCATCAGGACTATGGGGAAGCACAAAATATCTCAGAAAAAGCTACTGGAAGGGAGGAGAGAGCCTATATTGGTAGGACTGCAAATGCAGACTCTGGGGAGAGCTCTCTGCTGCTAAATGGAAAGTCCCCCAAACCTTTTTCCCAGCAAGCAGCACTCCAGATACTGAAGAAGAAAAAGACCCAGACTAGTTCAGGGGAGACTAATTTTAGGCTGCACCACTATGGGCTCAGTCCTGCGTCAAAGCCTCCTGTGTAAGGACCTTTCTCTGCCGATGGATTTTGCTGTGTGCAGCAGTTGGAACAAACACTTAAACTCCTGACTCAATGCACTTCAAGAGCAGCTCAGTGGAGCAGCACACAGAGAAATTACACAGGCAACTTGGTAGCAAAATAACTGCAGCCACATGAGAAGGAGACACTGATGCCTGTTGCCGTTGGCTGACCCAGGGCTGCTGCAGGTCCTTTTTGTGGGATACGGCTGTGTGATTCCAGCACAGGATCCCTGCTTGGTGCAGGGATCACGCTGATTCCCCACTGCTTAGCAGGGCTTTGGGCACTTGTGCAGAGATCCTCCTTGCGAAGGCCATTTCCATGTGTCTTCCAAAGTCAAACCCATAAATTATGCTTAAATCAGGAGCAGCTGGTTCACATCCCCATCCTCCACGTACTTATTTGTCATGCTTCTGGGAACTGAAATATGATTTGCTATAGAGCACCCTTCCCTCAATCACAACCGTCTTCAAACTCACGGCGTAACGAACTGCAGGCTTGCCTGTCCTCCCTTATGTGGTCCAAAAGCCTACAAACTGAAGTGTTTGTGGGGAGTGTGCACCATGAAGGGATGTACAAACCCATCTGCACCTTTCCACACCCAGCTAATGTACGGTTTATAGAAAAAAAGCTACCTTGTGAATGACAGGCTCTAGTTTCCCTGGGTTTGGTACCAGAAGGGCTGTCTGGTCCCAAGTGCTTGGATGTTTGTGCTTGAAGGCCCCTCTCTGTATCTGCACTGGGATTTAACAGCATGAGAAGTGCAAGAAGAGCAAAGTTGTCCTGATGTTTATTTACAAAGGAATATTTCCCCTGATGAACCTTGAACATTCATGGCCCTGGAAGTGAGACATTTCCAGAGCACTAAACCCAGTGCAAACCAGTGAGGAAGAATTTAAAAAGGGGACAATTCACAAGCAAAGGTCAGCAAGGAGAGCAAATGCCACCTGAGCCCAAATTCTAACAAAGCCTTTTTCCGGTGGAACAAATGAAGTCCCTTAATTACAATTTGTAAATAAAATCGTCTTGGAAAATCAGTATTTAGAGCCCGCCTTCTCTGAAGATGTTGTCCTGTGTTCCTTGCTGTTAGGCAATATAAACCCCATAGTGTGATACACTTCCAGGCTGAAAATTACCCCCCTGAACATGATTAGGTCAAAGGAAGAAAAACAATAAACCTTTCACAGTGGTAATTCAAGGACTATTTCATGCCTCCTTGTAAATTTTGAAGTATAACCCGGAAACATAATTTTACACAAGCCTGCAGTTAACTTGGCCAGTAACCACACCTTCCTTCTGCAGCAATACTCCACTTTTGGGATGGGCTGGTGATGCGGGGTGTGAATTTTGCTAGAAATTCCCCTTATACCTCTTAGGCATTTGGACCGTGATCGATCAGAATCACTCCAAGAGCAACACGGGCACCTCTGATCAGCATAGAGGGATAGACCCTGCCACTGCTGGACACAGGAATGGCTCCACCTAAGTCCAAAAGGCTCCAGCAGCTTCTCCCTCGGAGAGCTTGGCTCAGCACAGCATCACCCTGACAGCAATCGGCTGCATCCCCAGCCCAGGGGCTGCATGGCAAGGCAGCCCCATCGCCAGCTCCTTCAGTCATTTTTATTCACAGCTTTTAATGGAAAAGCCCACAATTCCCTATGCCTGAGCCTTCATGCATTTTTCATTAACAATTATCCGCTATCCCAGAACTGCTTTTGATTTTTTTGCTAATCATCGATTGGCTATTTTGTTCCCACACAGCTGGCATTTTCAAAACATAACAACCACCTCTGGAGAGGGCACAGCAGAAGGCTGATCTTTAATGCTAATGTGCCCAGAAACCGTCAACACATCAGGTGATGGGAATTCACATCTGAGGGACCACGAGGGATGAGATATTTATTGGACGCAGCCTGTGAGGCTGATTTTAGTGTGCCGAAAGCCTGGAAGTTGCTTAGCAAGTGAATGTCTGATGTACCAGCAGCCACATCCAATCTCCAGTGAATCCAGTCCTGAAGCTGCATCCTAGCAATGAAGGGCTTCTGGAGTCCCCTCACCTCATGGGGTTTGCTCTCCTTGGATTTGCAGTTACTGCATATGAGAGATAGCGGGCATGAGGCAGATGCAAAAGGGCCCTTCACGACTTTGGGAAGCAACAGATCAATTAGCTGTGTGTTTGTGCTGCTGCCCAAAGGGCCTCAAGCTTTCAGGAGCAGAGCAGCATCTCGAACACACCACCTTCTGCAGGTCTGGACCTCACTTTTGGCTGTGTTAATTTACAAAAATTAAGTTGCTCCTAACGACACATTTTGCAGTCAATTAGCACATGATGTTTTGGGATGATTTACTTCCTTTTTTTTTCTAAAAATCCCTTAGGGGGAATTCAGACCTCTATGGCAATATTAAGCAGAGTTTTAATCCAAATGAATTTTCTAGGAAACCATGTAATCTAATTAAAAAGCTCATAGTGCAGTTTAGTAGCTTCATTACTAGTAGATTCGAGATCCATCTTTACACAGACAAATATTTTCCAAGCGCAACAGACTGGTAAATCCAAGACATAACCACAAACTGATTCTGCCTGGAACTAAGTGGGTTACAGCACTTAGTCGTGCCCATGAGAGCAAAACAAAGGGCAAACTTGAAAAAGCTCAGGAAAAAATCATCCATTTATGTGTCTCCTCCACTTCATGGAGCTCCCAGCCCTGCTGCACCAGTGAGGGCATTTTCCAGACTGACAGCTTTGGAAACCACCAGGCATGGCCACTTGCCTGGAGCTGGAGGTTGGAATAGACCCAGACTAGTGTGAAAGAAGACAAAAGTCCAACACTGTCAAGTATGACGGCCTGAGGGCTCAGCTTTACAATCCTGTTACTATAGCTTGAGAAGATGCCACGTGTCAGCTGAGCCCCAGGACTGGGCTGAGCCCCAGCCTGTGACAGATGCTGTAATCTGATCATTCAGCTCGCTGTGGAAAAGGCTGATGCGAAACTGCATTAAATGATTCCCAAAAGAAAACGATTACAGCGATGTTCACCAAGTCACAGTTCATGTGCATGGGTAGCACAGCACCAGGCACAGGGACCTGGCCAGGAGACATGACCAAAGACCTGACTCCTGCTCTCCTCAAACTGTGAAGAGGAATGATTTCACAGGGAAGACACCTGGGTGAGACACACAGCTGGATTCAGTGTCAGTTTTGCCATGGATTTAATGACCACTTGGACTTCATCACTTCTGACTTGGCTATCTCATCAATAAAAGGGGATGCACTAATTTCCCTCCTATCCCTTCTGCTCTGTTCATACCATGAAAGGCAGACATGCCTCAGAAAGCCATGCCATGAACTAGAAGACCACAAGCCTGAACTGAGCGTCATCTGTATGTGCACATATAAAGTTTCCTGAAGGTCTAAAAACTTCCAGTTTGGAGAAAACCTCTGCTGACTGAGATGATTTTATTACAAGTCACACCTTCTTGCATCACACATCCTTCCATCACTCATGTAGCAGAGCTTTAAAAACCCCTCAAATGAGAAAACAAAAAGCCACATTATATAGACACTCAGAAAAATAAACTCACTCCTGTCCCCTGAGGAACAAGCCCTGGTGCCTGCACAGCACTTCCCAACTGTCTCAACTGAAGGTCCAGACCCTCCAGCAAGGCTGGGTACTTGCTTTCCTGAGACACATTTGTTAATATAGAGAGCAGCTATAGGACACTACAGAGCACAAACCTCTACCAATATTTCAGGTTTACAGCACAGGTGCTATTATTTGGTAGTGTATTTTTTCATGCTATTTCCATAGAAACTATATCGTTGACTGGTAATTTTCACGCTAAGTGCATCATTTCCTCAGTACAAACATCCTCATCCCCTCACAGGAAAATGCAGTTATTTAGTGCTCAGAGAACACACTCCTCCCTGATGAGATAAAAGGCTAAAGTTTAGTGAAAGTCAGGCTCCACACAAGTATCATTTCTAATGTATTTGCATTTGCACACCCAGGCAGGTCAATGTTCAGGCGTTAAAGCACATTTCCTCCACTGAGGAGTGAATGTGGTCCCTGTCAGCTCCAGGAACAACATTTAGCCCTTCCAGAAATACCCAGATGATGATCAGGACGAAAGAGAAACTTTTCCTGGGTTCCTGCATCAACAAAGTCTAATGCTGATGTCCTGGCACAAAAAATCATGGAGCACCAAAATGTAAGACTATAAGGCACAGCCAGCAGGACTGGAGCAGTGTTTTAGTTTATCAAAGCCCAAGCTGAATCCACAGATCTGCTTCAGAACACTGCCACCTTCACATCAGCTCTTTGCTATGCAGAAAGCAAACCAACCTCTCTCCCACTCCCATTTCCAAAGCAGTGCCAGAGCCCAGTGCACCAGGACTTACCTGTTGTTATTCTTCAGCTTGATGTGGTCGCTGGTCTCCAGGATCTGCCCATTCCTCAGCCACGTGATCTGGGGAGGGGGTTCCCCTTGGGCCACACACGTGAAGATGGCAGTAGTCCCCACGGGTCTGGAAATGGACTGGGGATGCTGCACAAACTCTGCGGGAGCTGAGAGGAGGATGGAGAAAGAGGGTGAGAAAGTCACGATGATCCCACTTTCTCCTAGTACAAAAAAACCACCTCGTAAATAAGCACTGTCTGCCGAGGAACGTGGGATACTTGGCCAACCCACAGCACAGGCAGCAGATAACTCTTGTTTGGATGGTTTGTCTGTAAACAATGCAATGCTGCCTTTTGGTTGCCCAGCCTGACAGACATGGCTTCCCAGGAGGCATCTGAAGGCCAGATCAGAAGTGATGGAAAGCCGAGATGAGTCCTGCAGGGTTCAGGCAAACAGGACCAAGGTTTAAGCCCCTTCACCTCTCCCTGGTCTTCCACGGAAAGCAACCCCAGTGCTGACACTGGGGAGATGTGCTGTTTCCTCAATGGCAGAGCTAGAGCAACACCCTGGTTTTGTCCAAAGGACCCGAATGGCATTAGCAAACTGCTTGAAATGGAAAGAAATGTATGGATATCATACAGCAATCTGGCAAGCTGTTCTCTCCCTAGTAAATATCAGATTTGCTGCCAATTTTTCCTGTCAGCAAGAGACTGGGGAACCTTTTTTACTCCAGATCTTCAGCCTGGGACCCTTGGGGTCCTGCCAAGCCTGGCAGAAGACTACACCATGCCTGTAACTGCTGCTCACCTTGCCACCAAATGTCTTCACCTTTGACAGTAACATTTCATAACAGAAAGCGATCTCCTCCTTCCAGCAGCTCAAATTAGATTTAAAATCATTTATCAGAATAAACCAGCGTATCAGCCTGCAGAAAGCAGGGCCTGACAGACACTGCCAAATAGGTGAGATTATTCAAGCAGTTCTGCTTCAAAGGGCAAAGTGATAAATATACTCCATGTTGCTACTGAAACCTAAAACCAGGTGGAACCAGCAGCAGACACAATGAAGACAAACAGATAAGAGGCACAGGCCCATAATAAATTTACTGACTAACATCACATAACGGATGGCTGACATTAAATTTTTTTGACAAAAGAAAGATTATCAAGGGAGACACGTTCAGAGCCACTCACTGGCATTTTCCAAGCACGGGGTTGGTGGGGTGTGCCACCAGCAGAGATTTAGGGATTGGAGAAGGGAGCAAACTGGTCCAGCGAAATATACTGAGGAGTGGCCAGGCTGCAGGCGGGATGCAAGAGTTGAGTCTTGTGGTTCATGGCCAAAACACCCCTTGGGGTTTGCTGCAGCATTCTGGGGGAATAAAGCTCTTTCCCAGCTGTGTGCAGGTAAGGGAAGAGCACGGCTACTGCTGTAACTTGGTCAAACTGCAGGGACAGGTGCTTGTGTGAGAGTAAAAGTCCAATTGTGCAGATTCCAAGTCCTCCAAGCAGGAAGACAGAGAAATTCATCACAGAGCCTGTCCCCCTTGAAGGAGCCCCCTCCTTCATTTTTAATAATCAGAGGGAAGTGGAGCATGGCAGCTCTGACTTACCTTACTGGTACGGGGTATCCGCAAGCAGAGTTTATTGTCAGGCCACCACTGTCAGCACTTGGCTCCACTAATGAACCTGATCCCAGCATCCCAATGGACACGTACTTTCAGAACCTCCTGCTAAACTTCCCCATGTGCCAATCAATCTCTTGCCCTTTTACTTCCCTTCTATGTTTTTCTCTAGACTTACAGATTAAAACAAAATTCAGGATGGGTTCAATAAAAGTTGGAAGCAAGGATAAACAGGGGGAAACCCCTCTTCCCTGCCATGAATGGCCCCTTTGTGGTGTACAGTGAGAGCATTAGAGACTTGATTTTCCTCAGCCTCCCGCCCCCCACTTTGTGCTGGCGCAGTTTTGCAGGAGCAATTATTTTGCAAGTGGCTGTGCACCTCCCTGCTTTCATCTGGGCTGCCGAGTTGCACCCGCAGCACTCGCAGGTGCAAACCCACGATGCCAAGGAAGGGCACAGCCACCTTCCAGCTCCTCGCTGCAGCTTCATTAAAGATCCTCTTGGCTCTTTGCCTCTGCCTCCCCCTCGCTTCATCAAATCTCAAACCCACCGTTTGTTCCAGCAGAAACAAAGTTGAAATATGGAAAGAAGCATCCAGCATAACCCTTCTGGAACCGCCGGCTCTCCTTATCCTCCCTTATTAGCCCGTGTCAAGAGGGAGTAATTGGAGCGGTGTCGCGTGTGACTCGGGGTAACGAATGTGCAGCTGCGGCCGTTGGCTCGGTGCCAGTGACACTGCTCAGTGCCACAGCCCCACGGGTTCCTTGGGTCCCTGCTCCCCTCTGCCATCCCTCCTCTTTGCCGCCTTGCTAAACACAACCAGATCAAAACCCCAGCCCCTGCTTAACTTGCTTAAAGTCTCTGGGGAGCAGGCTCCCACCTCTGCTGTGCTGAGCTGTCCCCTGTTCCATGACATCCCTTGTTGCAAGACATAGATTGCCCTTTTACTGTTCCTGCTCTTACTGTTCCTGCTCTTCCTGGCTTTCCCCAGGCATTGCTCTGTCCTGTTCAGATCTCGACAGTGTGAAGCTGTAGTGCCAAATGGCCCAGGTCGAAACAGAAACCCATGGAGTCAGAAGGATGTGTTCTGGGAACAGATGGAGTTTAAAGGACATAGACTGAGTGGGTGCCCCTCTGCTACCTGGACCAGGATGATCCGACCTGGTGTTCATAACCAGGGCCCCAAGGAAGGTGCCCTCAGGCAACTGCTGTTGTGTGGGCTCAGGGCAAATGGCTCCTTTCCTGGGCAGAAAAACATCTCCTCTCCTCTCCCAGGTCCTCTCCCCTGCCCTTCCAAATGATTTCAACAGGATCCAATCGTTTGCTACCCTGGGTTAGCAGGAAAGGAGCAGAAGCCAACCCTGCCTGCTGCCAGCCCTGCCTTAAGCCAAATCCTGCCCGCTGCCAACCCTTCACCCTCCTCATCACTCATAATTAATAGAGCATCTTGTCAGGGCCCATCCCACCCTGCATGGAGGTGCAGTGGCCTGAACACCTCTGCCCCTTCCACACTACATGCTAAAAGGCCATTGCAGGCAGCCAGAGGAAGCCTTTCTCAGCCCTCCATTAAGATTTTAATAAAGGTATTAGTGGAGATCACTGTTAAGAGCAGAGGATTCAAAGCTGGCAAGGAGGAGTGGGCAGGATCCAGCCGTGGTTTGTGAAGTATGAAGAAACCAGAGCGTTGATTATTCAGGACTTAATGGGAGGGAGGGGATCATGCAGTTTTAATGAATATTTAAAGGCACGACATTGGTATCAAAAAGCAGTAACACTTAATACCACCCCCAGAATCGCTAACAAAGTGATTCAATAGCTTTTACTGTGTTCAGCAAACTGTGATAGCATGGAGATGCACTGCAACAGCAGGTTCTAACAGAGACCCAGATGGGCTCCATCTCTTTAGGGACATGTCAGCAGGGACCAGCCACCAGTGTGTCCCCCAAGATATCAGGGAGCTTTGCTGTCCTTGCCATGAAGTGGTGGTGTGGTGCTTATGGCAGTGCCTGATGGCTCACAGAAGGTCCCAAGGATGAGGGAGCACTGACAGCCAGTGCTCTGGTGCCAGACCAATCCATGCCTCTTGCATCTCAGTATGAAGTGTCATTAATTCTCAAGTGAATGGAGTGGCAGGGTTGGGGAGGGAAGCTGGGGTGAAGAGAAGGAAGAATAACATGGAAACAACAAACCCTCATAAATTAGGCTACTGGCACCCACAATAAGGATATAAAGGAGAAGTCAGGTCAGTGGGGAAGTCAGTCAAGCACAGCAAATAGTGACAGAAGATTTAAGACAACTGCTGCTCACTTGGCTTCTCTCTGTTCACTGTAGAGGATGCTCAGATGTTTACTTGAGTAACTTACAGTAGCAGTGATGGGGCTGCAAGGGCCAAAGATGGAAACTGTGCCCATGTCCCCTGGAAAATAGGTGGAGAACACTCAAGGGGGCTGTCATGGAGCCTCTCCTTCAGCCCTCATGAAATTCTTGTCCCAGCAAGGTGCAGGCTGGAGCTCCACAGCAGTGGAATATGTTCCCACGTCACCCACAAGTGTGGTCCTGGAAGAATGCTCCAGAGGGATCACACACCCCAGCTCACTCCAGCATCCTGACGGACAAGATTTGAGTGCCCTCCTGTCCCTGTGTGGTGGCCTTTCTTGAGAAGGAAAATGTGGACAGGAAGGGAACTGCTCCATGGGGGACACTGACTCACACAACACGTATTGAAGCTGGTTTGCAGAATGAATTCAGGGCTAAACTCAAGGACAAACCAAGTACCACAGAGCCAAGCCTAAACCACAGCAACTGCAATACATCTGCTGCTGAATTCCACCCCACAGCCAAGGCTTGTGATGCCAGTGAGCAAGAACGATGGAAGAAACATCAGGAAGCGCAGCGGTGGCCGGATCTGCTGGACCAAGGAGCGCTGCCCAGTCCTGCCAACAGAAACCAAGGCAAACAAGGCGGGCATTGTCAGCAGAGCCTTCAAACCCATGTCCTTAAGATGGGCCCTCATTTATGAGATGGGATCTCATTTTTCTGCGTAGCTTTCAGGAGGAAATGAAGCGTGGAGTGAAGAACACTGGTGACCATCTGGCCATTCACAGCCCATCAGTTTGTTATGACACCAAACACATAATAAAGCACAAAAGATTGCACAGGAGGTAGAGGGAAAGTGCTTTGATATATTTTTTTCCTTGCCACCGAAGCCTGCTCTTCCCTCGCCTCACACACACGCACACCCTCGGTTTCAGCCGGCGCCGCATTCGGCCCTTCGACAACTCCCCCCGTGAGACTTTCATTTGAAGCCCAGCACAAAGCAATATTCAAATGGCTGCGCCGGGATCTGAAGGGAAAATGGAAACTTTCTTGTGTGAGAACCTCACAAAAGAGATCAAAGGAGCCTAAATGGCCAAGGGAGGGCAGGGAGGGAAGGAGCGGGGGACTGACGCCTTCTCCTCTGGAGGGAGGAGGAATTCCCAGGAAGATAATACGATGGTGTTAAGATTATCTGAAGGAAAAGCTGCAGTGGAAAGCACATTACTGCTGGGGGAAGAGCAGAGGCTTATGTTGGGACACCTCTGCCCATGCAGCTGCTGGATGAGATGAGGACCACTGCTGGCAGCAGGAGAGAGGATGTGGTCTCAGTTCCAGCCTCCCACTAACTCCTTGCCTTACAACAGGAAACATCGCCCTTTCTCCTCCAGTTTCCCACCTATAAAACATCCCTCTTTCAAAGTTCGGCAAGTTAATTTGTGCCTCCAGGCACTTCAAGGGCCCCTGCATAAAGGCAGCAAGTACCTGGCCTGGTATGCTTTGAGGATGCCGTATTGTCCTAGCCCTGTGCTAACTTCCTCTCCAACCAGGCTTTTGATAGCCCGATCTTTGCTTTTCTTCTCTTTACGGATGTAATTTGCATCGCTGACATCTCAACAAAGATAAAACCCACCATCTCCCATGTCAGTCATTATCACTGTTTTCTTCCCAGACGAACCTGAACAGCAATCATTTGTACCTCTCAGCTGGAAAATTCAGGCAAAATAAGATGCAGAGGCAGGAAAAACTGCTTCCAGAGGGAGGGTGAGCAAACCTGGGATGAGCTCAGCTGCCTGGCCAGGGTCTGACATTACCCTGCCTGGGGAACATTCCCCTTAAAAACATGAAGCATTTTAAGGATGGGCAATACAGGCTGGGGTCCTGGACACTACAGGTCCTGTCTAAGCGCTACTCCAAGGACACACTGGCCACACTTCTCCACACCACTGCCAGCTTCTCTGCTGATGCTGAATGCAGAAGCATCCCCCTTCCATAGAAAGACTGGGCTCCAATGGCCCTGTGAGTAACATTTTAGGGACAAATTCCTATCATGGCTCACCAGGAGATGCCACAGTAATTCTACGGCAGCTGAACTCCAGCACTAGACCACCTGCTCGAGAGCTGATGTTCAAATCTCCAAAAAGACTAAAAACTGCCAATCTGTAGCGATAAGAAGTTGTGCTACCTTTCACCCTCTCATTCAGTTGCTAACAGGAGCAGTCAACTGTATTTAATGGCTGTATTTTTACAACTTCATAGATTTTCCAAGTAATTTGTTTTGGGTCTGCCTCTCTGCCTACTGGACATCAGCTTGGCATTTGGGCTTAGGAGACCTCTCCTACATGCACCATGTGCAGAGCTGTCCTGCAGCAGCTCTAAAGGGTTTGTATCAGTACAGAGAGGTTGCTCTTAATGCTGGGATTGATGTTTCTTAATAAGGGGATTCATACCTGTGCCAGTTGGGAGGTCCCCTCATTGCACTGCTCACCCAGAAATCCAAGAGCAAAAGAAACAGCAAGTTTTCACCTTGTCTCATGTTTGATCAGCACCTGGGGCTCAGGAGGCACAGGCAGCCCTTTCCACAGCCTTTCTACATTGCTCCTCCACAGCTGGTGGGATCACTGCCAGCGACTCCTGGGATCTGTCCGGTGACATCAGGGCTGGAGCAGGGCACTTTCCCCATCAGCAGCACGAAAGGTTCAATTAGCGGCTCCGGCAGGAGGTGTGTAATTTTAGATTCAGGATATCATCAGTCAATAGTTAATGAGTGAACTGATGAGAGCGTGAGATGCTTTAAGTGGACTAGCTTGAAGAGGAGGTGAGTGCCTGTAATCAGGGGCGGATTGCTGCCATTCAGAGCACGCTGCCAGCTGGGTTTGCCTTCTCAAATACTTGCCTGGCTCCCCTCACCATGGAGACTGGTCACACGGAGCATGTGGAAGGGATTTCTATGCTTTCCCTAGTGCTGATCTCTGCTTTGGGCTGAACTGCCCTTTACAAGTAGCATTTCAGGACACTTGCTGCGGGAAGAGGAGCAACCTGCATCCTATGGACATGGCCCCCAAAGGGTGCTTCACTCAGGTCATGGCAATGGGCTCAGACAGTGTCAGTTGCTACAGGAAACAATCTCACAGACTTTTAGGAAATGGTGTTAGACTTACTCGTGCCATTTCAGTTGGAGAACAATACTCTGTGATTGGTATCCATTGCCGGATATCACTGCCAGAGTCATATCTATCATTCAGAGGTGTCCATAAGACAAATTTGGCTGATTAATTCAGGCTTTCTGCTGAGATGTACAAGTATGATAACAAGTAACAACCAGTGTCTGCTAAGACAAAGAAATGCCTGTGATGGGGTGGGAAACCATTGCAGCCCATGCACCTGATGCCTCAGCTGAACGATACCTGGTTGAGACTCACCTGCGTGGGACACAGACACACACCCACTTGGGAAACCACGTGTCCAGAGAAGTGCTTTGTTTGGTACCACCAGAGATGAAGTCAGCACCTATCCAACCCAAGCCCTCAGGGTCCCAGGGGCTCACCTTGCACGACGAGGCTGCCCTGCGCGGTGCGGCGCACCCGCGTGCCGGGTTTGTTGGCGGCGCACACGTAGATGCCAGAATGCTGCACCGTGAGGTCCGAGATCATGAGGTTTCCTGTGCCCAGCACCTGGATCCCCTCCACGCCAATGGGGCGGCCATCTGAAAGAAGGGGAGAAGGACAAGAGTCACACGCTGGACTTTTGTGTGAGGTTCTCCAGGCCACAGCCCTCAGTGAGGTCCAATGTAAGTACTTATGGAGTGGTGCCAGGGTCTGCTACCAGCATTTCTCAAGTAAAGTCAATGGGATTTAGCTGATAGGCTTATCAGAACTGCCTTCTGCAGAAAGCCAGATCCTTATTTACATGTTTGTCCAAAATCATTCTTTGTGCTGCTTAAAAACCCACAGTACCACCACAGGAAATGTGAAAGCTTTCAACCACGTGTTCAGATTAAGATGAAGCACCCAGAACACAGTTCAACAGAGGGGTTAAACCAAGGTAAATCATCTCAGCTTCTCTGAGCCATTGCCTGGGTTGTTACATTAGAATGAGCAAGGATCTAATCAGCTCAATAGCCTATTTCCAACAGAGAGGCTTCAAGAAGGAGTCCAGCCAACCTACTGCAGGTGTTTCCCTGATGCACTTTCCCAGCCACCAGCAATTTATGACCTGCAGATTACCTGACCCAGAAGTTACACCACTTTACCTGATAACCCTTGATGGATTTTGTGGCTTCAGAAAGTAAGAGAATACTGGATTTTTGATTCCTTAGCCCTTGAACACACACTAGCTCAGGGCCAAGGGTTAGGGTTGGTCAGTCTCTGAGCTGGTGGTTAGATCTCAGTTACTCTGGCTTGGAAGGGCAACTGAAAAGAGCTGCCCCCTTCCCGAGTGCTGGATATGAGTAATGTGAAATAGTTCAGTATCAGGGAATTCACTTCTTTCCTGTTTTCTCTGGAAAATTCCCAGTCATCTCTAATTACAATGTGTTTCATTAGTATCAGCCTATTGCTTAAGACACTGTCTGAGGAAGGCAGCTCTAAATCAGGCCTAGCACATGTCAGGGTGTCTGAGCAGAGGGGCAAGGCAGAGGAGGAGCTTTACCGGAGGAGCAGTTAGAGGGAGCACACTTCCATCAGACAGCAATCAGGAATTCAGTTCTCTCAAGTTTGCACATGGAGGAGTTTAAAGAACCTACAGAAACCAGAGAAACAAGAACCAGCCCTGGTGATGTCCCCACCCGACCATCCCATGAGACTTCCATACTCATGTGCTCCACTACAGTAGAAGAGCCTGGTCTTGTGCTCCAAAGTCTGTGCCATAATCTTGCCATGAGCTTCATGCTCCAACACAGACAGCATGCAGGGCTGGCTAAAAGTGAGCCTGCAATCACATGCTTTAGATGTAATGTCATGCTTTGCATAATAAAAAATATTAGAGAATGTGGGTCATTCATAACCAACAGGTTCTGGAATAGATTGGGAAAACCCCTGCTCCTCCATGGACTGCAGGGGGATCTCTGCTTCCCTGTGGAACTCCATGGGCTGCAGGGGCACAGCTGCCCCACCACAGGCTGCACCCCAGCCCGCAGGGGAATCTCTGCTCTGGTGCTGGGAGCAGTTCCTGCCGCTCCATCTGCACTGACCTTGGGGTCTGCAGGGCTGTTCCTCTCACATGTTCTCATTCCTCTCTCCAGCTGCAATTTGCTCTTGTGCAGTAACTTTTTTCCCTTCTTAAATCTGTTACCCCAGAGGTGCTACCACCATTGCTGATGGGCTTGGCCTTGGGCAGTGGTGGGTCCATCTTGAAGCCAGCTGGAATTGGCACCACTGGATATGAGGAAGCTCCCAGCAACTCCTCACTAAAGCCATCCCTGTAGACCCCACACTACCAAAAGCTTGTCATGCAAACCCAATACAACCACAGGAGTGAGGGATCCCATTTCAGATTCTGGGCAGCATCCCTCTAGGAAACACCAGCAAAGCACGGACTGAGAGCTACAAAAGCACTTCTCAAACCTATCTCCTGCCATGCTCTTCATATATTGTTTTTAAAGAAATTTTGAAGCTTAAAGGTTTCCTTGCTTTATTAGAGAGGAAATGCCAGACCTCTTCATTATTTGCATTGCAAAGAAAAATGCTCAGGGTCTTTTAGAGAGAGAAAAACAATGTCATGAAATGATCACACTGCTGGCCAAGTCACCGCCGCAGTAAATGGCTCAGTCATAAAAAGGACAGTAAAACATGACCTGTCCCACATTTAATGAGCAATAACAAGGAACCATTCCTTCCAAACAGCATTTGAACTGAAGTGCAAAGAGGTCTGAATTAAATCCAAATTGAACTTGATTTCATCTTTTAAATTAGACCTTTCGGAAGTCTGTATTTACAATAGGCATAAAAATCAAATCTCTCTCTTGAGGGAGGGATGGGACCAGTGAAAGATGCAAAGTGGTCATACCTGGATCCTTCCTCACATCACTGCCTTGAGAAATACCACGGAAATGTGACTTGAATGTCAGCAGTTTTACTGTATTATTTATAACATGCTCTATCATTTAAGCATGCAAAGACTCAGCCTGCAGCAGGTGCTCCCCTCTCAGTCCAAATACCAGCACCGATATGCCCTCAGTTATCTCTCCAACTCCAGCTATTAGAGGTGTAGTGGTCTGAAGAAACAGCGCCTCTCCACACATCTCTCATTTCCCTGGAGAACAAAGCCCTCCAAGCTCAGAAATCTCGGTGGATCTGCCATTTGGGTCAGGGTGGCCATCCCTAACAGCCAGCAAAGATCACTGTGCCAGATCATCTCAGACACCTCTCACTCAACTCCTCCCCTTCAAAAAGCACTGAAAAGGGCTTCTACAGAAACATCTCTACTTTCCCAGTCTGTTCCACCCTTCTCACTCTACTGTGCCTCACTCAGCCTGTGCTGTCCTGCAGTCAGCTAGAAGGTCTTCAGCTAGTAACTAGTCCAACTTAGTAACACTGACAACACATAAATAATACAGTGTTTACACAAGAAATTCCTTGTATCCTGAAAGCTCAGCACTTTACAGAACTGCTGTGCTGAGGGACTGATGTCTCACACCTGCTTTGCAAAGGTTGCTATTTATTTTAACCCTGTTTTCTTTACATGGAGACCTGAAGAATGGTTTGGATCAAGCAATCCAAACCCTGTAAATCCACCTTCCTGGCATCACTTGCCACCACGAAGTCATCTCTTCACATGGAGATCTGAAAGACTGCAACACTTGCTCAGTTCCCAAAACTCTCAGGACCCCGGCCGGCTTGAAACCACTGCTCATTTAATATGACCTTCTACTTCTTTTAAATAAGTCAAAAGCAGAAAATTTGAGGGCTGAAAAAAAGCCAGCCTGGAGGGAAATGTCTCTTTTGATCCTCGGTTGATGAGGACAAAAGGGGGAGGCTCAGCTCTTGTGAAGAGCAGACAGACCTCTAATTAATAAATGAGACCATTCTCCAAATGGGAGATGCTGCCGAAAGACGCTCTGGCTACAGACAAGTAGAGACTTCACTGAATCATAGGATGGTTTGGGTTGGAAGGGACCATAAAGATCATCTCATTCCAATCCCCCTTCCATGAGCAGGGACATCTTCCACTAGACCAGGTTGCTCCAAGTCCTGTCCAACCTGGCCTTGGACACTTCCAGGAATGGGGCAGTCACAGCTTCTCTGGGCAACCTGTGCCAGGGCCTCACCACACTCACAGAGAATTTCTTCCTAATATTCAATCTAAATCTACCCTCTTTCAGCTTAAAGCCATTCCCCCTCGTCCTATCACCACACACCCTTGCAAAAAATCCCCCTACAGCCTTCCTTTAGGCCCCTCTAGATACTTTCGGGTTCCCCAATGGGGTGAAGTCTCGATGAAAGATGCCTGCAGTTTGAGAGCCGCATTATTTATTTTTCCAAGGTGTATGTGATGCTTTCTGGAGCCCATTCTCCGCCTGCTAACCGAGTGATTGGCACACCAGCACCAATTACAGAGCCCCCTTAAAACGTGCCAGGCGATATGAATATGCAACAACACGAACGCCTTTCTTTTATAAGTAGCAAGTAGAAAGAAAGTAACAACTTTCTAATGTTGATCATTTAGGTCTTTTGTGAATTCTTTGTATTGTGTCATAGCAGCCTTCCACTTTTTAGACACATGGGTCTCCTGCTCCTGCGGACACTGGACACTGTGGATTAGCATATTTAGAGTACATTGCAACAGTTGACTATTCAGTATGTGAAGTGGTGAAATTTACTCTATTATTTCTAAACACTTACGGGAGCGGTGCTCCTGTCAACCAGTCAGCCATCTATTGCAAGCTTCTGTGTCCAATAAGTTACCAATTAATTGGCTCCTACAATTGTTGTATAGTTTACTTCTTGAATGGCTCCCTCTTTAGTAATTTCCTTCCCATTGTGCGGCCCTTTCTGACAACTTCTGTATAACGCTATCAGATAATCACTGTCCTTTCTTTCTCGCCTCACTTTTCTGTATCTCTCTAAATAGTTTATTATTCTGCTTTGGTACCTTTTATGGAGGCCAGCTCAGTGGCCTGTCAGTTAAAGAGTAAGGATACATTAAAATCGTCGTTCATTCAAAAGGCTTTGCAGTAAAGTGCCCAGGATATTAATTTGTGCACACATACAGGTCCAAGCCTGAAGTGCGTAGCTCTGAAAGGAAAATCCTTATCTTCCCTGAACAAACCCTTAATGATTTTACATCTCTCTCAGAGCCTGCTCTCTAATGAATGTTGACATTTCATGCACAGCGAGACACAGGAATTCTGTTTGTGGTCAGGGGCTACAACATATTCCCAAAGAAATTAAATTCAAAATTGATTGTGTGACACTCAAAAACTGTCCCAGAATCTGAATGATTTTCTTCAAGCAAAATGTAGCTGCCTTTCCCACTGAAAACCGGCCAGGTTTTAGCAAAGCCAAAGCAAGAAGTGCAAATGGTGTTTATGGCTTGCTTTTCCCTGTACCAGAAAACTGTGAAAGCAAAATTGTTCTTTTGCTCCTTTTTGACAGAAGAAATGCCACAATGTCAAAACTGTGAGCAAAGGGGTTCAGAGAGAGTTTCCAAAAAGGCAATGTGCCCTGTGCAAAGCCCCAGCACAACAGCAATGCCACAGCTCTTCCTTACTTCTATCAGGCAAGAAAGATGCTCACACAGAATTGACTTTTTTTGCTTAAATTAAGCCATTCCTATTGCTAAATCGGCTGCATCTCTCTAAGACTTTGTGGCCGTGGATTTTTTTATTTCTGCAAATGGATTAAAAGTGTTTTTTTCCCTAAGGTGAGCGAATTAACTGATTATCTAAGCTAAACCAGCTCTCTGTAGGAGGATCTTCAGGAAGAAGACCTTCACATGGGAGGAAGCCAGACATGACAGATACTCTGAGGACCTCCCTGTCCACCATAAACCCCTCTCCCTCCTCATGATCACACAGACAAGGAGACTGAAAGCGCTTCCAAAATGGCTACAAAGAGATGACAAACTCTCCAAGTCATCAGAGAGCCCGTGCACCGCGCTGCTGTCAGGATCACTGTCATAATAAACGGGACCTTGTGATGCTTTGGACAGGAAACATTCCTGCTGAAGGGGAGGGAAAATAACAGGATCTGTTTCCCATTCAGTAGCTCTGATTCTGTCGCTGTGCTGCAAAGCAGTGTGGAGAGGGTATTTATTTTTGGTAGAAGGCAATGCTGAGCTCAGACCATCCAGACAAACATCACACACTGCTATTACATCTTCATTATTGCACTGTTCTATAGAGACAAGTGTTTTGAAGAAGGTAATAAGCACTTATAATTAAGGCAATTATAAAGTAGTTTATTATAGTTGAGCACTAACATAGAGCTGCCTTGTGTCCAAGAGAACCAAACCAGTGATACAGAGTATCTGGGGAGTTTTTAAAACAGCATCAATCTGATGGTTATGGCTCTGGAGGCAAAAATACCAGTTAGTGGCATACACAGGCTGATTTTACAAGCCACCAGAGGATGCAAGGAGGGAAAACATGGAAAAAAAAGTGCAACTGATATTGGATGCAAATCCTCATACCCTGGCAGGCAGCTCTGGAGCGGGAAGTCACCCTGCCCATGAGCTGACCCTGAGCCTTGGAGAGCCATGGGGGTGTAGTCCCACATCCAGCACAGCAGCATGAGACAGGATTATCCCTGTTCGTGATTCACAGCCACCTTGGGAGACACTGGGAGATGAGCATCCCAAAAATGATGTGACCTTGAGGTCCACAAGATCTTGGGAAATCCTAACTCAATCCAACCCCACTGTGTGCACAAGCAGAGTTACAAGCTCTGGGAGATAAAACAAAATCCATCAGCTCTTGGCTCAGCACAGGTTTCTGTAGGGCAATGGGAGTGCTGCTCTGAGCAAAACAGTGTCTAAGCTATCATCACAAAGTTAGAACCTAAAATAAACCTTAGAGAAACACAGCCTTTTGCTCTTCCTCGCTTGCATAATGCCATCACACACTGTCTCTGGTTTCCATGCTGATTTAAAAACGTATCACGGACCCCAGCAGCAAGCATTTGTTTTTTCAGGGCTTCAGACACACTACTTTAAACACCCTCTCCCCCTTAAAATTGTTTTAAAACTCCCTGAACAGGCAGCAAATTTCTTTCAAGTCTGTTTTTATGTGAAAGATGTGTTTGTGTATGATTTTGCTTTCTCTAGGCCAACAGTGGTGATGTTTTTGATGCAGCAGCAGAAGATGCTGTCACTTGAGAAAAGATAAAATTATCACCTTTCATGAAACATCTACAGGTTTAACCAACCCACTTCTCTAACAGCTGAAAACAGAATCTTGGCAGAGAGAAAAAACAAAGTGTAGACATGAGAATAAAAAGCACTTCAAGCCTACAATTAGCTTCCGTGGGAAGGGAAAGGGTGAATCAGTTGTTGTATAAAATAGTCAGTGGCACCTACCTATTTCCTACGTGATGGCTATGGAGAGGAGGAGGAAATCCCCGTGACCCCCAGGGCTTACCTAGGCGGCTCCAGGAGACAATGGGCCGGGGGTTGCCGGTGGCGATGCACTCCAGCACCGCCGTCTGGTGCACGGTCAGCGTCAGGTTCTCCGGGCCCACGAGAATCATGGGGTCCTTGTACACAGTGGAGTGGGAGCCTGCAACGACAGCATCATCGTCAGAAGGCGTCTGATTCCCTCTTGTTTAAAGGGAACATCGAGGACTTCAGGCATCCTCTAAGTACGTCTCTTCTAAGTACATATCCTCTTTCATTGGGAACTGTAGTGACAGGAGATGGAGTAATGAGTTCAAACTGGAAGAGGGGAAATTTAGGTTAGGTATTTGGAAGAAGTTCTTCCCTGGTAGGGCGGTGAGGCTCTGGCACAGGTTGCCCGGAGGAGTCGTGGATTCCATCCCTGGAAGTGTTTAAGGCCAGGATGGACATGACTCGAAGCAACGTGGTCTAGTGGAAGGTGTCCCTGTCCATGGCAGGGGGTGGAATGAGATGATCTTTAAAGGTCCTTCCAACCCAAACCATTCCAGGATTCTAAATGATGTGGCTGGTGTAATCCTCAATAAATATGAGATGTACAAGAAACAAAAGGAGCACAATGTTTGTGTGACAGTCACACTGAATGTGTTTAAAGTGTGCATTGATTATTCCTGGGGAAAACCCCTGAACCAATGATCCAGCCACAAACAGTCCTGTTAACACTTGGATATCAGCAGCATGAAGAAGGAACTGCACTGTGAACTGCAAAGAGAAGATGTGCATGGCATATAAGGAAGACACAACACGCAGGGCAGCAGGAATGCAAATAAATGAAGGAGCTGCTTTATCTTTTAGCATCTCAAGCCATATAGAAATTCATACAGTCCACAATACCTCTGTGAGCATCCTCTCTTGCTGCTGGTGTCATTTGCTCCAAACACCCTGTCCTGGGACAAGGAGTGATGGAGGTAACAGTAACTGATTCCCGCTGAGGATCCTTCTGAGAGGAAACTCCTCTGATGACTGCACCCCACAGGGTGGTCATTTTCCTACCATTTTCTTGCAGGGAGAGGATGATTCCCATTGCTCTGCTATAACTGTGACACATTTGCTGCTCACGATACAATCACTAATCCTTTATTTGCACTACAGTAGCACCAAGCAGCAGCAACCAAGAATGAAATCCCTTGTGCAAGATGGATGTACAGACCCATAATGGAACAAAATCCTGGCACAAGGACCCTGGACACCAGATAGGCACAAGAAAGGCAAAAGAAAACACATTTCACTAGACAGAATGACAGCACGGGACAAAAACATCATCCTGTGTTACGTATACCACAGCTGAACCCACATCTCCTGAGTCCCTAAAAAGTGCCTTATCCCTGGGCCAAATGTCCCTGCAGCCTTTACTCCTATTTGTGGAGAGCAGGAGAGGACGAAACCCAAGAGATATTCTCAGTTCTCCATTAGTAAACAGGAACACTGAAAATCTCTGCATTAGTCTTTCTCCCTGTCTCTGATGAGAGCTGGGTTATACTCCAGAAATGCTGAGGTCAAGCAGTGTTTAAGAAATTCCATCAATCTTACAGCTGCTGGCAAAAAAAGCTCTGTACACCTGCGGAGAGAAATACTTGGGCTGGTCATCTGTCCCTGAGCAGGAGTGGGGCACAGGGAGGGCTGGGGAGCACAGCCCTGGCTAGGCTTTGCCAAAGGGACCATCCCACACTGACTCCTGTACGTTGACTTCCCAATGTTCAAAAGGCTCATTAAAGAGAAGTGATCCACCAGAATCTATCTACAGGGGCTTTTCTCCAAGAAAAACAATTTCTTCCTGCACTTTTGAGTGTTACCCTTTCACAGCAGCTCAGGGGCTGGAATCAGGGCATAGCAGGGGGATTCCACAATGGTCCAAGGGCAAGCACACATCAGAGCAGCTTGTTTGTTAATTGTTCCTACGGGGGCTAAGCAGGGAGCGATAAAGCGACTCCGAGCTTGTGTGTAAATGGGCAAAATCCAAGAAAAATCACCGTGTCAGTGTGACTTAAGAGCAGACTTTCTCACTAAATGCATTTCACTGCAAGCCATAAAATGCAGATTTTTTGATGAGAACCAGAATGCACAATAAATTCATATGACCGGCTGGTTAACCCCAAGAGATCTGAAAAACAATATCTTCCCCTCAGTACCTCGGAGTGCCTTTAAAACCCATGTAGATTTATTGTTCTGAATCACAATACTAAATGTTCACGCTTAGAATAATACGGTATTATCAGCATATTATATAGCGATTCCAATATTTCAAAACATGGAGAAATGAAATGAAATGTCCAAGGTCACCCAAGAATATCAGCAAATGGGAGCCAAGCTCAAAGCAGAATTTATAAAATGCACCATTTTGACAATAAAATATTTTAAAATCATATTCTTTGATTTTTACTCTGAGTCTTAAATAGACTTTCAGGTTTCTGAGTGTGGATTCAGCTCCCCGAGTTTGGGCAAATGCTGTCCAACTCTGGAAGTGGCATTTCCACCACTGCTCACCTTCTCCTGCAAAGGCCAGGGAATGCTCCTGTAGCTTTGCTGTTGAGTCCACCACCCAAGGCAGTGACAGCTCCAGGGCCAGCAGGGACACAGCAAGGACACGGACACAGCAGGGACACAGCAGTCAGATGCCAGCATGATACAAAGGGGCCGACCATGTCCCATCATCAAGGAGGAGGTTTCCTTCTTCAACCAGACCAGCCCTGTGATGCAGGGTCAGGAAGGAAGGAGTGACAAAACAAGGGACTCATGGCAGGCGAGTGCTGCTGGAGCTCAACAGGGTTCAGGGCAGTGCAGGGATTTATTCTGAAAGGGGAAAAGGCTCTAATGATGCCTGTGGTCCCCTGGGACTCCGCCAGCAGCAGTCACAGTGAGGATGGGGAGGTCCCCAGCCCTGCCAGCAGTGAAAGGCTGGAGTCAGCAGGGATGGGCGCGTCGCCTGCCAGATCTTGATCAAAAGGACAGCAGCAGAGAGAGCTGCAGCTCGCACTGGAAAGGTGTCAGTGCAGAGAGGCAGGCAGCCCCTCGGGAGCAGCTCCGCTGAGCAGGCACTTGAAAATAATCAATCAGCAGGACTGGAAGACATCTCTGTGCTGCTCACTGCTGGTAGCCCCGCCACCACCGCCAGGGAGAGGAGGGAGAGTGCTGTGAGCAGGCTCCTTCACTCCCCCCAGGCAGCCACCCTTCTCTTCCTCTCCTGCCAGGCTGTGGCAGTGCCCTGCGGGGCACAGGCTTCCAGAGCCCATCCTCACCCTCTCCCTTCTTCCTCCCCAGGAAATCTCAGGGAGGCACACCTGGTGCTTCTCTGCTGGTGAAGCAATGGCTGAAGCTGTTGCCCCGCAGGGAAAAGTGGGAACCCTCCTAACACCATGAAGAGCAGAGAGACCATTCCCTTCACCCCTGACACAAGAGGAAGGTGATACAAAGATTTGCAGGAATTCTGCTTACCCCGTCATGCCTAATGCCATGTGCACAGCAGCACTCTCGTTAGCTCAGTATTTACTGACACAACACCCACACCAGTGAAGCAATGCCCCGTGCACCTCTGTGGCTCACCCCAGCCTCTGCTGCCGTGCCAAAGCCCAGGGTTCACATGCTAACACACACCTGCTGTCCGGATCTAACAGATATTTGTGTGTTCTTAGCAAACACCACAGAGCATAAACCTTTTCCATGGAGGTTTAACCCACAGCAATGAGTTTTCCATGCAAATGTCCAGTTCCAGCAGCTCTGCTGACATGCAGGCACTGAAGCATGGTCCAAACCCTTCAACAAACACTTACACACGGTGCCCGTATTCATCATCCGACTGCTTTAAGGAGGAGAAAAAACCACAAATGTTTCACAGACAGGAAACCTGGAAAATATCCATCTGCAATGAGGGATGTCAGATGAGAACAACTAGCGCTTTCTGCCCTGCGAGAAATAATAACTCAGGCCAGTAAACTGACACAAAGAACTTCACCACATCGATAATTTACTGTTCTTTTTTCCCTCCATGTGGCTACTGTTCACGTAGATCAAACAAACAGATAAGTAACAGGCACCCAAAGCTCCCAGGTCTTTCAGAACCAGTTAACCTGCTTTCTTTCTCTATCAGAGTTGATATACACAGCATCACTCTTCCCTCGGCTTCATCCCATTTCACACGTGCTGCTTTTTTAGTCAGCAGAGGCTAATCTGACACTTGGTACAGGTGTTAAGTCTCTGCTCCAGAACCACTGCCCAGGCAGTATTTTGGAGGGTGATGGGAAGCTGTGAGATGTGGCTGTATGCTAGAAAGCTTCCAGCTCCTGGGTACCAGCAATTATCACAGCTCAGGGGAAAGACTCTTGGCTGCATTTAAGAAAGAACTCAGAGAGAAACACCCACCCAACCATCCCTAGGCAGACTTCCCTTGCCTCTTATCTCCAAAGATGCAATCTCCATTTCCACAGGGAATCTGGGATGTCCCCCACCGGAGTGGATCTGAATAAATAACAATCCAGAACAAGGAAGGTGTTATGGCTGGACAGAGGAATGCCTCTCAGTGCTGTTAGCCCGAAGCTCCCTTTAACTGTCTTAGCCCAGAACAGCAATGTGAAGAAGACAGGGAGGCAGCCAGGACAGTGTAGCTGGCACTAACCTGACACAGTGAGTCGGGCCTCCCGGCTGAACTTCACGTTAGCAATATTGGTGGCAACACAGTGAAATATCCCACTGTCTTCTGCCCTTAGTCCCGTTATCTGGAGAACCCCCTTGGGAAGCAGTGTGTACCTGTGGGAAGAGAAAACAGAATCAAAAGCTTGCAAAGCAGGACATGATGTGACAGCAGGCTGCACACCCATCGAGGCAAGGCAGGCTGGCTCCCTGCACCCCAGTGCAGAGGTGCCAATACCACCAAGATGCCAACACACCTGCAGGCTCAGCCCACGCCTGCCTCTGCATCAGTTCTTTTTTTTTGTTTGGATACTTGAGCCTCTGGTCTTCTTTCACAAGAGGGTAGAAGAAAATCATTTATCTCCTGATGCATCCTTGAGAAATGGTGATTTTTGCTGGAAGGCTACAAAGTAGATGCTTCCTATTTAACCTGTGGAAAAGCTTTGGCAGTGCATTTGCATGTGAGGACAGCTGACACTAGAGTTATCATGATGTGGGAATCATCACTCATCAGATGAAAAACAGTGACTATGGACAAGCATCAGGAGAAGCCTGTGCTCCACGCTCCCCACTCCAGGTCCAGGACTCAAATCCATATGACCTTAAAACCTCAGATGCATGAAAAGGTATGTTTAAAATAAATATTGAGTGGGCAAATGTAAACACCAATAAATATTTTATATCTTTAAAACATAGGCACATTTAAATCATGCGTGCATACACACATATATGTACACATACATTACAGGTTGCTTGGCAACCACTTGTTTAAATTGGCTGGTAGTAAGTCATTACACTGTGATGAGTTAATAATCCATTTCCGTCTGGAAGATGAAGAATATCTTTCTCCATATCAGCATATGGTTAAGTGCCTATAACCTGCTCCCTGCGCCGGGTTCCAAACGTGCGGCTCCGTGTCGGTGGCAGCATGACAGCAATCAGTTTTACACGGCCCAAAGTTGATTGCAATCTCTCTGGGACTTTAAAATGCCCATTGTTTTGGATGAATTATACTACAAGAAGCCTTCATTTTTGTTAACAATCTGCCCACATCATTAGAAGATTCAATTCCAAAGCTATTATTCTGCCTTCAAAGCCTCCAAGTGCAAGACTTGGCATACAAATTTATATACACTTTATACACAGAAATGCATCAAGCGTGATTAATGCAGAAATCCAATTCAGTTAGAGAAGCAACTCTCATCACCCAGGCTCTGGTGTCAGAGATTAATCTACTGAGCTGACAATAAAAACCTTCCCTGGTAACTTTACTCCTACAAAAAGCAAAATCTCTTCAAAATCAGGACGGAAACTGTTCCTAGGTCACACCCTCCTGGGCTTGGGCAGACTCCCTCCCCCAGAGGAGAAGCAGAGGGAATGAGCACAGCTTGGAGCTCTCTGGGTTGGAGAAAAGTCTTGGCTTCTTGGTCTTGAAGCTGCTCCTTGGGGTTCCTCCGCCTTGGAGAAAAGAAGTCCTGGTCACATTTAAATCCCTGCCACATCTCTGACCATCTCCACAACTGTGTCCCCAGGCTCAAGTGGGAAGGCTCAGTGATGTGTGAAGGACTTCAGGGGAACTTGACCTGTCCTGCAACATCTCAGTGGGATGCCACAAGGCATCCAGCCCAGTTCTCCACCCTTTACTTCTGCTGATGCCACCTCAGATCAGTTGCTCCACTCTACCAAATCCCCAGTTCAGCACCTGTATGAGTAAGAAGCCTTCAGAGGAGATCAAGTTTAACAAATCAACCCTGTGCTGGGCTAAAAAAAGCTCAGATGAAAAACACAAGGAAAAACAAAACCTGACAGTTGCAGTTTTCCACAGCAGATTTGGGCCTCTTGGGTCCTTCTACTGTAAGTTCACTGCCACTCTGAGAAGGTCAGGCATTGTTCCAGCCCTCGTGTTTTCTCCTGCCTCCAAAGAACCCAACCACATTCTTCTGCAGAACTGACATTTTTAAGAATAGGGGCTTTCATGAAAGTATTTACAGCTTCCTGGTTTCGCCTATTCCCAAGGCAGGGACGTCAATCCGCGACTGAGGTGTGCTGCGAGCGATTGTCTCCCACCACTGGTTGTGCGGCTCCCAAGCTACAGCTGGGGCCGCCGGAGGCTGCCGGCACCGAGCACGCGTTTCCTGCCACCTGTCCCATGCCGCGCCGAGGATCAAACCGTGATGAGGGATGTTTCCGACGTGAAGGGAGCAGCCTGTCAAACACAGGAAGCGGCGACGTGCCGCTCCAGGTCTAGGCTGGGAAGGGAGGCAGCTGGAGTTTCTCTTTAGGAGATTGTTTGGGAAATGGCAGCTCAGGATGCTGTGGGAAGCTCTCTGTGGAGCTCGCCAGTTTCCACAAATGAGGGAGTCCACCTGGGAATAGGAGCCACAGTGTAATTCAGCACTTGCAAGAGTCCAGGACCCACATGCATGATCTTAAGTCATGGATCTGTCTCAGAAACAGTTACGCAAAATGGAGCCACGGAGGGATGAAGGACGCCACAGCTACCCAGCTCTTTGAGGTTGTCTCAGCAGGTCTCCATGCTGGAAAATAAACCTGGAGCAGGGTTGATCAGGGAGGGTCAGTGCAAGCCCTTCAAAATCAGCTAATAGCTTTATCTACCTCTCCTGGGAAATGCCAGTACTCCTGCAAGGTGTTTGACCAGAAGGAGAACCAAACCAGAAAAGCCACAACACTAAACAAGAGTCTTCCATGGTGGGAACACTGGCCAAGACCCTTAGCCCAGGTTAGCTGTGCCCAAGTACAACTGTGAAAGCAATAGAAAGTCTGGCCATCTTTCCCACCTGGAGAAAGGCAAGCAAACACATGGCTTGGACCTGTCCTACCTTTCGTTGTCTGTGTTGACTGGCATGCTGTTCTTATGCCACAGGATGACTGGCTCAGGCAAGCCGTGGATCTGGCACTGGAATCTCGCTACACCACCTTCCTCCACCACTGCATTCTGAGGGTGGATGTGGAAGTCAGACATTGCTGGAAGACAAAAAGAAGGACAAAATTATTGACATGTGAAGAAAGATCCAACTACTGGAAGACGTCAGCAACTTCCCATGACCTAGAAACACCCTCATTTCCCATAGAATGCAAATGGGACTGTAATGTAATGTAAGAGCAGAAGGCCAGCTTGCAACCTAACCTTCTGCATGGAAAAACAAGACTAGTTGGAAGTTCGTGGTAACCCACCTGCCTCTGCACATTGAGCTGATTGACTCAACCAGAACAGGAGACTTTGCTCCATGACCCTCATGGTCCTCAGCGAGGTCTGCGAGGGCAGCGAGAAACAAAGACTGGCACTTAGCAGAGGTCATTCCCAACAGCTTGAGCAGCCTTTGGATCCTAGTCCACATCAGAAGAGAGATGGATTCTTTCTGTTGCCATCAATGTCTTACCTGTTGTAAATATCCTTCTGATATGTACAGCTTGACTCCTAAACTCATGTTGTTTAAATACCTTGAGCAGAAGAATACCGAAATACCCAAGTGAAATGTACGGTCCTTGATTTCCACCTCTCTTTGCAGGTGCTCCTGCCCATTGCATACTCTGCCTTCCAGCACTGGAGCAGGAACAGCCACATCACCACACTGTGGAGCAAAAGGATTCGGCCACAAGGAAAGAACAGCTGCCAAGAGCTCAGCAAAGCGAGGCTTTTGGGGCTGGGACCACCCGAAAGCAAATGATGAACCCCAGCATGCCCATGCAGGCTGAATACAAACCAGCCTGTTCCAGCAAGCCACAGCTGTAACCATCATGCGGAAACACTCTGGCACGCTGTTAGAGCTACATAAATAATACCGTAATTATTACTATTAATTAATTGGAAGGTGCTGCCTGTTGACTCCGCAATAAACATATTCAAAGCTAATAAACATCCCAGTGGTTATTGAGCTCATGATTCATTTAAAGTGCTGCATCCATGGGAAGATCTCTCACATTACCATACAAAACAAACTCCAAGAGAACCCCCTGCTCCGCTGCCCCAGCCCGACGACACCCTTCTCCCCAGCAAGAAAGCCTCGTCCCCTTTTACATGCATCAAGTGTAATGACTGGAGGTCTGCTTAGGAACAAGCTGCCTATGTGTCAGGGCAGCTTAATCATTCATCTCCAAACTGCACTTGGGCTCAGGCAGATGGGAGATGGCCATTAGCAATCATACGGCAGCGAGAAACAAAGTTAACCTGCGCTGCTCCCGCAACCACCGCTCTCAACCCACTGATGGCAGATTTGTTAAGCTGATGGAGTAACACGGAGCAAAGCCCTGGCCCTGCACAGGTGTAGGGTTGGGAAGGTTTTGTAGGTATGAGGGTGGGATGGGCAGCCAGCTCCACGTCAGGAGCCGGACCAGGGAGTGGCTGCACAATGTTCCCTGCCAGACGGGGACACACCAGCACAAGGTGAAAGATCACAGAAAATTGTATTTCCCTTTCTCAAGATGAAAGCCAATGCAATTATCCTCTCTGGTAAAGGATGGAGCCCAATGGTGCAATGGCAATTTACCCAGTTCATATAGATTTAGCTTTGAAATGAGACTGATCACGGCCCAGAGCACTCAGCCACGTGGGAAGGAGCCCAAAGGCTGCTAGGAGGTCTCCCACACCAAGTAATGCTTCTTCCAAGGTGACAAGGAATGCTTCAAAAGATGGGGGATCCAGGGGTGCCTGCAGCAGGAGAGCTCAAGGGAGCCTGCAGAACATTTTAAGGCTGGAGACCCAGACGAGGGTGAGCATTTTCGCAAAGCCAAAGCTTATGAACCCTCACCAAGAAATGAACCCAAGAATTACTGAGAATGACAAAAAGCTTTCAAAAAAAAATTAAAAAAAAAGCAGGGATTCAGATGCCTGCAGGAAAATTCCTTTCAAATGTACAGATGCTCAGCACTGAGGTTTTTTGGTGGCTGACAGGGTTGATAAAAGAGGGAGGTGTGAATGAGAACAGCCCCAGCACACACTTCGCTCTGCTGGCTACAGAATTCATCGCCATTCCTTTATTTCAATAATATCACCTCTTATAGGTAAAACTGCAGCAATAACCTCTACTCTTAAAGACACTAGTATTAATATTTATCATTAATAAAACATGGCAAGTTATGAATAATTCAGTTATGAGGATGTTAAGTAAAATATTACTCTTCAACGACACTATAATGTGGCTCTGAAGCACAGTTTTATGTTAAATGCCTAGGAAACACTGTGACCCTTGCCAAGACCAGCTGGTTTGCAGAAGATGCATTAAAAATTCATGCACTAAGCTACAAAATGCTATTTTTAAAACAGGTTTATGAGTTTATTTACAGTTGCAGAGACAAAAGACTTTTGGAGCATCTCCTGTAAAATGGCAACAAACTTCAATGTGAGTGATTACCAGGTTTTCAGCCTGGGAATAAATCACAAGGGAGAAGGAGAGGAGATGGATAGGAGCTCAACTGCTTCACAGGGCATTGCCTGGAGGGGCTAAATCTCTGCTGACCCATGTGAGGTTTTTATACAGGTCCCAACTGACTGTAACAAACTCATGCAGCAGAGTGCTTGCTCCTGTTTGTCACTTGTCTTTCTGTGGCAAGCAGCAGAGTCCCGTTACCAGCCGGGCGCTTTTGTTCCAGCCACCACAGAGAAGAGCTGCACGCCAGCCCGGGTCGGGTTGGCCAGCAGCCAGGGAGCTGCAGCTCATTTCTATGCTAATGGCCATAATAATTTTAAAAATAAATACATGCAATCACAATATTCACCCGCGAGCTCCTAAGAGGGGAGGCACTCACTAATCCATCTGCCAGAGGCCTCTGCTACCCAGCAATGCAGCATCCACGTGCCAACGGAGGGACTGGTGCTGCCCCAGGCCTTTTTTACTATCATCAGAGGGGTGAATACCACCCTGTTCCCATTAAACTTCCCTCTGCCATCTCTTGTGTCATCAAGCCATAAAAATAACATAAATCACACTCACACTCATTGTTCCACATTAATGCTCCAAGCTGCGGTGTCTCAGTGCTTCTGCTACCATCCCACCTGGATTTTGGCTGTGGTACACAGAGACTGGCACAGGGCAGGGAAAGACAAAATTAGGGCTCACAGCAGACAGAGAATGGTGCTGGCAGCCCTCTGATGCTGCAGGCATAGAGGAGCCTCCTCCCAAAGATGTTGGCATGGCTAGATTCAGACCGAGCTGTCTACAGGCACATGGACACATGAAGCAGAGGAGTTACTCTTCATCTCTCCTTCCCCTGTGTTACATAACTAAGGACCTCAATTAGGATGATGCTGGATCATAGGTGAGGCTCTTCCATAAAGAAACCCCCACGCTTGGGATTGCCCACCCAGTGCATCCCACTGGGATGCAGTCCCTGAAGGCATGTCCTATGGACACAGCACAGGTGAGCAGCAACTCTTATCCTCATCCATAGTAATGGAGGATTCATTCTGGGGTCTCCTCTAATCAAATCACAAGCACTTTCTCCATCCCAACAGGCCTGGTGGAAAGGCCAATGAATAAAAATGAAAATAGCTATTGAGTGAAATTTTCTCTACTCCATAAAAAACTAAATTGAAACCATTAGCGGCCAATCCTTTTTTGCTCAGTACGGCATTAGTGCTAAGCCAGAGATTGACCTAGATTTGATATAGAAAGAGAAAACATTAACTTGATATGTCAAAGCAAAGGCCTTTAGAGTCATTAAAACGCAAACATTGTGCAGGCACAAGGAGAGGAGGAAGACTTGAAATGTTCAGTGCCAAGCACGGTGTTAGGAGAGCATTTGGGAAGGCCAGCTAGTTCTGCAATCAAATTGCCTCTTGATTTTAAATTACTTACAGAGACCCAGGCTGGCTCTGACACAAGATGATGCTGGGGAGGAGTGAGCATCCACACCACCACAGATGCCAGGCAGTCCACAAATAGCAGCCCACAAGTCAAGATCCTTTCTCCACATTTCTGCCACCAACCTGTTAAAACCAGACCTTTTCCAGTGGAGGCATATGGTTAAAATGCCTCAAAGTTAACACAGTATAAGGAAGAAGAATTTTATGGGGACGTGCCTCCAGTACCTGGGCTTCCAGATGCTCCTACCATGGAGGGCAGGCTTCGTTACCTCCGTTACAACTGAGGAAGGTGAAATCTGGGAGGCAAATGATCTGCCCTGTGCAAGAGAACAAGCTATGGGCAAGCTGATCCCTTCCAAGACTGGCTCCATCCTGATGACAGTGAGCTGCTTGAATTTCTCTACTCACTAAGAAAACTGCACTCCTCCTCAGGTCAGCAGAAGTCAGGGTTGTTTTTAAAACACAATGAACACCATGCCAATTAATGCCAAATTTGAACCACTCTCAAATGAGGCTGAGAGCTCCAGCAGAACCAACCTTCACTATCAGTCAGATTCACAGAGCACCCAACTCCTTTCCCTGGAAGCCACCAGTGCCAAGGCAAGCAGAGGGATTAATTTTCAACTCCCTCTTGGCTGAAGAGACCTCCACCACTAAGTCAGCAACCTGCCAGGGAACATTCTCAGAGAAGTCAGCAGGTGAAGGCTCTGCAGACACAGGTCCCTTATTTGCCCCCTCCACACTGTGGAAATGGAGGATTTCCCTACAAGAAGGAGCTGGCACAAAAGATGGGGGGCATGTGGACACCACAAATCCCATCCTGTCCTCTCTTCCCCCTGCCTTCAAACAGCAATGCCTGCCCAAGCCTTTAAGGAAAACACACTGAATCTTCTTTCTATATATATTTTTTTTTAAAGATACATTTTCATAAAGCTAAAAAAAAAGCCCATGTCAGGCCAGCCCAGTGGCTACTCCAGCTGGAGAGCAGCCTCTGCGCCTGCGAGCTGGCCCTGCGTGTCTAATGACGCTATTGTGCAAGGTTGTTGCTGAACTGCCATGAGCCCAATTTTGAATGCAAGTTGCTTTGTGCATAGTGAAGCGTGAACAACAGCGCCGCCCATTTATCTATTTAATTCTCCAGGAGTAGCAGGAGCGGGGCCCTTCGCTCACATCTAAAGGGAAGAAAAATCGCCTTTCTCTCAGCTTTGGAAAGGGAGGGAAATATTAAAGAACAGCCATGCCTCTCCCAGCACAGAGGAAAATCCTCTCTGCCCCTGTCCACTAATCATAGTGGGGAAAATCCGAAATCTCTATTGTCCATGCTGAGCCTCAGATCTCAAAAGAATATGGCCTGCAAGACTCAGGAGAGTTTGAAGCGAGGAAGACATTTTAGAGGAATGTAGTTCATTTAAGAGGAACCAAAACACACGGTGAGTTAAGAGAGGGAGGACGACCCACCTCGGTGTGTGCAGAGGTATAGGGAAAGGGTCAGTCCTGAACACTTTTTATTTGGAATATTTGCAAACAAATGTTTATTCCTCTTTTGCTTTGGCTGTTGCTTTTTTCCCCTGGAGCTAACAGGATGGCTCGGAGCATGGATGGAGAATGGTCCAGGCTCTGTTCTCTCTACATTTTGCATCCTCATGTCTCTTGTTTTCACTCGCAATCAAAGCTGACTGGAAGAATTTAAAATAGGTTGAGAAGACAGCACATCAGACAGACTTCTCTGGTTGAGGAACAAAGTCTCCACCTGGCCTATTTTCTTCTCCAGTGCCAAGCTCCTGGCACAGGGATGAAAGGGAGACAACCGAGATAATGCCTTGCAGTGGGACACAGCAGCTGCCTACGGGAGGGAACATGCAACAGATATTTTACAAGAGGAGTGGGGGAGGAAATATACTACCTCATGACTCAAGTCCACCAGGAGGCAAATTGTTTCCTGGTCTGGGACTGTGGCTTCTCAACTTTTTGCATAACACACAAAATGACTGTGAGCCAAATCCAGCTCAGGTCACCTCCCCGCTGCACTGCAATGAACAGCCCCGATGGATGCTACTGACCCATGATTTACTGCTGGGTCTGCTGCTTTCAGAAGAAGAAAAAAGCACAGAGCCCTGTGGGAGCTGCTTCTGCGTAGGGATGATAAATATCCTGTGAAAGTAATGAACACATCTCCACTGCATGCAGAGCAGGGGTCAGAAGGAACATCCTCAGGAATCCCTGGTTGCTCTACCCACCCTGCACAAGCGAAGGAACCAGGCTGTGAGGAGGATGATGGGTTCTTCTCAAAAGGTCCCTGTAGGGTGGCACCTGAAAAACCTCTGAATGCCTGTACTGCAGCTCTACTCCTCTTCTCAAGGCTTGACTCAATGTGCTGCTCATCACCAGCACACCCAGCCTCTCCTGCACAATCACACGCATCTCCAAGCCCATATTCCAGTCCTAGAGAACATTTAGTATATTCATGGTATTGATTATAGCTCAGTTATTGGAAAATGAACTATACCACCATCAGTTGTTGATGCAGGGGTACTCTCCCATGAGCGGAAAAGATGTTTGACTGGATAAACGCAGCCTCTGCACCACGCACAGAAATGAACACAGGCCCTGTGGCCCGAGGACTGTTTTATACTGCGGTATCTCACAATTTCTATAAAACTCAAAAAATGCTGCACCTCTGGAGAGAGACTGTTCCCATACTGCTCCACTACAGCATGCGAGGGAGCGTCCCCAACGTTCAACAGCCCACCACCCTTGCTTGTCTTAACTTAGGAGAGCAGAGAGCACCAGGGGAGCTGTCAATGCCAGAGGAAACCCTTCAGAGTATCTGGCCTTTGCCTCGCTCTCTCTCGTGCAGCAGCACTGCCCAAATGCTGCCTGCTCAGACCAAAGACCTCCTATAATGTAGCTGCAGCCAGAAATCATCCCAGCCTGGAAGGAAGAGCAAGGAGTCCCTGTGCATCGGCACAAACACCCTCTCCGCAGTGCAGCGAGTAACCAGGACTGTCTGAGCATCCTCACACCTTTCCTATAAAGTTATAAGTCATTTTAGAGACAGACACCCATGGTCACAACCAAAATCCAACATCATCCCTTGAGTACCAATAGCACACTCTACCCATGAGGCAATGCTGCTCCTTATAAACCACTTTGAAAGATGCACCTTGGCAATCCCATGGATTAAGTTTCTCACTTCCCTCCATGCTCAGAGCATATGGCAGCGTCCCATCACGTTACCTGCTACGCCAAGCAGCACAGCAGACAGCCCAGGGTGGTTATTCATCTTCCAGCATCCTCTTGTTTTGCAGGGGAACCGACTAATAAACAGCCCCTTCAGCGCTCTCAAATGGGTTTCAGGGAGAGAAGTTGTTTCTGGTAAAGAAGGAGGCATTGCTGGGAGAGACCTTTATCAGGGAGCTCTATTGCAGTAATTTTTCAAGATGAAATTGCTCTCTGGCTCATGACAGCATTTAGTGTATCCTGAGGCGACCATTTGTGAAGCCAAACCCGTGGTCCTGCCGCCCTGCTGCTGGAAGGAAGGGGGAGTATTAAATGTCATAAACAACTCTTAATTTGCCTGGGTGGACTGCACATGGGGCTGGTGATTCTGCAGTGCAGGAAGGGGTTATCCGTCAACAGCACAGGGCTCTAGCACCAAGGGTGATGCTGGCCAGGCAACACCGGCTGCTGTGACACCTGCCCAGATGTACAACTCACCACAAAGGGCTCCTATGTTTTTGTGAGGTGACTTCTTAAGAAACCCCACCATCACACGAGGCTCCCCCACCCCAAAGCAGGGTTCCCCTCCAGTATCACAGGAAGATGCCCCCTCCTGTTGCATTCACAGCAAGGCTTCTTCAGGACTTTCCTCTGAAGCACACATACGCTCTTTGCAAAATAGCGATGATTTATCCCACTCAAGTGCCCCTGCAGACCCCTGAAGTAATGAGAAAATGAAGGGCAAGCTGTCCACAAGCCTCTGGGAGAGGCTGGCTCAGCAACGGCAGAGCAAAGCGTGCAGCACGCTGCCAGCAGGCACGTCTCTCCTGCCAGATTCCCATCCAGAGCTCCTCGTGTTTTTCCTACTCTGACACTCACAATTAAGACAAATTACATAGTTACCATTTTGATTTGTTGCACAATACTGATGTTTTCCATCCCTCTCCCAAATATTGATGGAGATAGTAAAAGAGGAAGCTCCCACACAGCTGGTTTTGGCCCTGGACCACTTTGTTTGCAGCCAACTCCTTCCAATATCAAGCGCGGATGGACGAGCAATCCTGCTTTTCATGAGCTCAGAGAGGCAGTGCGCCAAGCAAGCACAAGGTGTTATCCTCAGCAGCCCTCACAACACCTCTGGGTAGATGTATCCCTGCTCAGACCTCCCAGAGCAAAGCCAGAAGCTTCCCTGCTTTTTTGTGCTCGCCAACGAGTGCACGCTTTGTTTCGGCATCTCCAGAGGCACTGGTGGAATCCGTAAAGGTGAAGGCAAGGAAGCTTTTCATCACGACTGCCCATGGAAATGCCAACAGCCTCGCTTTCAGACAGGGAGCTGTCCTGATTTACAGGCTAATGAATTTTAAATGAGATGCATTTTTTAATTTTTTGTTGTCAGCCCCCATTTTTCTGCCAGCAATCATTCCAGTAATAGCTTTAAATTTTCAGCATCTGTTTTTACCAGCTCTCTTGTAATTAGTTTACTAATGTATTTCACTGCGCCTTTGTTATTTTCAGAGAATTACTTCATTCCCAGCTATCAGAGATAGTGCACTTCAGTCTATAAGGAGTTTGGCCTTTGTTCCCCTGTGGTTATTCACATGGGGGAAGATGGCTCAGTGAATGACAAGCCTTTCTATCACTACACATTCTCCATTTAATGTCTTTATACTGGCTCATTAATTACCACAGAAAACTCCTTTCCAAATGGAACCTGTGATTTATAGAAGACTTGGGCAAGGTGCCATTTTTATCGGTCCGACAGCAAACAGCACCAGTGCTGCAAATTCAGTCTTCATTTTCCATTCTGCTGCTGCAGGGTCAGCCCTGCTGAGGTGAGAGCTTTGCCTGGGCAAGGGAGCTCAGTGAGTGCTCAGTGCTGCTGAGCCATGGGCATCATGCTGCTCCTGCTTGGCTGGGATGGGCAAGTCCATGGAAAACTGAGACCGTTCTGCTTGCTGCACAGATTGAGATATTCCCTTGGGCAGCAGCTGGGGAGTGCCTGGAAGAGGTGAAACTGCCTCCAAGATGATCTCTTTCCTGAATCTGGTGGTCCAAGGGGTGGCAGTGCATACAGTGAAGTATCTTGTAGGTCTTGGCAAAAACCCAAGCACAGCATGGAGAGACTCTGGCTTTCATGATGGAGTGGGCAGTCAGAGGTGATGGGCTCTGTGGCACCCAGATGCACCTCTCTGCCGTGTCCCATCACACAGCAGGCCTGAGTCCCAGCTGTATCCCTCAGAATCTAAAGCATTACAGACTTGCAAACCTCCCAGCACACAGGGTCCAGGCAGGGGCAAGAGCTGCCCAAAGACACAAGGCAAAGGCTCCCTGTGGACCCAAGGCAGCCAGAGCAGGGGGGAAAGGCGGCTGTGGAAGTACCCCAAACAACGGTCTCTCTGTCCAAGGGAAATTAACTTTAAATCCTTCAGAACAGTATGTCTTTCACCACATCCATACTCTGCCGAGCATGATAAACTACTCCCCTTCTTTATTAAGGAATGAAACAGAAGTGGAAATGGTGCACACGATAACTAAAGAAGTTATTTAAATAGAAAAATAATCACAAAAAGCTGGATTGCCACAGAGGAGCTGCCTCATATCATTGCAAGGGAAATACTCAGCATCCCCTGTGCACAGGGAAAGGAGAGAACACAGGATCCCAGCATTGAGCCAGAGCAAGCAGGGCACAGGGTTAGCATTGCAAAGAACTGCTCTAAAGCTCCTTTCTGTTAATTTTAACCCTTAATTTCACTCAAATACAGGCGATTTTCCTAAGTGCTGAAAGCTGCTCTGCTCCCATTCCTTGGTGTGGAGCAGAGATATTGTACTTCAATGTTGCCCAGTCCACATTGAAGGGGATAATGTCAAAGATGTAGAAAGGACTGAACTGTTGTGATCCTGAGAAAATCCAGGTTCCTCCCAGGTCTGCTTTTCCTCCCAGCAGCAGCTAAGCCGTTAGCTGTCATCTCGTCCCTGTGGTTGAGTTACTGTATAAATTCCCGATCGCTCCTTGGCAATAGCAACAGCTTCCTATTTTGCTGGCAGCAATCCAGGGGAAATTCAAGCTGAATTACAGCCATTCTTCAGAAAATAGGCCAAATCCACGAAAGCAGGACACATGACTGCAGACGTAGAGCTCGTCCTTTTTTCTATTTATTTCGTGGCGAGAAGCCCCGTTGGCTGAAAATAGCTTATCTCTGGAAGTCCCCCTTTCCGTTCACGGCTGCCGCTCCTGGCTGCCAGCCAAACCATTACCACCTCAAAGAGAAAGTTCATAGCTCCGGCGTATCGGCCCCACGGTACAGGACGTGCGGTTTGATGTTTTCACCGATTTCTCTCTGGGAGCTCAGAGGAGATGGAGATTGTATTTCTGTGCACGAGCCAGCAAGTGTTAACTCCTTTCCTGCGCCTCCGCTGGGATGGTTGCACTTGGGCCTGTACCTCAGCATCGTTTGTCAGGGCAGACACAGTAGTGTGTGTACACGTGCATGTATGTGGACATATGACAGGAACAAATTGTTCCCTGTGAGGTTGGGGAGGCCCCGGCACAGGCTGCCCAGAGAAGCTGTGGATGCCCCATCCCTGGCAGTGTCCAAGGCCAGGTTGGACAGGGCTTGAAGCAACCTGGTCTGATGGAAGGTGTTCCTGTCCATGGCAGGGGGCTGGAAGTAGATGCTCTTTAAGGTCCTTTCCAACCCAAGCCAGTCTAGGATTCAATGATTTTATGATACAGCATGGCAGTGGTAACACAGGTCAGACTCTGTGAGCCAGGGTCCCTCCAGACACCCACTCCCATGACAAGATGAGAGCTTACATTTCATGCCAGGTCCATGTGAAGAAGCCACTGTATCCCAAAGCACCTCTGCACCCACAGTGAGCCCTCTCTCCTCCCTGTGTACCCCACAGCACCCTAAATACAACTGGGAGACACAATCACCATCCTGGCAGACAAACACAAGTGAGGACACAGGAGAATGGTTAAAAATAAGAAGGACATGGAAGAAGGTGACACAGAGGAAGGAAGTGATAGCAGAGTTACAAACCACCAATCTCACCATCTTTATCTTCCTCACTATCATCAGACCATCACTGAACCCAAGGAGCAGTGATGCATTCCAGAAAACACAGTTCTCCAGGGAGGACTGGCTTCTTGTTGATAAGAAGCAGGGAGGCTTATCTCCTAAACCCACCGTGACACCTCACCCTGGGCCCAGTTTATCAAATTAAACTCATTACCTTTGAGGATTCACTGAAAAGAGGTGGCAGGAGAAGAGTCGTGGTCAAGGAGGCAACGCTTCCATCACCCTCTGGTGCCGCTCCTGGATCAGCGCATCCTTTCCGGCACACGCCGAGCAGCAGTGGCTGGTGGGACAACACCGCCTGGGAATCACCACCAGCACTAAACCATCCCAGAGCATCAAGTCAAGGAAGCAAACTGACAGGAAGAGGGGACGCACTAATTTCCTGCAAGGCCGTCACACGGCTCTGTGGTTTATTGTACCTACAGCCACACCACGCAGGGCTGTGCTCGCTGGGCAAGATTCCTGATAGAAGATGGTTTACAAGAGCAGGTTTCGATGTGGTTTCGAAAGACAATTTGACTGTGCCCATGGGAGAGCCACGATCGTGATCTGCCATCATTGAAGCTCTGTACTGTGTCACAACCAAGCACAGAACTTCGCATATGCATCTCTTACTGCCACAGAGAAATAACCAAATCCTTTCTGTGGGGAATTTTTAAAATGAGCAGTCAAGCAAAACTGAATTTCAGCTTTGAGCACTTTGCTAAGGCATTCAGATATATACTTCAGATGCTTCTAAATTTTTTTTGCTTTTTTATCCTTGATTAAACAAACACAGGTCACCTCAGGTGGTGCCTCTCCTCCCTTTGCAAGGACCTTTGGTACTGTTTATGGGAACAGGATATGACAAGAAGCCCTGAGTAACAGTGAGGCTCAGGAAGCCTTTCAAGAGCATTCCCAAGGGATGCTCCCGGATGGGATAACTATCAGCTCTCAGGGCTACAAGGAGAGGCTTTATCGATTTGTTGGGAGGAGAAGAGGTTGGAAGAGCCTGTGTTATTTCCTACTGTGAAATTTGCAAATATTTTACCCAAATGTTTGTGCTTCTTCCTGTGTTTGTGCACCCTGAAACTCACTTGGGCAGGTCAGGGTGGGCAGGCTGCCAGACTCCCTGAGCTGTGGTTCCCTGACTACGATTCACAGATTCTCCTGTGACTACCAGCACCTAACCCCTCTGCAAATGCACCAAGTCCCTACACCCTCCATTGATCTCCACCCATCCTACCAAACAACTCCTGGCAACAAAATTCAGTGCCATGGACAAAAGACAAGAGGAGGTGCTGAAAAGAAAGCCAGCACACAGTGCCCAGCCTGGAGAAGAGGTCAACACTGACATTGCAGCTCCTGCCAAAGGAGGAAGAGTTAGAAGACAGACTGGACACTCAAGCAGTCACACGATCCAAATTTAAATACCAGCATCTGCCTTCAAAGACTGTCAGTGATGGGACAGCCAGACAGACCTGCAACTGCCTGGCACTCCTCTGTCCCCATCCCTGCTCATGCACTTGCTGTTCTCATTTGCTTCCCAGACTCATTCCCTGTCCAGGTGCCAAGGTTAACCACATGTAGCCACCTAAGCTCTCTGTCAGCATGAAATTTCATTTTAATTAAAGCTTAAGTTTGGGATGCGCACACGAATGTGGAAAGCTGTGTGGGCTGGAGTGATGATAAAAGCCAAGGAGCAGCAGCACTGCAAAAGCGATGTGGGTTTTAGGGAGCAGGCAGAGGTCAAATGCTGCGCCTGAACGGAGAGATTGCAGAAGGGCATTTTTAGTGACTTGGAGCTCTGAACTTGAGCTTTGCCTCTGCGTTTGCAGCACACTGGGGAAATCAGAGCCAGAGCCCTGGAAGCCTGATCTTCAGGAGGCCCTTGCAGGGATGCTCAGTGTGTCCCTGGGCAAGCCTGAGGAACCAGTCCTCTCCCTCCAGAAATGTGCATCTTCATCAGAAAAAACACTGGCACCCCAAAACAGGCACCTCTCCAACATTAATTAACAAAAGAGATGAAAACTCTGTAACAAACAGGTGACTGTAGCACAGACTGTTAAGAGACCTGAAAAACTGCTGGGACACCTGAAATATTCAAGAAGGTGATTAAATCTATCTTAACAAAACCTCATGGCATATAATGGCCCCCCAGGAGACCCACTGTAATACCCTAATAACTTGTTTATGTGACCCAAATGTCCAAGAGGATATTCCATGAGGGTGTGCATGCACATGGGACTATGCACCCCACATGCATATTCAGGCAGAGAATAAGACAGGAGAAGCAAAGTCCTTAAGATACTTGTGTGGCACAAGGCAAGAGCATCCGCATGGAAAACACTGTCAGCAACTTCACAGCCCTCCCCACCACGAAGCAAAATAAATAAATAAAGAGAGCTGCAGGAATTAGCTGTGAGGGTGACAGCACTGAAGGAAAATGAAAGCAGAAAGGGGGATAAGAAAAAAACATCCAGCCCGGCTCGCTTTTGTGTTCTCGCACAATGGGGCACGTCAGCTCCGGAGCCTCTGCAAGCCATCACCCGCCATCTGGCACCGGGCTGGGCCGCTAATGGGAGGCCCCGGAGCCCCAGCTGACTCCCAGAGCCACAGGGGAAATCAAGCTGATGATCTCTCCACACTGAGCCATCTAAATTAATGCAGATGCGTGGCCCGCTCGCGAGAAATTTGGCTGGTGAAGGGCGGCGAGGAGAGCGGTGTGAGGCAGCTGCAGCGTGCCACGAACCCGGAGCCACAGCCCAGCACCGATTTCAGCAGGGCCGGGGCGGTGCGAGCCACCCTTGCTTATTTGCAAAACAAATTGTTGGCGAGGGTTTCTGGAAGCGCTGCCCTTTTCATCCAGTGCTGGCAGCTCGGCTGCGAGATGCACAACCCTGGCCAGATGCAAATTCTGCAGCAGGGGGGACAGCCCAGATTAACTCAGACCATGCTCTCAGAACCAGCCTCATTAACTAATGTCCCTGTAATGCCCTAATGGAGCAGACTGGCTGGGAAATTACTGTGCATGGAGTCCAGGCAGAGCAGGGGATGGAGGTGTCAATGTGAGCGCTCTGGGCCAGGTTCGGCAGCAGAGCCTCTCCCTAAGGAGCAACCCTGATGGTTTTGGCAGGGTGGACCCCAGAGGACTCATGTCCCAAAGGAACATTTGCAACCATGAATGTCTGAATTCCCTAAGCAGTATGGTACTGGACAAGGGTGCAGAGCCTGGCACTGAATCACAAGGGAAAAGTCAGTACTGGTGCAGCAAAGGGCTGGCTGAGCACCTTGTCAAGGATGCGAGTTCAACTCCAGCCTCTTCCCTTGCCAGCTGTTGCACGAGGATCAAGAGAACAAACGACAGAGGGTTAAAAATGCAGTGCTCTCAAGGCATGGAAATGTGTGCTAGAGAGTGCATCTTCAGCCCAAGGGGACACACAGTCCCTCCTTCCCCTGAGCCTGAAACGACTGTGCCTCCAAAACCTCCCAGGTGCTACCCTGGGGATGTCTGGATGCTGATCCGTATCTGATGCAGCTCAGAGCTCTCTGAAGGGACTCAGCTCTGGCTGGAGCAATGCACAAAGATCTGTCCCCTCTATCTGGGTGCAAACAGGAAAGGGATTTTCTTGCTGCCCTCCATCACTGGCTTCATGGAACTGATGGGAACCCAGTTCCTGTAAGCAGCAGTGGCACTTAGCACCAGTGCCAAAAAATAGCCACATACCTCCCCAGAGTGAGCTCAACCAGCAGAGAACTCCTGGGAATTGCCGCAGCAAACCTCAGACCAAGCAAAACCCAAACCTTTTAACAACTGAGGCACATTTCAGCCTCCCCAGGTCCAGCTGCTGTTGAACATCCCAGGAAACCTCTGGGGGTGGCAGTGATGCCTTGCAACAAGCAGGTGTTTGGGGATCCATCACTGTCACTGACAGCTGAGATCCTGCTTACAGCACCAAGGGTAAACCCAGACCCTTTCTAATAACTTTGGATTCATAACCTATTCCCACAGATGGAAAATTTTATTCCCAAATGCACTGAGACCCACACGGCAGCAGCTTGAGTGATTACAGTCTCTGCTATCATTTGCAGGGAGGCAGAAACACCCCCCATTTTACCTAAAGGGAAGGGTGATAGCATATGGTAAGCGTAGGTTACACCCAGCCCCAGGAGCAAAGCTGCAGCCCTTACACAGCTCACACTGCCTCTGAAGCACGTTCCAGGTCCATAACATCCCACCAGAAGAGAAGCAGAATTTTTGCTGGAGTAGGAGAAGTGGAGAAAACCTCCCCACGTAAAATTTGCTTCAAAATTCAAGCTAGTTGAAATAATCTGTTGGTAAACACAAAGCACCATTGAGGTAACAGCTGAGTGGAGGCTTAAATTAAACAAGCATCTTCAGATGAAAATATCACTCATCTAAAAGGCATCACTATTCATTCATGCTCAATAAAACACAAAATGGTTACAGATAGAGCTGATAGAAAATGAGAGAGAGAAATGGAAGTAAAGGTAAAGCTGCCAGGCAGGAAACAGCAGAAGAAGAAGAAGAAAAAAAAAAGAACTATCACTGGGAAGAGGTTGATTTAGCATTCTGCTCTAAGAGAAATTTCAGAAGCAGGTTTTAATATCTGATAAAACTTCACTGCTGGTTGCCACACTGCCTGACAGAAGCACAGAAGGGGACTAATAGCCCTGGCATGCAACATGATAAAACATTTTAAGCTGCATAGCTTCACTTGGACTTGCCACTTTTAAGGCCGTTTTACGGTTCACTGCTATCCCTCAGTGTCCTACTAACAACCCCTGAGCATGCACAAGCTCTCTTCTACCCACCAGGCAGGTACCTTCCCCCCAAGGATGAGTTTTTCCAGCCTGCAGATTGTCACAGGTGAATAGCACTTGGAGGGATTGCTGCAAGGAACTGCAAGGGCTGAGTGCAGGGCACCCAGGCTGGTGGCTGTGGTCTTCTCACCAGCCATCTGGCCCCTCTGGGGCTCTCATCCCACTAAAACAGGATCCCTTCAAAGTCCTACATCATCCAAACCCTTCATCTGCCCAGCTGGATGCTGAACAGTTGGCATTAACAAGAGACATGGGGGGCTCAGTTTGAAATACACCTCTGCTTTATAGATGATTTCCCAATCTAATAAAGAGACAAAACATTATCTGTCTTTCCTTCTCTTATTTCCCAAGGAACAGCAAGAGTGGAAACATCTTTCTGCCTCACCAATAAAACTTTTATAACCCACTTCCCTGGTGGCTTCTGAGCAAAAGCCCTTTTCCCAATGAGAAGCCTGGGAAAAGTAGGGAAAGGAGAGGCGTGATCTGTATTCACAGCCCGTCCTAGCTCAGGTGGTGGCATGAAACACTGGAGTCACGCCTGGATGCTGTAAAAATACTCCTTTTCCCTGGCTGCCCAGGGATTGTTCTTGCCAGGTAATCCACGTAGAAGGTTATTGGACACAGCACAGGAAAAGTACCACCACCAAAACTTAAAAGCTACCTGGCCACTCAAGCAAAAAAAAATACAAGCAACTGAAAAAGAAGGCAACTAAAAAAAACAACAGCAACCAAGATGGGGTGTTGACTGGTCTGAGTCCTATTTTGTTTAATTTTTTTTTTGCAATGAGCTGGTACCAGCTTTATTTACTGGCAGCCATCCTGCCTTTTTCAGTTTGATTTTACAGTAGGAGAGGAGTGGAAAACCAGGCAAATTTGGGCACAGACTGGGCAGGTTTACCTGCACATCCCTCTGGACACAAGTCTCTCACTTGTAACCCTGCATTTCCAGAACTGCCACACTGCTACAGGTGTATGGCCAAAACCAATGAGACTACAGAGCAGGCTGGAGATATTTCAAGGCAATTTTTTAAAAAAGCACAGGATCATCATCACACAAATACATCAACAGGTAGCAGTATTTCCACATTGTATTTCCAGCTGGAAGGAGGAAGAACCAGCAGAAAATAGACTGTCTGCAAGCAATAATACTTCTCGTGGTCTTCCCTGTGATTCTGCCTAACACAGAATAATACTTCATAAGCAATCACAGAATCACAGAATGGTTTGGGTCAGAAGTGACCTTAAAGCTCATCTCATTCCACCCCCTACCATGGCAGGGGACACCTTCCAGTAGACCAGGTTGCTCCAAGCCCCGTCCAACTCAGTCCTGAACACTTCGGGGATGAGGCAGCCACAGCTTCTCTGGGCAACCTGTGCCAGGGCCTCACAGGGAAGAATTTCATCTCAAAATCTAATCTAACTCTGAGTTCCTTCATCTTAAAATCCCTCCCTAAGTGGGAGACAAGCTCATCAGAACGAGTGAGAAAGGGCACAAACACACTGACTCACATCACAGCTCCAGGACTGCTCTAACTGAAAAAGGACAGGATTGGCCAAGGCAGGCATTTACAACAAAGCCCTAATTAGAAGGAGGGACAGGAAGGACATGGAAGGGGAAGAAAATACCCAAAGCAATATGCTTAACTATCCTGGAGGAGCCTTCCCCAGTGATCTGCTACTGCTTCCATCCACACATGGGTATCTTTTAAGATCGTTTCTAAATCCAAGAAACTTTTCCTGGCCATGAGCACAGGGTCAGGAGGGGGAAGAAAGGAGAAAGCAAGCTACTAAGGAGGAGAGCAGAAAACTTTTTTTTAAAATAACATAAATCAAGCCAGGAAAAAGACTTCATGCCCCAGAAACCCAAGGCCAGGTTACTCATACATTCAATCATAAACTCCAGGAAAGAGAGGTCTTTCCTTTCTTTCTGCAAAATGCTTTTTCTTGTCAGGAATGGCTTTAATTAGCGTGCCCAAAGCTTGTGAGCAGCTGTGGGAGCTGAGAAGCCTGCCCTGTTAATGGTCTGAGAGAAAGCTGAGCACCCCAGCAGGATTTGTCCCAGCTCCCGGGGACAGCTCATCCCTTTGGCTTCAAATATCTCCTCTGGAGATACCATTACCATTTCCCTACACTTCTTCAGCCCAACCAATGATAGTACCTGCTCATTAAAGCAGCATCTTGTTTAGAAGAGCCCACACCTCCTCCCTCTACATTAAAACAGCAACCTGACCTCAATAAAGTATAAAACAATTAACTTACTAATTAGTCAACAAATAACTGTTTCACCCAAGTAGATACCAAGTTGTTAGGAAATCTATTAGCATTTCCACTGTAATTTCATGCTTTGCTGATGATGAATAAAACAAGGTTGAAAGGGACCTATTCATGTCCACAGCACAATGCCCAGTGGCTGTAAGACAGTTAGTGGAAAACTTCCTCAGAAGAGCCAAATACGAGGACCAGAACCACTGTCTGGACAATGTCACCGACACCACAGCAGCACCAGAACCTGGTAGGGACAGTCTGTGTGGCCAAAAGGAAGAGCAGAGGCTGAGAAGCTCTGCCTGCACTTCCCAGTCAATGTGTAGGACAACTTCATGCGTTCAAGTGCACTGGGCCAAAAAACCCCAACATTTTGCTTAAAATGATTCCTTTAAATTCCTCCAGCCAGCTCCACCATGGACAACACAAATCCTACTAAAAAAACCCCCTAGTTTTCAGACACATCTCCATGTTCCTTTGTGCTGTGGTGAACAAGCAAGGCCATCAAAGCCACAACCCATATATATCCATTTTCCACCACCTTCCAGAGAAACCAAGTACCATTTAAGCAGAAGCCAAAGACCTGCATACTGCATCAAGACTCCTGATTCACATCATGCTGCTACCTGCCCTCCCGCAAATGTGGGCAAATGTTATATAAGTGTCTGTTCTAGTCCCAAGAATAAAAATTTGGGTCTCCCAGATGACATCCATTTCCTTCTTTCCATGCCATCCTCTTCCCTTGTCAGGACATGCTCCTTGGTTGCATTCTGAGGGTATAACAGGGGAGATCTGAGTGTTGTCCAGCCCCGTCTTCATGCCTGCCCTGCGCTGTGCAACCTGAGTGTGCAGGCTGGGTGGGACCCCATCATGGGAAGGGACAAGGACACAGCCAGCTCTAAAGTTAAGTCTACGCAGTCTTGGATGAGCACACACGTGTCCAAGGATGTTCAGACAGTGATGATAATAACTAAGGGGCAAAGCACATAAGCTGCTGCTTAACAAGATGTACCAGAACTTAGGTCTGTGGTCTCTTTCCTATCTATGGATGAAAACTACCTAGAAAATGGGTGTGAAATTTGGACCTCATACAGTGAATCACTAGGTGCCCTGGACTGTTAGCCAGGCAGGCACAGTCTGTCTGCCAGGGGTACATCCAGCCCACACCCTGATTTCACAGCCGCATGCTGGGGAGGGCAAGGACGCTGTAGACTCAAGCTGTCCTATTCATACTGAAGCACAGGGATTATCAAACCCCATGGCATGGGCCTCATAGGGGAAAAAATGAGTCACAATGCTTGGATCAGTTAAATATTCTGCAGCCATACACAGTTCTCCCCATTCAGGCAAGGGACTGCTGTTTGGTTGCATTTAACCGACACTTTATTCACCCAAAAACCAGCATCACCTTGTGGCTCCCAGAGAGCTTCTCAGAGACCGTGCACACAACACACCCAGGTCAACGCATCCAACTGCCTGCAGAGAGCCCCATTCCACCCACACAACCTACACCCATGAAACACAGCCCTTGCCTTCCTCTTAATCCAGCATACGCCAGCGCTGGAAAAAATTTGCATGTTAGAACAATTAGACGTGAAACATTACACGCCTTATCTCAATGATATTACATAATTGGATTTGCGGCATACACAGATAATGAAAGCCAGAGCTTCCAGCAGCCAGAAATATAAATCATACGCTGGATTTTCTGCAGTTAAAGTTCGGAATATTTTAAGAGGCCACAGCAAATACATTGTTTATATTAAGAAACTGAATCATGTTATTAGGCCCTCTGTTCCTCTAGTAAAATCTTTAAAAAGCTCATAAACTTGTTACTTTATTAGTTCAGACTTATTATATGTATTTGAAGCAATACTCAGAGGTATTGTTAAGCTACTGCAGGCAAGGGTTACAGGTCTTATGTATTTTCCTTTTGGTAGTACCAGATGTGTTGGAGGCAGCGGCTGTGCCGGGGGTTCGCTGGGAATCTCACTGCTCGGAGAGAGTCCAAGCAAACTTCCATGTGTGTGTTACTGTTCACTGGAGACCACCGGCACATTTAGTGCACAGGCAGCTTTGCTTTTTCCATGGATAACTTTTCACCTGCCTGCCCACCCCTCCAACCCACCCTCACCCAGGAGGAAAGGCCACCTGAGGGCTGCCAGTGTAAATGCAGCTGTAATCCTGCTCCAGAGGTAAGGATGCCTGGACTTCTTCCACTAATTAACTCAAACAAGTTCCTGTTCTGCATCACCAGAGCACCCACAGAGGGTGTGCAGAAGTCCAGCGTGACTATGTGTATCAGGGAATAATTTACAGAGCTGCTCTTGCAGCAATTCATCTCCACCATCCTGTTGGATCCAGATTTATGCAAATAGCTTAATGTGTTAATTTACATATTTGATGAATATGCATTGTCGCACCCATAGAAATGACAGCAAACATCCTAATTACCAGCACGCAAGCCTGAGCAGGCTGCGGGATGGAAGGAGCTTGTGGAGCAGAGCTGTGCCATGTTTCTCCTGGCTCTGGCCGCTCCATGCACTGCCCAGCTGCTCCTGAAGCTGCTGCCCCTCATCCCACTGGCTCCCAATGTGCACTGTGCATCAGGGCCCTCAGATTTTGCAGGGGCAGGTCAAAGAGCATCTGATCCCAGAACCTCCCCAGTATTGCCAACACGTGTGCTTTGATCTCCAGCCTTGCAGCGGCCGGTGTTCCTTCCCAGCCCCACTTGTGGGGACCGGCAGGAGGACCTTGGCTTATTGGAATAAACAAACCTATCCCTGGTGGCTGCAGAGGAAAGCCTTGACAAGGGACCCCAAACTATTCTCAAAACATCCAAAGCACAAATTCACAGAACACCAAAATGAGGGTAGTTTTCTTATCCTTTGGCAATCTTGTCATTTTTAACCCACTCCGCTAATTTTTTGGGGTTGGATCTGACTCAGGAAAGCTGAAGACCATCCCAAGCAGGATGTATGAACACGAGGACATGGAGCCTTATGACCAGCCTCCAACATGAGCACCTCCAGCAGGCCAAAATCATGTTCCAGAGTCTCCAAGAGACGTTCAGGACCCCACTAAATCATTCTAGGTAGCAATGCTCCAAGAGGGCTACGCTTTGAACAGGCACTCTAACACAGGCAGTGCTTCACATCATCATCCCAGCACCGTGAAAGATCTGCCCAGCCTGAAACCTGCACACCGAATTCGGCAGGCTATGAGGTAAAAGGCTTTCCCCACGCTGCCTCCTCCATCCTTCTGCTTTCTCTGGGCTCCCTCCTCCCAGAGCAGCTGTGCACCAGGTGAGCTAGCCGGTGGGAGGGCTGGGCAAGGGGCTGGCAGGGAGGCTGGGCAAGGGGCTCGAAGCCCCCGTGACCCCGCAGCTCCTCTCCCCCCTCCCCGGTGCCTGCTTGCCTTTGAAGCCTGGCTAATGACAAAATGACATCCTGCTCCCTCCACCTCCCCCTACCCGCTAACGGGGCCCCCTTGCCTGACCTTAAGGTGTGACGGCTCCTCAGGTTCAAAGCAGGGGGAGGATGCTTGGAGCTGAGCCCCAAGGGAGGTTGAGGGGGAATGAAGGGGTTGTGGTGAGGAACCCCACATCACCCCACACTTCCGCTCTCCCCTCCGACCTCTCCTCACTGCTGGCTGAGAGGAACATGGCCATTTTACAGCTCCAGGGGTGACAGATCTAATGGACATGTCAAACCACCACGTTTTTCCTTACACTGCAGCCCTGAAAGACTCCAGAGACGGGTGATTTTCTCTGGCTCCTTTTGGCCAGCTGAAACCTTAGCAGATTCAATCACTACACTGAGAGATTTTACCTGGAAATCAAGCCCTTTCCAGGTGATCAGCCACCACAGCTCCCTGTGCCACCAGAGTCTAAATACTTTATAAGGTCTAATTATTGACGCAGACAGGCACTGATCATTTCTCAGCAGCATTTCAAAGAGGGATCAGATGAGAAGCAGCTCTCTATTTGATATGTCATTAAATCAGGTTTCCCTTACCTGCTGCTCAGCTCAAACACTGGCAAAGAGAGACAAGACGATTTCTTACAGTGTTTCCTACCTCCCCTTTAAAAAAAACCACAACAAACCACTAGAGCTGAACAAAGCCCTCCAAAGCTTTCCAAGCAGACAGGGAAAATATTTTTAATCTCTCCCTCTGCAGTTTAATATCAGCAATCAGTTACCACTGCCTCAGATTTATTTAACAGGATGTACAGCATGAACAAGCAACAGTCTACTATTAGAAGCTGGGGATGCAAAAACTCCATCACTGGCTGCTGCAGCCATCGTAAAGGCCATTAAGGGAGCTACTCTGCCTAAATGCACATAATCAGCAAATTTATGGCCTGTTTCTTCTGCTCAGAGAGGATTGGTAGAGGCTACAAAGATGTGTGATGCTGACAGCTTACAGGCAGGGCTGGTGTGCAAACTCAGAAACACTCTCTGCCCCAAACGTGCAACAGTTTGGTGCACAAATGTGCCCCACGCACCTCAGGCAGCTCCATCACACATGTGCACAAAGCTGCCCCCTCCACTTTAATTGATTCCCCCAAGGGCTTTGGGATGGGTTTTATAGTGCATAACTAATACTGATAAGCAGGCGTGATAAGGTAGTGTTATTACCCAACTAATGGGTCACTTCATCCACAAATACTTTCTAATTTAATTGAAAACAGGAACATGAGCTGCAAGCAGTCAAACCTCGGGTATCACGCGCACCAGTGTTCCTGGAAAAATTTTGCTCTCCCCTTCCCACCTTCAGTAGCTGATGAACCACAGCAGATGTCACAAAACCGTGTTTTGTGGCTACAGATTCACAGTTGAAGATCTCTGGATTCAATTCAGCCACTCAGTGAGGAAGTGCAGCTCCCAGGAACTTCAAAGACAATTTGCATCCATCACTTTCAGCAGGGCTGAACTGGCCTTTGCTTATACCTACCTCCCTAGGTCTGCCCTGGAAAGGAAATTCCTGGAATAACTTTCATGTGCTTAACCCTTTGGAAATGGTAGGCATTAATAAAGCCCCTCCTCAGCATCCGCTTGCCTGGCAGAGGTTGGAGGCCATCCACGCCTGATCAGCATCGATGTTTGCTGGTCATTAGCAGAAAAACACAACTCTGCATTTCCATTCTGCTGGAAAAGAGCGTATTTCCAGTCTCTCCCGAGGACATTCCCGAAGAGCACAGTTACCATTATGCAAATTGCTTTAACGAGAGCCTGGTCTCCTCTAATAACACCTATGGGACCAGACAGAAATAGCAGATGAACTTCTCAGTTACTGGGGTACTGGGGAAAAACACGGTGACTTTAGATTCACAGAGAATAAAGTCTTTTCTCCATTTTCAGTTGGTCCAGTACAACCTCTCCTCCTCGGGGGTATTTTTGCCCATGCTCACCAATCCTGTGCCCAGTACCATGGGGTCTTACCACACTGCAATGCTCTAGCTTGGCTCACACTTGGAATCAGACCAACGTGTAAAGCTGAAACTGAGAATTATTAAGTATTAGTGATTACATCTCCCCCTTGTGCCTGCAAATGCTGCGAGAGGCTACAAACCCAAGTTCTGCCACTGTTTAACATCAGAATTTTTCTTTAACTGGGAGAGACAGACCTTAGAGCAAAACTGAACCCAGTCCAGCAGCAGAGGGCAAGGGCTTGACGTGGTCAGAGTACCAGGGCATTGCTTATGCCGTGGGTGGGCGCACAAGTGAGCTCACACCATGAGTGCACACCTCATTTGTCAGAAAACTCTGGGTTTTGCTAAACTTTGCAAATAAAATGCTTCCCAGACTGTCTGTAAGTGCACTTCCCTTCATTAGCACTAAGATCAACAATTTAGCAGGAGGCAACTAGGGGACAGCAAGACCAATCCAAACAGTTTTACTTAAATTCCATCTAAATGAACCCAGTTTTCTGGGCTTTTAGCAATGGAGGGATAATGTATGCCTATTAAAGAGCATGTCAAAGCCCTAGTCACACAGTCTGGGCATTCAGTTAAAGCGAAGGTCACAGAGCTGTGCCCTGGGGCCAGGGGAGAAAGGCTCAGAGGAAGAGGAGTGGCCATCTGGTCCCTCGCTTATGCAGAGGTCACTGCTTTCTGTCACCCCCTCTGTGGCCTCTGACTTCTAGGACTCAAAGAGAAGGAAAAAAAAAACCCAGGCATGATGAAAGCGGGGCCCTGATGTGCTGAGACAACTCGCTAAAAGAGCTCTAACTAAAAACAGCCACATGCTCTGCGTGGTTAAAGGGACAGCTCTCCCCTTCCCAGCGCACGCTGCAATGCCAAGACCCACACGGGTGCATTTTTCCACACCTGGAAAATAGCTGGGATAAAATACTGAGCATGGTAAAAGCCTACCAAGCCTCCATCAGCCCTAAAGGGGAAGCCATGAGCCCTCTGTAATACACAAATACAGCAGCAGCACCATTGGGAGGGAAAGAGAGGGGAAAACCAGAAGTACAGCCTCTTTGCAAAGCTCTCTGAAGTGCCAGATACTTGCACATGCCTGAAAATCAAATTGATGCTATTCATGCCCGGCATGCTCGTTTCCTGCTTGGCAATGGCATGTGCACTGAATCGAATCTGCTAATTGTTCCGTCCGCACCACGATTTGCAAACGAGATCGCTTAGGAGCCAAGAGAAAATAAATGAGGTGTTTATTAGAAGGAAGGCTGATTTCATATTCTTCATAAAAGCAAAACAGCTCAGATGCTCAGTGCCATCTCCAGCCCGCCTTTCTGGTTGAGATGTGACTTTGAGCTGCTAAAGCTTTTATTCCTCTGGAGATACTTGTTCAGCATTCAAAGCAGAAAGGCATTATAGCAACTCTGCCATCTATTTTCAGAGTAAACAGGTTTCTTGTTCATTAATTACATGGGTCTTCAGATAACACACCGAATTTCCCATTACCTGGACTCTGTGCAGTTTGTTCCCCGCATGCCAGCACACTGCAGACTTTTTATCAAGCAATTCTGCTTCATTTTAATCTGTGATTTATCTGAGGGCCCAGCATCAGTGCCTGAAGGGTATTGTTTAAGTAACAATACTGATGTACACATTCCCACATCAAATGTCAAGGGAGAAGAGGGCTGCTCCAGAGGATGCATGGGCTCAAAGGAAATCATTAAAAGCCACTGGCCTGCAAAAACTAAATTGTATTTGAAAAGAAGAACTAACAACAGACAGGAAGCTACTGGCAACCTGGTATGGCTTAGGAAAGTGGCTCTGGGGGGGAATAGCTCGGTTTCCCCTTACAAACTCTCATCATGGCCCAGATTTCTTTCCTAGGCAGTGACAGACACAAATTTAAATTCCAGTTCATACACACAGCCCCAGTGCACGGATCGGTGTCGTTTGGATTTAATTCTCGTTTTTCCCCGAAGTGCAGCGGCGTCACACCACGTCCCTTTGAGGCAACAGCAAACCTGCCACCGCCCGTGGATGGAGCTGGGATTTCACCAGCCTTCCTCACTCCCCGCCAGCTTTGAAGCCACTGGAAATTAGTGCAGCCCCATCAAAAGCAACAACTCCAATTAAAAGCTGTTGAGAGCCTTCCCCACTTTATATCCCAAATGTGCTCCTGTTAAAGCACACCCTCAAGCAAGCACAGATCAATCTCGGGAATGCCACAGTTTTGAGACAACAGGAAAAAGAGATGCTTCATATTTGCTGACTCTGTCTATATTTGTTCAGGAAAGAAGAAATATTTATTTCTAGGATGTGATCTGTACTGTGATGTGTTTAGAAGCTACTTTTAAATTAAGAGAAGGGCTCAGTGCTATTTAAAGTGAATCAGCGTAATGCAGGGAGAAAGCAAACCATTAGCTTGGTCAGAATAATTTTTAAAAGAGCTAATAAAGCAAGACTTCTTTATCTCATTCCAACTGCTCAAAAAAGGTCAACAGATGCTACTAACACACCAAGGATGGAAGCAGCTTCCAAAGGTGTTGTGCAAAGAGCCCTCAATCCAGCAGAGCAGCAAAGCACCTACACAATTTACAGCTGAGAGTAATGCCACCAAGTGTTGACTTTGTGGCTCTGATCCCAGAAAAGTTAACACTTCTGGAGACTCCAAGGAGATGGGTACTACAGCTCCTGAAAAGCCTCAGGGTGCTGGCAGGAAGCCACACAGATGCCACTCTCTACAGTCACATCTTCCCAAAGAGCTTCCAGCTCTGTATGTACCTGTTCCTTGAGGGAACGGCACATTTTAGGGAAGAATTTGGGGCAGGACTTTGAGCCCCATATCATCTCTTTTCCTCCAAGAAGCCCAACACTTTAGCAGATCTTCAGGAGCACATGGCACAAAGCTGTTAGCACCAAGCTCTGCAGCACTTCCCAAGATAAAGGAAGCTACATAGGTGCTGTTTCCTTAGGAAACCAATACAAAGCAGAGGGAGAAAGGGAGGATACCCTCCTTATTTGGTACCACCAGACTTCACTAGCAGGCAAAACCACAGCTACTTTAAATTCATTGTTTTGTTCAAAAATCAGACTGTTTTACTTTGCAGCTCCAGAATTCCACATTCGTGGCTCACCAATATGATGGCACCTCCAGCAATTAGGAGTTCGCTGACAAGGGTGAATCAGCAAAGCTGACATTGCCTGATCTGGGCCCAATTCAGGAAACATTCCACCTAAGAACAGCCAACTAACAGGCTCAGCCTGGATTTAAAGATTCTTCAGCTCACAACACTGTGCTGACCAAGCTAAGCTACAAGTCCAGCAGATCTCACAGATCATCTCTGAGAACAATACAAAATACCCACATCTTGAGGAGAAAAAAACATTTCCAGTGTATTTCACCTTAAGGAAGGGACAGAGGAATTTGATGCTAATTCATCTGCAAATATAATTAAACTCTGCAACACTAAGACTTCACTGTTAATTTAGTTGCAGGTCCATGTCATAAGTGCAACAAATCATAAACAGGCCTATTAATTTACAACTTTATGTATAATATATTCAGAACATAGCATAAAATGGAGGGAATACAGGCAGTTCCATCTCAAACTCTGCAGTTGGTAAATTAAATCTATTTGCAGCAAAGTAAATTTAAATACATACTGAACTTATTACTGTGTCTAGTTTAATATCTACAAATGGGTTGGATTTCTCCAGGTGAATATTAGCCATATGCACTGAAAGAAATTTGGCTGTTTTCATCTCTCTGCTCACAATATTGCTCTCATCCTGGAGGGGCTAATCAGCCCTGACTGGCACTGGGGCTTGGGGTGAATGATGGGGCACATAAAAGTTTCAAAATTTGACCGTCCTCCAAACATTAATAGGAATAAATATTGTATTTTCAAAACACATCAGTGCCTTGTAGTGACCCTGCAAGATGTCAGAGGCACAACTGGAAAAACCAAGGTGTTTTGGTCCTTCACAGAAGCATTTAGATGTTTTCATACCCTGGGGACCATCAAACATGCACTCAGGAAGGTCAGGGATGTCCCACAGGCTATTACAGCTGAGGCCTTAGGACACAATTCAGGGTTGAGCAAAAATCTGAGGAGGAAAATACTCATGTAAAATCTTTTTTCCACCCAAGACATTCTACAGGATCCCTTCACTCCCAAGCCAGCAAACCCAAAGACAGTTGGACCAAATGTCTAACCAAGACACCCAGCTTGAGCTGTGCAAGGATTTCCTAACTTTACTGAAAGAAAATCCAGAGCAGTACGTGAGACTGTGCATGAATTTCATTTTCAGAAGAAAAACATCCCCTGTCTCCACCCCCACCACACTGCCCCTGCCTAATGGGCTTTATTTAAACTGGACTCACCAACAGCTCTCCCCCCATCCCCCTTAATACTTTCAATCCATAAATGCCTGAAAGGCTCTTTCCCTGGACCTTGCATGGTTTATAGGGTTAATTGAATGCACACTGATCTACTAAGTGTCCATAAGAAGAAGCACCATTCTTTAAGATGTCATTTCTCCCCCCGGCCCCCTCCCTGGCCCCCCGGACAATGCTGTGGGGCTGTGCCCAGCCAGGCTTGGCCCCAGTGAGGTATTGTTCCCCTGCCGGGGGGGACCTTTGGAAAACAAAGCAAAACAAAAGAATCCCTCACATGCCTAAAAAAGGAGACTTCATGCCAGAGCTAACCTTTGAAGATTTATTCCCCGCTGCCCTTGTGACCCAATTCAACCTCCATTACTCAGGAATTCCCCAGACGAGCCCCGAAAGGCAGGGATGGAATTTCGGACTTTCTAACTCATTTGTTTGTGCAGGACAGGGTGGTCTGGCAACCCCAGCCAGACAGGGAACTCGTGTGCTGGGAGAGGCTGTATATAAATATACATCTGTATTTATAGGTACTTTAGGTATTTTATGTAATTATCATGATGATTCTCTCTCCCTCTGCTTAAAATTGCAAATCCTCACCTTGCACAATGTGACTGGATTGTAATAGGCTTTTGTGTGGTTGCTTCCCTCAAGCCTTAGAATTCACCGCCTACTTCTGGGGCTGGAAATTGGAGGGGGAAAAATAAAAAGAAAGAAAAAGAGGCTCATCTACATTATAAAACTGAAGCATGTTTCTCTTAAGAATATCTCTAGTGGAGTGAGAACTTGGGAAATGCTCGTTTGGGACATCTGCTCCAAAACACCTCTTGCAACAAAGCCTTGGGAGGGCTGTGGGGTGTCATCCATGATGTGCTGGGCTGGGCAGATCTTAATGCAGGGCCAAGGGAGATGCCCAGAGAGATGTGTCTGTGCCTGGCAAAAAGTCAAAGAAACCCTAAAGGAAAGATGTAAGAGCTATAAAGTCAAGACAGACCTACACCCGGAGCATTATCTCTGCATCACTCTTCTGTCTGCAGATGGCTTTCCCAACAACACCAGGGGGTTGGAGGAAGCAATCCAATTTAACACTAAAAACTTGGAGGAAATAGCTTGGGAAGGAGTCATAAAAATGTCACATATGCCTAGTCTCATTAGTCCAGCAAGTGATGTGTCCCCTCCAGCATGCCGAACACAAACCCAGACAGAGAGCGTGATTATCCCAGGTCCAATTCGAGCCTCCCAGTTTGAGCCCTGCTCTGCTGGGTGGTCACAGTCCAAGGGAGCAAGGCTGTCACAGCCATTGATGTCCGGGGCAGGAGCTGCACCTTTCTTTTCAGGGTCCACTTTTTCTCCCTGCACAGTAACGGGTGTGAGCTTTTTGGGCCGTATTTTGCTCAGAGCTCACTAATCAGCCATGGTTACCCTTGGACCCTTCCTCCAGGATGGCAAGGGGGATTTTGCATGCCTCAGGTGCTGGGAACAATGAGGTCTCACACTCTGGAGGAGGGGGGAAATTCTCTCCTCATGGGTAGTGGTAGATGACAAAAACTGGCTGGATGGAAAATAACTGCCTGGCTCTCCTGTTGCCTACCAGCCATGTTCTACAAAAACAGCTACAAGCTGCCTGCAGAATTCCTCAGCTTCGAAAGAGCTCAACCCAAGGCACCGCTGCCTTAAGCCAACATCTCCCAAGGTGGAGCGGGACCTTCCTTGGGAATGCTCCCTACTCCAGTCCCACTGCATTGTGCTTGGTGGAGGAAAAGTAACACTGTTAAGAGCTGCTGAACACCTCACAAACTGAGAATCCAACAGACGTTTATCTACAGGAGACCTCAGAAACATTTGTCTTGATGAGACAAGGTGCTCCACGTTCCAACAGCATAAAATATTCACACTACTGCTTCCCTGTTCCAAAAGACATGATCCTGCATACCTACCTGGGCAGCAAAGCAGGAGCAGAGAGCTCTCACAGGCCATCAAGCCATGACATGAAAATATTCTGGGCCAGATGGAATTTATATCCCAGCACAGATGTGGCTCTTCAGAGAGCAGGTAGTTGTTGTTTGCTTGCAGCACCATCAAACCTCAACAGCTGGCAACACCCTGCTCTTCACTTACAGCACCAGAAAGATTTCACCAGCTCGTGACACTCACAAACACAAAGTGTTAAATCACTGAAGCTGGTTAAGTGCAATAATTAATGATCTTACTGCCATTTGTGTGTTAAAAAGCATCGAATTAGAATGGGACCTTTTGATGTTGGCTTTGAATGAGCATGAATGACTCCAGCAGAGCAGGTCTGAATTCCTCCCCAGGCAGGGCAAGCAGCCCCAACAAGAGACTGCAGGCTTTCATGCTCCACATCAGCTCTGCAGCACAGCTCTGGACTGTCTCAGCAGCTTCCCACCCCTCCTGTTCCTTCCTGTCCCCTCTGAAAAATGACAGTGATACCGTTCACCTGCTCTCCTGGCCCTGCATGAATTCCCTTGCTAATCTTGGCGTAGTCCTTTGTAGATGGAGGGCTGTTCTCGGCTGGAGCTATGCTGATACAGGCCAGCTGGAGCCCTGTTCCATTAAGGGGTAGGTGTTGCTGGGGTCTATGTTTAATACCTAGGAAACAGGCTCGAGAAATGAGGTTATGCACACAGCGTGGTGCTGCACGTGAACTAGTAAAAAGAGCTTTACTTCTGCCTAGTTGCTGCAGCCCTGCGTGACTGCCTGATTACTCCATCTATATACAGTAAGGCTACACTGTAAATATGTCAGCGTGGTGTCAAACAGACCTCAGAAGTGGCAAGAACAAGGTGAGACTCTGGAATGTAAAAACAATCCCCCTTTTTTGCTGGTATCTGCTAAGTACATTGGCTAAATGTCTAAACTGTTATAGGCAAGAGCTCCAAAGTGACCATCACCCAGCATGGCACACCCCAGGTGGATGCAACACAGCCCCTCGCTGGCCAGGGAGAAGTCATCTGCAAAATTCACTGTATCACTAGTCCAATCATTTACAAAATCACAGCAGGCACACCAGAAGGCCTCCTGGATTTCTTCTAAAACCTCTCTCCCTAGGAGAGACTGCAGAGGTCCTTGAATCCCATGCAGGCAAACCACCCAAGCTAAAAACCTGTAGACCTAAAATGTAGAGACATCTCCCAAACACACACAAAGTAGGCTGAAACACCCTCACTAAGCAAAACTCCATTAAACTCCTCACCCTCCTCATTAAGATAAATGAGGTCTGACTGTCACTTTAACTTGCCACCCTTTCACTTAAAGCTGAGAAGGAAGCAGATGCTTAATTAGCATCCCTCATGGGTGTTCACAGGTCTCAGTGTAAGGAGGAAGCAATCTGCTATTTCTTCAAAATCCTGGGTGACATTCTCCATGCACGGGCAGCAACGCACGCTGTTGAAGTCCCTGGAGGAACAAAACTCCAGGTATGAAACTCAGGCTTTGCTAGGAGCCCACCTCTCATCTCCCTGTTCCAAGGCAGCCCAAGTCAAACACCTACAGCTACAAGGTCCATGTGGTCTCTGTAGCTGTGGGTAAAATTAAAGATTTGATGGTTCTTAGCCAAGGTAACTCATCCACTCCAGTTACAGACCCAGGAATGGAGTATTGTACAGACAAAACCCCCATACACTAATAGATGTGCAGTAAAACTAACCCAAACAAATAAATAAAAAAACCAAACCCCCAAAATCTGTTTTCAAAACTTCTTAAATACCAAGGTTTAAACCACCCATTTGAGGACCAGCAGCTACAAGGGGACTCTGACACAAACCACAGGACCCCAACAACAAATGATGTGTATACCATGAGTGGAAAGCTTCAGTCTCTTTTCAGTCCTACAAAGACAACTTGGATTTAATACACTCATGAGTTTCCCTGGTCCTACTCCTTCTGGGAGACAGAGACTCTCAGGTAGGAGAAAAACTGGGAACCAGCTTAAGCCATCTTAGTCCAAGGACACAACTACATGAAAAGCCAGACTCCTATACACTCTATTAATATTCCTTGTGCTTTCCTAACATTTTGTAACACCTAGGGAAATCACAGAATCATTTAGATTGGAAAAGAATTTTAAGATCATCAAGTCAACCATTAACCCAGCACTGCAAAGGCCACCACTAAACCATGTCCCCAGGTGCCATATCTACATGTCTTTTAAATTCCTCCAGGGATGGTGACTCCATCACTTCCCTAGCAGCCTGTTCCAATGCTTGATAACCGTTCCCATTAAGAAATTTTTCCTAATGTCATTTAAAACCTCCTTAGTAAATAGTCCCTTTGGGAACTGGTGCTGACTCCAGTCTGTTTGCCCACTTGGACCCACATTTGTGGGGGTCAACAGGCACCACATGCTGCTCTGGTGTGCCAAACACCAGGATAAGGGTCTGGCCTCAAGCAACCTTCAGTTTCCTGCACTTTTGCCTTATCTGGCCGTGGTCCATCTTGTCCCCTCAGTCTCTTCGGTCCAGCTGCTTTACCCAAAACACTGTAGCCACTGAGCTACTACACAGCTTCTCCAAGGACCACAGAAGAGACAAAAGTATCTATTTGAGAAAACCAGGATAAAGACGGCTCTGAGAAAGAACGAGAGCAGCACTGCAATCAGACCCCAGAAGAACAAGAGTTCTGCATCCAAGGTGGATCCCCATGGTGTCATGCAGGGGATCATTTCACACCACCTGCTACTGAGGCTCAGCTGTATCATTTCTGCAGTGAGAACTTGCACCTTCCAGTGCTACTCACCCAAATCTGAGGGAGGAATTACTACAAGGAGCACCAAGAAGGAATAAGAAATCCCCAAGGTGCCAAGACTGTCAAAATAAATCACACTTTGAAGAGCAATTCAGCCGTTCTTTCTCCCACCTGACAAGACACTCAGTGACTCTTCTGCAGTGAAAACACAGCAAATCTCCAAGTCAGAAAGAGCAACAGATTAAACCCCTCAGGAAAAAGATAAAATGGACTATTGGCTGTTAAGGAGTCCTTGATTTGAGGAGGATGGCATTGCAGTTTAATTTTATCAGCTGCTCAATAGGTATATTTAGTGAACCACATTTCTCAACTCAGACAGGGATTAGCATTAAACTGGGAGAAAACAAAGCAATTCGATATAAAAACACATGACTGGAGAAAAGTGGGATGGAGACCACTTTAACCTCCACAACACCATGGAAATTTGCAGCTGAACCCATTAAGAAGTCCACAAATACCCTGGCTTAAATTCCCAAAAAGTCACCTTTAAGCAACCCCCCTCTTTATTTTCCATTAAAAACTTCTGGTTGTGTAAATTGGATTCAAATGAACGTATTTACATTTGCAGTAGGAACCTGAAGTCAGGCTGTCAAAATGTCACTCTGTCACTCATGTTTTCATCGCACCCCATCACAACACCGAGATGTTTCACTCACCGCCTCGACAGCCTCCTTGGACACAAGGGAATGAGTGGCAGGAAGGAAGGACGGCTGCTGGGAGGGTGTCTCGTAAGGATGCTCTAGTGGAAAAGTGTTATTTGCCTGTGAATTCTAGCATGCCGGGCTCTTATTGTCGTTGGCTTTCAGCCAAGCACTGCCAGGACACAAAAAGTCAATTTATGTCGGGATTTTCATTGACTCACTATCGCTCTTTCCTCATGTTTTTGGGGCAACTTATTATGGAAGCTGGCGCTGGCTGTATGTGGAGTTTTCACGTAAGTATTCATCCTAATTAACAGCATGTGAGGATGGAGAGTAAATTACAGCAGGATAGGATCGTCTTCACGGTGAAAGATAGTGTGTTACTAATCTGGGACAATCTATTGTATGTCAAGGATTACATGATTCCGCTCATCTTCATTAAAAAAAAAAGCCCCTGGGGAAAAAAAACCAATTCTCTAAAATCAAACAGTTTAGAGCCATAAAATCCCACTCTTCTACATGAAGTTTCTGAAGGCAGTAAAAATCTCCAGAAGAAAATAAATCCCAGGTTGGACCAAGATTTACCACTTGAGGTTCAACATTCAAGGGAAAGCATCACTAAGTTATTACTTTCTGTTCTGTAACAGGATGCTCATGGTGCACTGGAGATGAGGATATTTGTATCAGGCCCTACACAAGGACAGATAAACGATGAAGAACCTAACCCCATTTCTTCTGGTTTGTTCCCAGAAGAGTTTCTTTCCAGGCTCTCTCTCCAGATCTTTTGGGTAGCAGCTCCCAAACATTTTGGAACCAACTTCAGAAAACAAGTCAGAGATGCACGTGGGATGGTGTGAGACCAGCATTGTAGAGGCGACACTCACACAACCCAAGGGCAGAAATTCACCTCTTTTTTGGCTACTACCTGACAGATATTCCTGCAGAAAAAAACACTGAACTGCTACCTCTCGGGACCCTGGTTTCACTTGTCTTCAGGAAAAATACCACCAATGCAGAATTGCTGTGATAGGGTAAGGTTTCTCAGCTCCTGCCTAGTTGCTTACCATGCCAGAACAGTGTGCTAGCCTTTCTGGGCCCTATGCTGGGAAGAAAAGCTGGAAAACGGGATGTTTACAGTCTCCAAAACCAGGACACAGCCCAAATTATCTCTAAGGAATCATCTCTAAGCCCAGGTTCTGATTTTTTAAACATAGCTGCTCCCAATCCAGAGATGGAAGCACAACCCATGTACCAGAATATCCCATGTTTAACTAATAATTTTTTTTAAGTAAAAAATACTTATTCTCAATACCCCTATGTTGCTCTTTTCTTTGAACTAGCTGTTTTGGACCCTGTCAGAATCAGGATCTTGCATTAGAGCAGAATCTTACATCAGAGCTGATGTACTAACCCATCAATTCTGCACTCCTCTGAGATGCTGCCTTCAAGCTCATTATCCAAAGCCTAAATTGCCAGGAATTAGATACCTTCACTCTGCATATCAGTAGGAAAAGGGGGAAGAAAAAAAAAATCAAATACTATTTACAAGCCCACAATCTAATTAGGAGAAAAACTTCCAGTCCTGAAGCGTTTGTCAGTTTTTCATCCTGCAAAATGCATACTAATCCCCTCTCCCTGCCCGCTGCCTGGGATTGCCATTACTCCACTTCCACAACATGCCAGGAATGATCAGCATTAGGCCTTCCTAATGTGTCTCCGAAACAATAGCAATTACAGAGTCGTCCATTCATATCTAAAGGCTTACAGACTACAACTTCCCTCAGGAGGCTAAAGACATTTCATCGAAGCAATTATATTTATGTAGCATTAAAGTACTTTCTTTAAAGCCACGGCAGTTACCTTTTCGCATTCGAAGCAGAGTGGTAACAAGGAGCCCTCTCACCCCATCCAAACTCCTCCAAGCATATTTTTTGCCTCTTTAAAGATTGCTAACACACATAGACACACACACACACACACACCTTGGGGGTTTTGCTGCCTTATTTTTAATGCTATTACACTCCTTTTCCCAAGGGATCTGACATGCAGATTGGAGCCTATTTGCATGACAAGGGACCAGAATGGAAGAAGCTCATCAGTTTATTCAGCTTTCCCAGCTCTCATCATGTCATCAAGGACCTTCTGATGTCTGGCAATGCCGTGAAGCCCCAACTTCCAGGATTTCACAGTTCTGTCAACCTTAGCTCTCTATGCTAAAAGTGAGATGTTTTCAAGCTTCTTTTTTTCTCATGAATCACAAATGCTGGAAACATTTTTTAAGTGCATCAGCTAAAAGTCAATAGGCGACCTAAAGGAAATAATAATTTCTTATTTTTTAATTTCAAGAACCCAGAGCAAGTGTTACAATTTTGAGAATGGAGAGACAGCTCAGACCAGGTTTTTAACGCTAGAAGCTGTCAATAGAGAACATCGTTTATTTTCCACTCTTCCACCTCACTTTTCCTAGAGGAAGCAAAGCAGCTCCCTAGAAATATTCCACCTATGAATTTCACAGCATGCCTTGCAAAATTAAAACGCGAAGCCTTGGCGTGACGTCTCAAATCTCTGCCATTCAACAGCTGATCATATTTTCCCTTTGAGCAGCACCAGCTGCACTCCACCGGCACGCCTGGCTCGCGCAGGGCTGCCCGCGGCAAGTTCGGCACTGGCATCCCGGCTTGAAAAGACATTTCCTTCCAAGCAAAGGCTGTGCCTAGCTCTAGTACGCAGGGGGGATTTTTTTAGTGCTTGAAACACTAATAAGAGGAAGGGATTCCTCGTGTTTGGCCATCATTTCCTTGGATCTGGGCTCTCCGTCTTCCTTCCTGAGCTCTTTGTGTTGGAGGGCAAGAGCCATCATGACTCCACACATGGGTGCTGCCCAGCTCATGACCTCAGAAGGATCTCCCTGCAGCTCTCCTGTGCTTTTGGGGCAGGGAAACCACCAGACTGAATTTTGAAGCTGGCAGAGCACCCTGCAGGCATGAAACCTCACCCCATCCCTCCTGTCTCCCTGGGTCCTGCTGGGGATGCCGCAGGCTGGACCGGCTCCTGGCCGCTTTGCCACGCTGCAGCCAAGCGTTGTCCTGGCCTAAGGATGAACTTGTTGCCATGGCAGGAGTCGAGGCATGCGTTGCGCTGCCGGCACGGCGGCGAGCAGCAGCTCAGAGCGCCGGCTGCTCCTCCACAACGGCTTTTTGTTGTTCCTTTCTCACAGTGCGCCCCGTCCTCTCCCCATGCTGAAGCAGCCTGGCAAAACCCAGCTGACCGTAAAGCACAGTAGCACCGTGGCTGAGGGCCCAAAACTGCTTTTCTCTGCTGCAAAATCTGTCTCTTCCCTGCCTGCTGTAGGGAGCAGCACGGCAAAGCCAATCCCATGGCACAGGCAAGCATCCCACTGCAAAGACAGGACACAATGGGAACCCGAAGTTTTGAGGCAGGAGTTCTGTCAGACACAGAGAAGATTTTAAGTGAGGGGAAATAGCATCACTCCAAAAGGAGGTTGTCCCCAGCTAATGCATTTCCTCACTGCTGCTGGAATGTTTGCACAGGACAGGCTTAGCTTGGCTGCCTTTTAAAACTCCCTTACAGCTTTCATTAGCCTTGCTAAAACTAAGGGCATCTCTCTTTCACACACTAATTAAGGACAGGCTCAGAAGAGGCTGGTATCCCTCATTGCTGCAGATTTTAACAAGGAGAAATACAAAGGTAGACTTAAAATTAAAAGCAATGCTCCTTCCTGAGCAGTGGTTTCAGTGCCTCGGAGATTACAAGCCAGCTCCGCTCTGCGTGTCAGCAAGCCTTTCCAAAATAATGAGCTTGCTTCTGTCCCAAGCAGCTCCTGTTGCACTGGAAAAATGAGCAGAAAGGTATTATGGGCTCACACTCACCAGATGGATGTCCTGCTTTGTTCTCCGCTTACTGAAAACCCTACACATACAGTTTGGATTATCTTCATTGTAATTCTAATCACCACCTCTCTGTTAGGGAAGGAGGGAGAAAGGGAGGGATCCTTGCCTCCGTCAGGAGAGCTAATTAAAAGTTGTGAGTCATCCAGACTTCTCTGCACATTGGAAATGCTTTTGGAAGATCAGGTAATCTCTCATTCTTGGGAGAACCTAGTTAGTAAAAGAAAAATTAGGCAGGGTCCCCTTGGGCAGGGAGCTGTAGGAGAACAAATCCATTTTCCCCATGGGATGCAGCAGTGTGAATCACCGAGGTGCTTCAAACACATGCAAACCACTCTCTAAAGCAGAAAGGCTCATACATGTTCCCCAGCACAGCAACACAAACACCTCCTGTGCACCTACACCATGCCCGCTTTTAAAACTCCTCTAACAGGCTTTTACATATGAATATATATGGTGCAGAGACTTCTGCCTTCCCATAAAAGAACTTCTGACCCCCTTGGCTGGTTCCCGGATGGTTGGGTACAAGCTCAAAGGTCTCAGAAAAGTCAGAGCCAGGAGGCTCATGAAAATCGACAGCTGGCAGTGGCGTGAGGTCCACGCAGTGCCTCAGCCCTGATTAGGCACAGAGCAATCAGCGCTGAGCAGCCGCCTGGAGGCACCCGGCCTCCCCAGCCCCACTGTGGTGGGAAGGAGCTGCCTGTGCTGGTAACGAGCTCTGACAGCTTCAAGTGGGTGAGGTGAGGGCCCCCCGCTCTTCCACAGCTTGGCAAGGACAGTGTGCAGGCAATGGGCCCCCAAACCCAACAGGGATGGGGAGATCTGGGGAGGACCAATGCTACCATCCCTAATTCCTAGAGATACAAGGGTATTGGGACAGTTGCCTGAGATCAGTAGCAAGAGTCAGGCTTTGCAAGGTATCAGCCACCACACTGCTTTGGCCAAACAGTCAAGTCTGGATCCTTTAAGTGTAGCATCCAGACTTCGTCTTTAGGATTTTGTCCAGTCCCTGTCATTTAGGGGTGGTGGGTGCCTGCGGAGTCTGAGCCCTCGTGAAGGTCTAGAGCACCCATGGATGTCCCAAGGGACAAGGAAACTGTTTTCTCTTTGGTCATGAAAAAAAACTTTAAAAAAGGGATTATTTCTGCTGTCATTTTTCCAATGGCCAGTCCAGCATGTGAAGACTTTTTCTTCTCTTTCCTCTCCCTTTTTTCTGAGAGACAGTTCAAGCTGACCCCCTTGGGGCCCTGCCTCTTCTCCTGAGCATTAGGATCACTAATGAAAGATGCAGTAAGGACTTTCCCTCCCGTCCCTTTACACATTGCCGTGGGAAACAATGGTGAGCTGGACATGGATGCTGCTCTGAGGAAATAAAGTGCCTTGGCAAGCGCCCTCACCTCGGACAGAGCTGCCATGCTTGGGCCCAAAGGGATGTGACTGCACTGCTTGGCCATTCAGGGCAATGTCACCACAAGGGCCCAGGACAAGAGCAAACCTCTGGACTGAGGCTGAATGTCCCATTGCCCTCTGGGTAAGATGCTGAGCTGCAGGGAATAATATGGTTGTGGGCAAACACCACCAAATAACAAGGGAAAATGGGATGGACTGCTGCTTCCACCTGATCATTTTGGAGATTTGCTTGGTACCATAAATCTGTTTGGATTCAAATTCATTTAGGCTTTGCTTCATGGGACCCCTGTAGGCCCTGGAGAACCCTCTTGGCAAAAGAATGCTCCAGCTGATGTTCCTACCTTTCTGCCCTAGGCAAATCCAATCGAAAACAGACACAATTTTATCAAAACCATCTGCAAACTAATTTTAACTGGTACAGCCTGGGCACGTGAACATTTGCAAGCAGCTCATCCCAAATACACATCAGCCCTGACTTTTTGTTGTATGTGAAGACTTGGGAAAACTTGAATCACACTTTTGCAATGCTTACTGAAGCCATAAATCCAGCTTGTGCAGTCTTGGTTTTCCTTGTCCTCCTTTCTGTACCCATGACATTCTCCTTGATGGCAGTTCACTGTGTCCCTTCTCTTTCTGACAGCTCCAAATCAGTGTTCCACTGAGTCTCAGCAAACAGTGCACTCCTGGGTAGGGTGAGCTATGGCTTGGGATGAAAATGGGCATCATCCCACCCACAGAGCTGGGCAGGGAATGCTATGCACTGTACTCAAAAGCCACTAGGCAACCTGCAGTGCCATGCTCCAAGATGAGCAAGGCAATTGAAGAAACACAAGCTCCTGCTCCTGGCCAAAAACATCTCATAGGGATCAGCCATGACTTGATCTGGCAGGTTGGCTGTCCCTGCCTTTCCTGGGCACAGCAGGCAGGAAAACGCTTGGTTTTTCCTCGATGAATAAGCACAGAAGAATCGATCAAATGCAGCGGAGTACAATGCTGCAGCTGAAGTATGCACACACTGAACCTTTTCTGCTACCGCAACACCGGCACTCATTTACACACCAGCAGCCTAAAACTATCTCTTTTGTACACCCAAATTGATCCTCACTCTTAATTAGTGCTCTCAGTTGCAGCAAAATTTCATTTGTTTCTTCCAAATGCGGCCTGATCCATTGTCCCTCTCCCGTGAACTGTGAAAATTAGTCATTGAGCTCAGTGACAGTGGTAAGTGCAAAATGTAGCATCAAAGGGACATAATGGGGCCTCTTAGGACTGACAAAAAAACACCATTAATCAAGGCATGCTCAAGAGGTGCCAACTTACTGAGGCATGTGAGTGGCGCAGAAGTGCGGGCCCTCCCTCGGAAGGCGGGATGCAGAGGGATGTGTGGGTGCAGGAGAACCCCCCCTGCCCCAAGAACTGCAGTCTGCCCCAGACACCCAAGCACTGCTGCTTCATGGGCAGATGGGCTCTGCTCTGTATGTCCCAGTCCCAAGGATTTGCACACCTACTTTCCAGTAGAGGTTTCAGAGATGCACTTTTCCAGGCTTCTCCTTAGCTTGGAGAGCAGGAATGGAGCTCCTCTTTACGAAGCTCTTTAAAGCTCTGCTTTAAGCTCATCTGTGGCCCCTACTCTTGTCAGGGGTGATGTAAGGGACACACACCAGATCAGGAGAGAGATGTCAGCATCTGCATTTCCAGGGCTAACACGAGAGTCTGCAGATTCCCACAGGGAAACACATGACACTGTCCATCCAGCAGCTCCTTGCACTGACCCCTTGTGTGATTCCAGAACCAAACTAAGGGGAAAGACACAAACTGCACAAACAGACCAGAGAGGTGTGGTGCTGGGGAATTATCCCAGGGATCAGGACCCAAGAGACCTATGGACAAACCTGCACAGGTACAAAGAAAAGGCAGCCCTTCAGTCAGTGAACCAGCAGCAGGGCAGCTGAATGGGTAAGGGACCAATTTTAGCTGGTCAGGCAGAGTTTTATTACCAGAAAATCAAAGCAAAGAGGTAAATCTCTGCAAAATTCCAACCTCAGTAGCGAACTGTGTTTAAACCCTCTCCTGCAAATCCACGTCATTAAACAGAATAACTTGGACTCGGCAAATCCAAATGACTCTCACTTTCAAGGTCCTGCATTCAGAAGTCCACAATGGAGAACAATGAGGTGGGGAAAAAGCCGAGGATCTTGACGCCGCATTCAGGAGGCCATCTGGTCCGGCCAGCACAGCCAGCGCTGGGAACGGGCAGCATCATGGGTTGAGATTTAATCTGAGCCACTTATTGGGTGACCTCAGGCGAATCGTTTGACCTCCTTTTACCTCAGTCAACCCAACTGTAAAATTGGGTTTAAAGCAAGAACTTCTCTGAAAACCATATGCTGTGCCTAGGAGGAGTGGCAGCAGACTCCCTTCTCAGCAACAGGGCTGTGATGGTGGGTTGAGCCAAAACCAGAGCGGAAGAGGAGGTGCATGGAGCTCAGACCCAGCATCCCTTGATGTCAGGAAGCTCTGGCTGATGTCTCTCCCAGGTCCCATCCTGCCAGCTCTGAGAAAGCAGCTTTGGCACCCGTGCAGGGACTCACCCATAAGAAGGGATTTGTGAGGTCTGACCTTGCTCATATCACTACTGCACCCAAAGGCCCCAAACATTCAAAGCAAAGTCCCAAATCCCCCTCTCAATGGTTACTCACTAGATCAAGAGCACTGATTGCTCTGGTCAAATGCCTCCCAAAATTGATTCCTACTCACAGTCTTGCCAACAAAAGGTGGCAGAAAAGCAGCTCCTCTCTCACCTGGGCCCCAGCCTGGCCCCAGCACTGTGAACAACCTCAGAGAGAAGCAACAGTGCAGATGAAACACCACGGCCAGCTAACCTGGGTCCCTGATAAATACAAACCAGCAGCTTGGTCCCCCAGGTGTTCATAGGAGTGTGCAAATCATGGCACTGACCATAAACACATCCTGGGTTCAGAGAAGGGAAACTGAGGCATGGCAGGTGCATGGATACCACTCGCCACACCACGGCCAGCTGGGACCCTTGTAGGGCAAAACGAGAGTGAAAGCCACACAAGCAGAGACCTGCCCTCCTGATTAAAATGATACAGGAGCGGCCCAATACTTCGAGGAGAGGTTGGAGCAGAGCAGCAGGCAGAGGGACAAGCAGGGTACAAGCACACGGGGCTGGGCACTGTGCTGTCCCCACAGAACTGCCCGTGCAGGTATCACAGAGCTTCACCTCATGTTAAAAAAGAAGGCAGAGAACTGCCTCACGCTGCAGGTGCAGGCCACAGAGATGTCAGAACTTCCTCAGCTGTGCTCCAAGAGTTAATTGAGACAAATAACTCAACAGTGCTGCCATTAATGAAATTCTTCTGTTATATTTCCCCTGAGCTTTCTACAAATGACTAAGTGACATTACTGCCTGCAGTGCTAACCCCCTATATGAGAGATAACGCTGCCGGAGCTAAGGTTGGCGCATCCATGTTAGAAGCCTTGGAAAGAACTGCAAGATGATATTTAAATAACTATCACACTGCTGAGAAATGAGCAGCCAAAAGAAATATGGTCTTATAATATGCTCAAGTCTCAGGATGAACCCTGGCTGTTACATGCAGACGCTGAAATGCAGTGGGTGGTAAGTGACAAACTCTTTTAATCCTGCAAATCTACTAAAATTCACAGTCAAATCTCTCCAATTTTCCCCTGGTGACTCCTATATTTGTACATTTGTTTTGCAGCATATAGGGCCAACTACTGAAACAGTACAGATGTGAGAGGCCATGTCACGTGAACTAGCATGTCCTAGGGGCAGCCAAAAGAGCTGATGGAGGAAAATAACCCACTCACTCATCATATCCATCTCCTGGAAGCCTCTCACAGTGTTTCTGCTTTACTTAATTTCTTTTGCTTTCCTTTTTTCCTTTAATAATTCCTCATGGGTATTTTTCCCCTCTGAGACCCACTGCTGCAAGCCCAGAATTTGCTCTGGGCTTGCCATAAGCATTCAAAGCACAGACATATAGAAACATCGCTGGCATCAGGGCTGAGCCCTTCTGCTCAGCATTGGAGAAGAAAGGGCATTAAATGTGAGCAGAGCCACAGGAGGGGGGAAAAAAATCTCATTTATGGATAGAGAAAACTTGGCATGTAACACCAAGAGTTAAACTGCAAGAAAATGCAAATAACCATTAGCAAAAAAGTTTCTGGAAGTAAAAGGAAGATATCTCCAGAACTGTAACTGACACCAGGGCATACCTTTACCTCCAGCACATTTTGCACCAGTAAAACAAGGAGTCACAAAAGTATCCCACTTCCAGCTGCAAAAACAGGTTAACTTGTCCGAAGCACAAACCATAGGTAGGGCTCTGCTGACAACACAGATACTGTAAAAGCACAAGAGAAACCAACAGCAAACCCACGTGTTTAAGGTCTGCCTTGATGTTTTGAGCTGAGACTCGCAATCTGCATCCAAACAGTGGCATTGCCCAGGAAATACCTTGGTGACAACTTCAGTGTCACCTTATTTAAACCTTAATTTAAAATGCTAACTTCATAATGAGTGGAACAAAACTGTGTAAAAACATTTCCCACTCTAATCCTGGTTTGATCCCCCCCAGTATGGCCTTCTTTTGTAATTACATCCCTTTGTGATCTCACTCTAATGCCTTGTATTGTGACCCATAAAATAATCAGCCCCCTTTGTCTCTCCCTAATCCTTTTAGACTTCCTTCTTGTCTCTACACTCTTATAAATGCTGCCATTATTTGGGCTCAGCAGCTCTTCCCACCACCCCAGAGCCTGGAAAGGGGGCTGCAGGTTAAACCCTGAATATATTCTGTGCGGAGGAGCTGAAACGATGGGAAGATCTTTGCTGCTTTAAAATCCCTGTGATTCCCAACCTCCTCCCCTAGCCACACAGCTTGGCAGGGAAACCAACCTGCAAGTTTGCATATGTACCAGCCCTCCTCACTTCTATATTTTGCCAATGACCTGAAGACCTTTGGCCTCGAGGTCAGAGTGGCCATTGTGTTTGTGGGGACAGCATGCTTGTCCCCAGGGTGGGCAAGAGGAGCTGCTGCTGCTGCTGTCTGCAGGGATCAATGCAGAGGGGAGTCACAATATCTGCCTTGCCCAAGCTATCAATCCTGCCTACCTGCTGGCAGGGTAAGTGCAACGGACCGCCACACACAGTGGGATGGAGGAGCAGAATTTGGGGCAGGATGCAGAAGGAAAGGGGGTCAGGGAGCAGAGCAGGGCACAGAGATGTGTGCTGCTATCCTTGACTACAAACCAGTCACCCTGCAGCAAGACACGGTGAAGAAAATGTCTTTACAAGCTCAGATCTGTCCAGAGTTATTATCAGGTCCTGCAGTACTTCAAATACTGGGCAGGTCCAATTCACCAAACTTCAAGAAATCTCTTTGGCTCTAAATTGCACCATTGACTTAATTCCCCTCTTTCTTTTTTTTTTTCCTTTATTTTTTTTAAAGCATCAGATCAAACAGGGAAAATTGCTGCTCTCAGGATGGATACGTGCAGAGCCTGATCCGATACCCAGTTTGATGGTGATTTCCAATTAGTGGTAACTGCTTGTTATTGAGTGATATAATCAATGGGTCTTACTCCACTGACTGGGCTGTGATTTATGATGATGTGGAGCCAGGTCCATCAAATTACAGCATCGGCAAAAAGGGCTGGAAATGCCATGAGACAACACGATCGGATCGAGTGAGGCCAAATTAAGCAAAGGGTGGTGATGAGAAGAAAGGTGGCTGCGTTCTAGGGAGCCCACCTTCCAGAGGAGTGGACTCTGGATGTTACAATTGCTCAGAGGGTATCTTCATCCACAGAGAGCCAAAGCACGTTCAGCTTCTGGCATGTACAGGGGAAATCCAGCTCCTCAGAGACCTGTGGAAACACAGCCAAGCGGTGCCTCCAGAGAACACTCTTGACTATGAAACTGATTTTAATTAAGACAGCTTGGAGTCATGCAAAATTACGAAACTGTCATTGGGAGACAGAAAAGATCTGTATTCAATAATCTGATCAGATTATAAAAACATGTTGCATTCCACAACCTTTTAAACTAACACACCAGGGTTTGAACAGACACAGAAACAGCAACCGAAAGAATTCCAACCATGGTGTTAGGCAGAGGGAAGAAACACTGAGGGCCTCCCCGCTCAGCTCAGTCACGTGTAGGCTTCTTGCACACTTGTGCTTGTTCAAAAGAAAGTTACGCTACGAAAATATTATCATCGTATTTAGCACCTGACCAGCCAATCCACAAACCAGCCAAGGTCCACTTCCTTCCGCTGAGTATCTTTGATTAATAATGGCGACATACAGAAATACCTCAGAATTTAATTAAATAAATTTAATGAGTTAATTTTTAGGAAGAAGTGTTTAAGATGCACCCGCTCTGTGAGGCAACTGCCGGCACCTTGAGCCCATCAGGGCAGCACGTGCAGCGGCTGAGAGCAGCATATTCTTCTAGTTAAATTTTACTCAATGCCAAGTGTTGAAGTAAATTTGAAACATAAAAATATGATATCCAGCCCACATTTCCTGAATGCAAATATGTACATTCCTCTGAGCCAAGAAGATTATATTCCAACCAATAATACAAAGCCAGGGTCTGTAACGGTGATATGAGACTAACAGCCTGCCTTTGAAGACAGCGAAAAGTGCAAGAGAGCTCTCGAGGGGCTCCGCTCTGTCAGATCTCTTTTATTCCTCAGTAGCATGGCCTTGATCAACTTTCAAGATTTTTGTTTGTGAAAGGTTTTTATTTCTCCTTTGCTTTTGTGTTCAGATGTCAGGCTCAGAGGGAAGAAGAGATCAGCACAGGGATGAGGGTTTACCCACCGGCAGTATTTACTCTGCTCCGCAAAGGTCTGCTTAGCGCTGGGCTTTTTTTCCCTTCCAAGCAGCCAGCACCCATTCCTTCAATGCAAAGGTCCCTAAAATGGGGATAATTACCCTTCTCCTTTGACTTGCTGATTGGCACTTGGAGCAAGGAAAATCACTATCTCTTGTGTGTAAACACTCTGAGACTTGGGGGCTCAGAGTACAACTGTGATTCATTCTCATGAGATTTCATCTACGATCAAGCAGAGTCCTAAGTGCGTGTGTTCCTGCGGCTCAAGCACAGTGGGGGAGCTTGCCCTGAGCAGCAGGTTACATCTGCCCACAACATCCTGTTTTATTCCCATTATCTGCAGGCACCTGTGGCATTAAGGCTGGAGGGGCCCCTGTTTGTGCTGGCTTCACCCAGACCTCTTCTCAGGGCTGCCAACAAACGAAGCCTGAAGCCAGAATAGAGCCCAGAGCATTTTCAACACTATCTCTTTTTCATTTTGATTCATGTGAAACGATAGCTACAAAAGAAACGCTATTCAGGGACACACAGCACATCACATATATATTGATGCAGGAGCCAAGATAACAGTGTTTATCGACAACCCACAATCTCAAAGGTAATTCCTCCAGCTCTCATGTCTCCAGTTTACAGGTCCAAGAAGTTTGGCATTGTGCTTGTGCATCAGTCAGCTTCCAGCTCATAAATGCCAGAGCCATTCACCAAAAGTGCTCCAAGGTTCAGCACCACAAGACTGACAAGTTTGAGATCCAGCTGCTAATCTGGCACGGCCCCAAATCCCTTGGCTCCTGGACAATGTCACTTCTTACACTCATGAAAAGCTAGGTTTGCAGATGGCCACTTCATGCACTCGGGAATTGTTATACAAGGGCTGGAGTGTTCCCTTGGTGGGCTGCCAGCCGGCCCTGGCACTGCGGGGAGTGGGCAGCAGCACTCCAAAAGGCCCCCCAGTTTGGGGAATGCAGACAGGACCTCAGCCCCAGACTTTGCCTTACATTTTCCCTGCTTTGCACCAAAAAATCATGGTGATATTTGCAAATGCAACAGAAGCATTAGTAAGTGACTTGCACAGAAAAAAGAGCAGTAGCCATCTCCCAAACAAGTTGGAGAACCCTTCAGCAAAACTCAACAAACCAGTGTTCCACCAGGTCTCGCAGCCATACAACACACCCATCCTCACATTCACATAGAAATTACACCCAGCAGCAATTCTGGGTGAATGCCAAAAGGATCAGTGGCTGCACTCCCAGAGCCCCCACTCAGTCTGTGGGCAAAGCGGGCCACCAACACAATAGGGACAGAAACCACCATGACCCCCCAGCTCTGCCATCAGTCCTGGGACAAATACCAACCAGCAACCAGAGCTGACAGGGGAGAAGCAGGAGACCCAACAGGCCCAACCACTCTGGCCAGGGCAATGCAACGGGCTAAAGCCAGGTAGTATGCAGGGCTGGAGTCACAGCCTGCCCTGAAATTCTTCCTCCCCCACCTTTAAATTTCATTTCCTCACTGACATTTTCATCTCTCTCCTCCTGCAGGCTCCCCCATCAGACAATCTGTCTGGTGTTGTTAGCCTTGCCCCCAAAGGCACTGCCACGCCAGGTAGTAAATAAGACCTTGCTGCCTCTACACTGCCAGCATTAAATAACAAAATGAAAGACACCATGACCTTCAGGAGGTCTTTGCCTATGGTTTGGGAAGCTCTGCCTGCCAAGCAGAGCCCAGCTGTGCTGCACAGCAAAGGGACTTCCAAACTCACCACAGGAGATACACAAACCACAGACTACTTCACCACATGATTTTATTGTAGCTTACACCTCCAGCACAGAGAATTTACTGTTAGAAGGTGGTTTTTAGTTTTCTACCCAAGAAAGCTGATGAGCTCTTCTTTCACACTTGGACAGCTACACAGATTAGATGCCAGCCAGATTTCGACACCAGCTCCAAGATTTTTTCCCTTCCCTCTCTTTAAACCCCCATCCATGAAAACCCAGCACCCACCATGCCACCCTCCTGCTTCCCAACAAAGCCAGTGCCCCTTGTGGGATTGCCCTGTGACGTGAGGGTGGCACAGTGCCTGTACTTACTCGCTGCCTGAATCTTTGCCTTCCGGCTCACCAACAGCCCGTAGTGGTTCTGTGCCATGCAATCGTACTCGCCTTCATCCGAGGACCCATCTCCCCGGACCCTCTGGAAGCGGGAGACGTAGAGAGACCCGTTGGCCAACATAAAGGCATTCTCACTGTCCAGGATCATCACGCCGTTCTTTCGCCATGTGATGGTGATGGGCTGGATGCCCTCCACCTGGCAGTAGAGGATCAAGGGTTGCTCCTGCACAGCTATGTCATCACTAGGCTCCACAACGAATGCCAGCTCGGAGGAACGGCCAAAATCTAAAATGAAGAGAGGAGGACAGAGTCAGCAGTGTGTCCATGAGCAGCAGCAAGAGTCAACTGCTCTAGCAGCAAAGGGGATGACGGAAACATTTTGGATGAGCTACGAGGTACAAGCGTTTCAGAGAAATACAAAACACATGGGGCACGCTTTGCCTCCCAAAGCTTTGCTCTCAGAACCTCAGGGTGCAATTTCTTAAAGCACAACCACAGGCAAAGTCCTTCAAGGCTGCCTTTGGAGGCTCCAGTGAAGGCAACAGGCAGGCACACCTCTTCAGCACCTTGCGAAACCCTAGCTCCACTCCATACTCCCCTGAAGATTGCCTCTTCACTTCCCACTGCAGGTGTGCAGCATTAGACAATTAAAACTTGCACAAGCACAAGGTGTCAGCCATTCCCAGCCCAGGAGCAGAAGTGCACACCAGTGCTGGAAAGCTATTCCTCTCCCCACATAACCAGGCAGAGGCGTGGCAGAGGGGCTGCGCCATGCCCCAGACCCGTTTGCAGCACAGCCGGTGGGGGTCAAGGGGGGATCAGCAGCTCCCGATTCAGACCATATTGCCACCGGCATCTTCCCGACACTTCTCCCGCTTGGCAGAGCAGGAGGCTGTTTGCCTCTCGCACGCAACACCATGCCCTTCTGTCGCTTTGGTCTCTCTCACGCTGTAACAGGCAAAGCACGGTGCTATTCAGCCCTTAATGAAGAGCAAGTTAAGCACCAAAATACAAATGCACACTGTTCCGGCTCAGCCACACAAAAGGTTTCTTGCAAAGCAATTACACTAAACGATGTCCACGAGAGATAAGTTACTGCAGACTTCGTACCAACAGTAGGCAAGCCCTCACTTCCCATCACACAAATATGTCCTCATTTAGTTCTTTTGCCAACAGAACGTTTAAACGCTCTGTCTTTGGCATGTTATGCTTCACTTGGTCACAGCATACCTTTTGAGGGTATAATTTGCCCTACAGTCATGAACAGACGCTACAGAAGATGACAGAAATAGAACTATTGCTTAAAGATTGGCCAAAATATATGTGGACATGAAAGATGCAAAGCAACCAAGAGACAGGAGTTACATAGGTATTTGAAGGCTGTAAATACAGGGATGGAGGTGAACTGGGTTTTTTTAAAGAAGAGCAATGGTGAAGAAATTTCAGCAGAGTAAGAAAACTACAGTTTCATCCAAATACGGAGAAAGCCTTTCTAACAGTTCACTTGTGCATTGGCCCTTCAATGGGTGGCTTCTCAACCTGTGATACAGCTTCTTCCCTCTTTGACAAGCTTAGTGGGACCGACTCCACAGATGCTCACAGAATTGGGACGCACACAAGCAATACCTCTTGGCAAACACCAGCCACAGCACAGGCTTTGTAATGCCTGTCCCTCCTACAGACCCCACCAAAGACAGGATCCCCCCACACTAGGCTCAAAACCAGGGTGGAGGGCAGACTGTTAATGCACGGTAAGAAAAACAGAGATGAGACGAGGCAGTTACACTAAAGAAAGAGAAGGGGAAAAAGTCTGTCTTTTCTGCTCTGCAAACCCAGTGAGATTTTTTTCTTTCTTTCTGTAAATCCCCACTGCTTTCTACAGCAACTTAAATTGGATTACGGGGGATAAACATTGAGTGCAACCTGAGCCGAGGCAGATGGATGGAGCAGACAAAGACAGCAGTGGTACTGCAGGGCCAGGCCAAAGGTACTGCCAACAAGGTATGAGCGTGTGCAGGGAACGGACAAACCCCACTCAGTGACAGACACCTAAAACACACACTTTATTAACCCATTAAGTCTTAAAATGTCAGGCTAGCTCCAGCTATCTCGGTGATCTATAGCTCACTGTGACTTCTTTTTTATGAGATAGCCCTGGGGTCCTCTCAGCAAGTCAGACTGCAGCCAGCACAAACCCATCAATTACTTTTTTTTGGTGAAAATTAAGGAATTAGATGAATGCTCTGCATTTTTCTGCAAAGTGGTCAGAGTCTCAACACTATGCTGGGGCCCCATTCCCTGTGTGGGTGCTCTGGTGAGTTAGGTAGGATAAGGACCCTTGCATTCTGATACTGAGCCAAGAGGGACTTCTGACTCCAGAATGATTGAAGATCTCAGGATTTAGCTTAACACGCAATCAGAAGAAAAACCCTAATTAAATAAATGCCCCATCTTCCCCCAGCACCCCTGTATTCTTAGATAAAACAGCTTATTATTATATGTACAATAAAAGGAAGAATCAACATAATTACATGCCCTTCCCACAATTGCTGTCATTATAACAACCATCATTAAGGCCTGTGATTGGAGATAATCATGTTTGCCTCCATAAACATTCGGTCTGCATCCTCACTCCAGGCTGCTCGAACTGCAGGAGTGATGACGCTCCTAATTAGGACTGCTGTCCTCAGACACTTGCTGGAGTGGGGACGGACACTGGTCCTGGGGTCTCCTTGGGCTGCACTCAAGAGCAGGACTCTGTCTCAAGGTGTGACACTGTGCAACTGATTTGTAACCTGTAGATACCTTACAATGTCCAGAAGCACCCAAATTCCAACTCAACTCAGGTTTGTTTCATGGAATGCTTATCAGACCTTGAAGAAATCCCACTGCCACTTTCCTGGAGTTCCAGGGCCAGGTGACCAACTAACCAGACATGTGCGGAAAAGCTAGTTCACGCCATCTGGGGATTTGGGAGAAGCCAAGCTCTGTCTTTCACCTGTCTCAAAGGCAGACTCTGAACATAGAGCCCTCTTTTCCCGGGATGCTCAGGATGATACACAAAAGGTCGGACGCTCCCAGAGGAATCTCCATGGTGGAACAAGAAGGTTCCTGGTGTTTGCTCTAGAGGTCAGCTCAGCTGAACGAGAGGGAGAGCACAGACAGGATAAAGAGGCAACAGTGGGAGAGAGGGACCCTATTCCATCAGCATAAAGAACCGATTGCGGTTAGCAGTGAGGCACGGAAATGATGCTGCAAAGTTGGAAGTAAAAAACACTCCAAAGGCACATGGAAATAGCAAAAATGCAATTAATTGAGAGATAGCAAGGAAATTGCTGAGGCTGTGCACATTCACTCAGGGAGTCTGAAAGCCCCATCCCTCTCCAGCAGCTGCCTGTGTATCCAAACCCCGCTAATCCTACACAACATCCTAGGTACCTCCCAAAACAGACTGCAAGGCAAGGTGGCTCACAGCCACGCCCTGCTCGAGGCAGGAACTGTACAGCTTTGCTTGTGGCAGCTCGAGTTTGCATTTGGAGCCGGGGTGTCAGGCAGGCAGCTGAACAGCCCGCTCGTCTCGACACCAGCAGCGTGCGAGGGAAAACTGCTTTGCTTTCTGCAAAGGGATGGAAGGAGGAAGCGTGATTAGCTCTGACATAAAGGCCACAAGAAAATTACTGGAATCCTCATTCTACAAGTCTCCTTTTGAGAAACATTTACCATCTCCCTGAGCAATACAATATGTGACTATATGTGCAAATATTTAACAAAAACTACTTCCCCTATTGATCAAGCAGACAGGCATACTCAGAGAAACCAATTAGCACTTGTGCTTTTGAACCAAGAGATTTATTTAGCGCTGAGAGAAAGAACTTCGAATTAATGGGAAGCTTAAAAGACACTTTGAAGTACATTTAAAAAAAAATAAGTTTAATTATTTTTTACTTGACACTGTGATTCACATTCAGGTCTTCAAAAGAACTTGCTTATACCCCTGTATTGTCCTTTTCCATTTGGGAAACATGATTTTGGCTTTCCCTCCCATGCTTCAGTGACTAATCTCACCGCTCTAATTAGCGGTGACATCCATCGCCAAGGACCTCAGTCACATCCTGGCTCATCCTCCTGGACCCCATCCAGACACACAGCCAGCAGGGCCATACCTGCCCTGGGAGCACGCGGTTCCGACAGATGAAACCCGTATTATTACTCCTGTTCTAGACAGGGAACATTAATCACAGAGGGATGAAATAAGCTGCCAACAGCCCACTCTGAGCTTGTGGCAAGGCAAGATATTGTGGGAGCAGTTGGGTCCACCCTGCTCTTCCTGGTGCAGCATCATCGGGAGCACCGCTGGGGAGACCGAGGTAGCACCAGCTCCTTTCTCATCACACCAACAGCACGACATCCACCTGCAAACTGCCTCACATCAGCACAAATTTGCCACCTTCTGATTTACTGTGTTTATTCCCAACATAACACAGCATAAATCAGCAGCATAACCACTGCCAAGGGTAACCACTCCAGTCCTGCTCTATAAAGCCAAAAGAAGACGTGCAGGACCAGAGGATTTTATAGTGGGATCCAGGTGAGTATCAGGACCAAAAACCTGGATGCAGGTTGGGCCATGCACATGAAAAACAACTCCTGTTTTTCCAGTGGTGGGTTGTTTTTCATTCAAATCCTTCTGCAAATGGGAGGATAAGGAAGGAAGAGATAGATGGACCTGAAAGATATTCTCTAACAGATTGTAACAAGCTTCAGGCTGATGAAATTGGCAGCCTAAAAATCCAGCTGGTGCTCTCTTAAATCTCCTTGAGGCTGACCCAGACCCTAAGGAGAAAAGCACTGCACTGCAGTAAAGTGCAAATTGGCTCTTTAGGGCATCCAGAAAATTTACATTTAAAGAAGAGGAAAATAGGCTGTAACAGGCCCCACATCTTGCTGGCAGTAAAGTTTACTAGCTCAGAATTTTTTATTCCCTTTCCTTTTGGACAGGAGGTTATATAAAGTGATTTTTCCATCAGAGAGCATAAACCACATCCACTCGTTAAACGACTGCAGGAGGTCTCTGACATGGATAACACAACCTCTCAGCCACCTGACAGAGAGCCCAAAAACACCCAGCATCACTGCCCTCACTGGGGACACAGATTTTAGCTGAGGAAGGCAAAGAGCCCAAAGAGCCAAAGAAGTTGCCCCAAATAATTTTCAGATGTTTGAGACCAGACTGAGCAAATCCCAGGAGGTCGCTTGTGGAACACTGTGGAAGCTGGAAGCATTCGCAGCACAAAGAGCCTTTCTAGGACAAGCTCCAAGTCCTTGTGGGCTCCCCCATCTCTAAAGAAGGCAGGATAAAACCTGTTGGTATAGCTGGAAAGGGCAAAGACCTTTCCTGAGCTAATTACCCACAGTAGCTCCATCCACAGTGAGGCATCCCGAGAGCACGGCAGCAAGCCGAGCGTAGGACGCGCTGTTATTTGCATTCCCCACATGTTTCACAGCCCTGACCAGATCACAGCCTCACCACAGAGGGCATCAGCGACGCAAACACAGAGCAGGAAACAACCGCGCACAAGCAGAGAGCAACGGCACAGCCAAGATGGGAAACGCTGTGCCAGAGCCAGGGTCCCTCCAGGCTTCAGCTTCCAAGGCTGCTCTAAGGTAGAACAGGGCAACAGCCGGTTTCATTCCCTGACCCCGCAGGAAAGCATCAGGGAGGTGGCTGTCCCCACAGCCGGGCCTTTGCACAGGCCTAGCAGGAAATGGACTGGCTACACGGTGAGTGATAGTGCCCGCGGATCAGAGATGGTGGCTGGGATGATGGCACAAGGCTGCCAAAAGAGCCACAGGCGCCTTGGCATCACAATTCCAAACCCCACCAGCCAGCACAGCCCTGCCACCAAACACTTGAATTTCAGCTTGAGTTCTGGCAGGCAGGGATATGGCATGCAAGGAAAGGGAAGGAAAGGTCTTTCTGCAGGAGGAGAAGTTAGTGTGCACATGAAAAACTTTGAAACTCTTTAATTGTATCCAAGGGATTCAAAGCAAACTCAGCACTCTCTCCTCCCTGCCATCCCCTCTGCCTTATCACCTCCCACCCTGAAATTCAGGATGGAGGAAAGCATCTCCTTGTTCTTCTCAAGGAGCCAAGCACTGCATGGATCCCTGCTCGCTCCAAAACCAGCGCCTTGAAACACGAGCTCTTCTCTCCCTTTTCACATACTCTCAGGTTTCAGCAGCAACGACCCTTTTGCAAAAGCATCTTCACAGCTCAGCAGAACCATTCACCATGACCCACATCCCCTGACTTGCCATCAGCTTCATCAACACAATTTCATGTGCAAGAACAACAAAAAACCAGGCAGCAAATCCTTGACTCTGCTCTGAAACTCTGGTTTTAAATTACCAATGCAGAGCACTCTGGGTTGTTAAGTGACTGGGCTGCTCTCGAGTAGAGGGTGCGATGCAACGGTGACATCTGATATAATAGCAAGGCCAGATCAGCGTGCTCTGTGCTTTCCTCATACACTCGCCTATTTGCCTCTCTCATCTCTTAAAGTGCAATTATTGACATGTTCGCCTCCTTAACCATCAGTTTTATATGCTTGCCAATGACTCCTGAACATGTGTAAACAATTATTTTTATTTTCTTGCAAAACCAAAATGTTGGATATTCTTTTGGATAAGCGGACTCGTGTAGATTTTCATGAGTCCTGCTACATAATTTATTAGTTTCTAAACTCTGTAAAACTAAAAGCTCCACTAAAGTTCAAATAAGTTTGTGATTTCAAAGTAATTTTGAATGGACTATTCCTGTTTCTGACTAACGTTACTCGATTGATTTAAATGGGAATTCTTAAACTGCAGAGGCAGATTCTTGCATTGTTTTGTTAATTAAATAAAAGGAAAATATCCAGGGCCAGAAGCCCAGAAGTGCAAAGCAAGAAATACTGGGGCGAAAAGGGACAGAGAAAAAAGCATCTTCTGTCCCAGATCTGCTGCAGGCTGCAAAATGAAGCACATGGTCTGCTCATCCCATGGGTTTGGAGCAGAGTTTAAGGGTCTATGAAGCAAGGGGCTAGCATTGCATGGGGTCACTGCTTGGCACTTCACACGCTGTGACACAGGACCCTTGAGAAATAAGGAAATCAGAAATAAAAAAGTCCAGGCAGCCAGAAAAGAGGGAGAGAGACTTTCTCATTTGCACACATAAAATGAGAGCAGTTTTGCAGCTCTCTGCCGGGCAGTGCTGCTGCTGAGCTGCTCCATGCTGGCCCATGCCAGGCTGACAGCACATGGGCCACAACTGGGATTGAACAGGATAGAGAGGAGTGGGGAACCAGGCTGCAGTCCTGGATCTGGGACCCTCTGCCCAGATCCTAAGTGAGCACGGGAACTTGGTCTGTGCAAGATCCAGAGCCTGACAGGTAACAACAAGAGGCGCTATTACACTAACTTAGTATTTCTGACTCCCTTTGCAGGGGGTGGTGGGGCAGATCAGAAGGGGAGCAACCTGTCCTATTGCCCCCTCTCTCAGCTTGCTTTATACACTTCCAAAGTTTACTTTTGACACCATGATGGCCCCAGCAGGTACCTGAGTGCCACGGGCACGGGTGGCTGCACACTCACACCCCTGCGCCAGCATTGCCTCGAGCACAGGTCCCAAACATGGTGCACAGCAGGCTGTGAGATGCCTGCCTCATTTCATGGGCTGCCTGCTGCCTCCACGCGGGAAAACCACGTCCTGAGATTCTCCTGTTGAACCCCTGAGAGAGACGAAGCCCAAACGTGGGCTTGAATTTCATACAGAGTCTCTGAGCATTACTGGGGAAATGATACCTGATACTCTCTACGTATATTAAGAAAAAAGACAGGGTATTACACCAATTTAGGAGAAAGCAATCCTTTTTTTGCGTCCGAAAAAAGACAACAAAGCCATACAGAGCAGAAATTAGTGAAAGCTTATAGCTTCAATAATTTAGAAGTTAAGCCTACTTAAATATAAATGACGATGTTTAATTCCAAGGCTGTTACTGAGCAGAGCCGGGGAGCCTCTCGTATCCTATGCCTGCCTTTGAATGCCGGGCTCAGCAATAAGAGACAAAAGCTATCCACCACACAGAACAAAGGGCTCCAGGAAATTTAAAAAAAAAAAGAAAGAAAATACCGTCTCGCTGCTGAGGCCACTCCGGCACGCTGACCAGCAGCTCCCAGTGCCTGGTTCACAGTTGCCAGACCAGCATTTTGGGGAGTTTGAAAACCACAGGGCTGGGAGTGGAGCATCGTGTCCCGCACAGCGCGGCACTGCTCCAACACAGCATCCGTCCCCGCGGCGAGGCTGCGCCCGCGCTGATTGACACCGACGCGGGAGGGTTTATTAAACTCAGCAGAGCGCACAAACACGTTACCTCGCTGTTAACCACATCGAGAGCGCATAAAGCCACTGAAGGGGGGAAAAAACCCTCAGAACCAAAAAACTTTGAAAGTGTAGCCAAACGCTCCTCAGCGGGGCCAGCAAAACACACCTCAAATTCAGGAGCCACTGACCCGCCAAGGCGCAGCATAAACAAACACATAGGGCAATTTGGACAGCAGCAGGCGATAACCTAGACACAAATTCAACTTGCTAAAGTTCTGCTTTCAAGTATTCACTTCGTTTCCTTGCCTCCCTCCTTCCCCCACAAAAAAAAAAAAAAAAAGTACTTTTTAAACCATCCTCATTGTACTACCCAGGAATCTCAATATAATAACAAGACCTGCTTCATTACATCCACTGCACAGATCACTTCTACTTTCCGTGAGTTACACTGGCTTCTCCTCCTCGCGCGGTTGCTACGGACCACGTGGCGAGATTTATGATACGACTAACCCACAGCTTTGCTTCCTAAACACCCTAGCAGCTAATCTTTGATACATCTAACACAGACTTTTCTCCCTCTGACCATGCTGGGCTGCTTACAGGGGTTTTTTTTAGCAATTCATAGAATAATCACAGAATGGTTTGGGTTGGAAGAGACTTTAAAGACCATCTCGTTCCAACTCCCCCGACATGGGTAGGGGCAACTTCCACTAGCCCAGGTAGCTCAGTTCCTACTTTTCCTTATCTATAAGACTGTTAAGAGACACAAGAACAGAATGCACACGAATATTTTGCTGCAGAACAGCATCTTTCTCAGATTAGACCCATGCTTAATTAGCATCACCAGGAGAAGAAAAACATTGCCATTTATCAGCAGGACACGCGCACAGGAGGTCCAGGGAAAGCTCCCTTTGATGTTCTGTAGTCCGGCCCTGGTTCGGTGGACTGTGTTACCGGTGTGGACAGAGCTGGCGTTACAGGAGAGCACAGTATACTTGTAGGTCTGAAGTTGCTCGCCTCATCCCTGCAACTTGCCTCCCAACATCTCTTCTCTGTCGCTATCGCCTTTGCTGACGAACGCGACGCGTCCGTCGGGCGCTGCCTCCCGCTCCCACCGCGGTGACGGGTCCGGGCACGGGTGGATGCCCAGTCACGCCACTGCCCCGGCAGCCATCACATCCCTCCCCAGCGCCAGCGGTGCGGGCTCAGGCTCCACAAACATCACCGTCCTTCCCTAGAGCCCCCCGCACAAGGGGTTTCCAACTGGAAGCACAGCTCCCGGGGAGCACTTCGGGATCTCTGGGGGTGAAGGCGCTGGATGGGCTGGTGCGGGACTCCGCAGCCCCAAGCACGACTGCTACTCGCCCTCCCGGGGGCACGAGCCCTGTTTTCCCCGAGGGTTGCTGACAAGCAGGGACCCCCACACCGCACCGGCGGACACACGCGGAGCTGTTCGGCCCCGTTCAGCCCCCGCGGCGGCCCGGAGCCACGGGAAAGGGCTGAGCGCGGGGCTGCAAGTGACGGCGGACGAGCCAGAGGAACCGGGACCGCGACCGACGGCGGGGATGGGGCGGGACAAGGAGACGGGGGACGAGCAATGCCCCGGCCACTTCGGGGGTGATGAGGGGACGCGAAGTGCTGGAAGGAAGGACGGACGGACGGAGCGGCCGCGGGGCGAGGGCGGCGGGGAGAGCGGCGCCGGTGCCGGGCGCGGCGGCGGCAGGTCCGTGTCCGCGCCCCCGCCCGCTC
>VZTD01000896.1:0-105433 GCA_013397725.1 Rhagologus leucostigma | reverse complement strand
CGCCGGCAGCGCCGGCCGGGCTGAGGGGCCTGTGCGTGAGGGGGCGCTCCGCGCCCGGGACCCGCGGGGAGTGTGCAGGGACCCTCAGGGGTCTACCTTCACCGGAGCCCTCTCACGGGGCTCCCGTCACAGAGCTCCCGTCACAGAGCACCTCTCAAAACCCACTCACGGGTCCAGCCTCACAAATCTTCCCTAATGTGTCTCGCTTACCAGAGCCCCTTCATGTTTCTCCCTTCACAGGAGACCTCTCTTCAGAACCCCCTCACGGGTCGCCCTTCACTGGTGCCAGTTCACGGGGCTCCCTTCACAGGGCTCCTCTCACCGGTGCCCCCTCACAGGTGTCCCGTCTCACCGGAGCCGCTTCAGGAGTCTCCCGTCACAGGTCTCCCCTTGTGCATCTCCCTCACCAGAGGCCCCTCGAGAGTCTCCTCTCACTGATCTCCCCTCACCGGTTTCACTTCCCGGGGCTCCCTTCAGAGAGCTCCAGGGACTACAGGGAACATCGGGGGCCTTCCCTCACCTGTCTCCCCTCACTGGGGCAACCTCGCAGGAGCTCTTCTGAGCTTGGCTTGTCCCACCTCTGTGCTCCTGAAGAGTGAGTCCTAAAGTGTCTTACCCGAGTCAGTAATGCAGGTGTTGGACCAACCCGCTCACCTTGGAAGAGGCCCCATGAGGAAGGACCCAGCAAGGGATGAGGTTACTCCTAAATCCTGCCACAGCAGGATAATTTGTCTGCCCTCCTGGCATGAAATAAGGATAACATGTCCCTACCTGGCTCTCAGCCCCAGCGCCCACTCAATATTTTGTGCCTTCCAACTGATCCTACCCTGTCCCTTGGCCCATGTTCTCCACAAACATAACTCGTATCATCACTGTCAGCAGCAAAAGCCATCTCTGCAAGGACAGCTCAGTGTTTTGTGGTGTTTGCTTGGCAAAAAAAAGAACTAAAATGAAATAAAAGTAGATTCTAATTAATTTCTTCCTTCAGACTAAAACCAGATTTTGTGGACCAGGTTACTTACCCCTGCAACCATTCCCAGAACTCTGGTGAAAAATCCTTTGTGAAAAGGAGCAATGCAAGGCTCCCCTGGATGGTGCACCCTGAGCATGTCAGAGTCGGCTAACGAGGAAAGAAGACGTCACTACATCTGCTCCACATTAAAGCTTCCTTCATTTAGCGGAGGGCTGAGCTGTATGAGGTTGCTTTCAGCTGGGGAGGAATTTGCTCTGGCTCCGCCAGCCTCTCGGTAACATCTGAATTTCTGTGCTGTCCCTGACCTTTTGGCACCAGCCGTGCTCTTGCTCCGACTCCCTGGCTCCTGCCATGGGGCCCCATCAGCATTTCTGTAACGCTTGAAGCCATCATGGACTCGTGGCCGCTATCACTGAGGATGGCTTGTGGGAATTAATAATTCCAAGAGAAATTAAGCACTATGTGCTTTACAGTGCTGTTTTCCCTGTGAACCACAGATTTTGTGTGCTTTTGCTGCCGAGTGCCCTGGCAGGACCCAGGGGCTGGGGGAGGTAGGTACATGTTTAGGGTATTACCAAGTTCACCCCCGCATCTTGCAAACGACACTGGCGACAGCACTGGTGGCACAGGCAGAAATCATCCACTGCTGCCAAACAATAGGACTTAAGTGAAAAGCCGTAAGATCTTTTAGCAAAAAAGCAGGTTTGGGACTTTTGGAGCCACCTAAGAGCAGGAATTCAGAGCACTCATGTTTTTCTACGCTCTGTAAGCATGAGGGCTTAGAAAAGTTGCTTTGTACTGGAGGCAGGAATTTGCTTATCACACTGCGAGCAGAAATTGGAGCCTTCGGAAAAGCAGCAGGCTTACAGGAGTGACGGTGTCCAGCCCAAACTGAGGCTCCAAACCCTTTCCTGTAGAGCAGTTGATGGGTCCATTCCTCCATTCCCCTTGCTGCTGAGGGGCACAGGATCTCTCTGTCCATCTGCCCTCCCTCTCCACAAGGTTATCCTCCAGGAGAGCTTCCCTCAGAGGGCATCACTCACCCCTCACTCCTTGCACAGCAAATTTCCATCAGCTCCAATCGTGCTCCTGATTTACACCAATTAACTGCAAACTGAGGTCCCCAAGACACCATTAGTAGTTTCAGCAGATGAAGTGGGAGATTAACTTGTCTGAATTCACTCCATTTATTATTCTATGTGTAATTGTGGTTACCCTGCCTGCTAACAGCCTGGGAGCTTTTTCCTCATGTACGTACATGCACGGGTTTGGCATCTGTTTCATGGTCAGCAAGCAACAGGGAGCAGGAACCAAAATCGTGGCACCCACTTTGAGGCACTGAGCCCAGAGCCATGCCAGCAGTGGTGGGACAACCCCGGGACCTGCTTCTATTTTCCCCAGCAGAAACTCTTTTCTCTGTGTCTGTTGAGGATCTGTGAAGCAACCCTGGCCACCTCACTGCATCACACAGCCCATTGTCTCGTGCTGTGCCATGATCCAGAGGGTTGAGCTGGGCCACGCGCTGCAATCATAACTCACTGAATTACCTGAGACCACGAGAAACCCAAGGCCACCGTAGTGGTATTTCCAGCTGCATCCTCGCACAATATATCAGGGTGATAAAGGTTGGGAAGAGAAAGAAATGCAACCAGACACTTTGCTCTTCACTTCTCTCCTGCAACTGCGATGTCCATCTATCTCTGTCATCCATTCCATCCCACCATGTCTCCTCTCAGCAGCCTCCAACCAGCATCCTATGCTGTAAGCTGGAAGAGTGATTTGCAGTCACCCATCACCCCCTCCAAGGTCCTTCCTTGCTCGTTTGTGGGGTTATCTATCATTAGGAGAAAGACTCATCAAGAGTTACACAGTCTGACAGAGTTCCCTTTAACCACTATCAGAGAACACTGTGCTAAGTGCAGATTTATTACCTCCGTAATGCAGATAAAATGAGATTTTATGGCTCTGTAGTCGTGGCAGCATAAAGTAATAATGGAAACTATGTACTGAAGTTGGGAATGCATCCCAGGCAGAAAGGGAGATGCACGGGAGGTTAACGGTGTGTCCTTGGGCACTGGCAGGTATCCTCTTGTCAATCTCACTGGACACAAGCCACCGAGTGCTCAGCCCAGTCTGCTATCCAAGAGAAGTCTCACCACTCATCTGCTAGATGCCTCTGCTTATTTTTCCCATTAAAAAATTCCCCAGCAAGATGAAGCATGAAACTGGACAAATACTTTTTTTATAGGAATCAGTTCAAAACTGAGAAAGGAGCAAGCATCCAGAAATGTCTAATGAATCCAAACTCTGCTCATGTCTGAAATCCCACAAGAATCCCTAAGGAACCAGGTACCCACTATCATCTCACAATCCCAACCTTCACGGTGATGAGCTCCGGTACTGAACTGCTGTGAGCATGAATCCTGCATTCTGCTCTCACCACTGCTTCTGCCACTGAGGTACAGCCTTGCATAGCTGGAACAGACTGAGTTGTGAGACAAATTTCACTCTTTTTAAAAAACATTTTATTAATAACCCATTAGTTAAGGAATATAAGGACAATGTATTCTTACACTTTAACACTAAAGAGTATTTGTGGAGTAAGAATAGTCTCTGAAGAAAGAAAGTTATAATAAAGTACAGCATGGAACCAAACACAGATACAACCTTCAAACAAGATCAAGTTCTGGTTACACATCTTTATGCACTGTGCAGAAAATGAAATTTAACTTGAAAGTACAAGCAAGGGAATACAGTAACAGAAGTAGATGGCAGATTTCTGCTGGCTAAACACTTCTTTTCTAACAAAAATATTGATTAGAAAAGACACAATGATTCCTTCAAAACACCTATTACTAATGAGATCAAACCCATATACAGTGTTCTAGTAAAATGGTTGGTTTTTTACACAGTGTATTTCATGGGCTGATTGTTAGCTAGTAATGTAAAAAAATTCTCAAACTCTAAATTAGAAGTTATGTCATTTGAACTATTTAAACCAGAACTTTGCTGCCTGTTAAGTAAGAAATCAAACCAACAAAAAGCTGATAGAGATTTTTATCTGAGTTGCATGTTTCATGTAATATGAAATGAAAAGAAATAAAAGGATGAGAATTGTGACTCTCACAGCAGCATGGGGAATATACAGTTATGTAGCCAAACGGTAACATTAATACTAGAAAATTATGTCAGACAAACCTGACATTTTAACAATGTAAAACAATATACACCAGCAAAAAAGTTGAACAGCAATAATCTTTAGTGTTACTGAAAGGGAGAAAAGGGAGAAAGGAGCCTGGTGTGCAGGAAAAGATATTAAGCATGATGGGTAATTAAAGGTATCAACAGCTGGTGTGCCTGTGAGAAACCTGCAAGAAAGCTACTTATTTCATGATAAAAAAATATATGCACTGGTTGTTTCAGCTTTGCACATCAAATGCGTATTATGTGTCTTCTTTGATTCACTTCCAGCTGAGACTGAACGGTCCCTCCACGTTTGTGGAGGGCTGTGAGACCTCCAGACAGTAGCCTTTTGCACTCCCCTGGAGGAGTCAAGAGATAAGCAACCTTCCTCAGGTCATGGTGAGCTCCCAACATGCCTTGTTTCTTTATGGCAATAGCCGGTACCCCGTTGGCTAATTGGTTTCTACCCCACCCCCTGCCTTTCCCATAAAAAGCCTCTGCTTCTGCCCCTGAGAAGGGAGTTCTCGTCCCTGGCCTCCCCTTTGCAGGGTGGCTGAATAATAATAAAGGCTACCTCCGTGGAACTGCCATACAAGGCTCCTGTCTCTCTGTCCCCGAATTTGCCTTGGGTGATTTCACAAAGAGCTGAATCACAAGAGCTGGATTTACTTGTAGGTGAGAAATTGCTACACTTGCTGAAATCACCTGTCGCTCAGGGAGGCCGGCCAGTGCACCTTGGAAAGGACTGTTCCCTGCTGGATGCCTTCTCTACGAAGGTCGCGGCATACCGGTGCTGATCAGCACCGGACCCCCAGCGACACACGTTCAGGGCAGGGGGACCTGGGGTACAGCTGAGTTGGACAAGGACACCCAGCACTCCGTGTGGACACGTGTTCATCCAGGGACAGCTTTGGTGCTGCTGGTCAGTGGTGACCTCTTGGCTCCAAGGGAACTGCCTGGATTTCTGCATCTCACGTCTCGCCTACCAGTCCATGGCCACCACAGTTCTTGGACATCCAAACACTGCCAGCTTCACACCCTCGTACAGTTTGGTGAAGAAGAGTCTCAGCATAAGGTGACAAGAGTGTTTTGGGGATGCGTAAACAAAATTGTTTGTGCTCTGCTGCATCTCCCCAAAGCTCTCTGAGCCTGTAACTACTGTGGTGGTTTGGTGGTCAGCCCAAAGTGATCCAGGGGAATGGTGCCCCACTGTGCCTGCTTGTGCTGGCTTCAGTGACAGGCAGGGACAGCTTTTAGGCAGCTCAGCTCAGGGCTGTAGGATTGCTGAAGTCTGTACAGGCAAAGCAGGGGATGCATGTACAAGGGAGCGCCCCCAAAACTGTGGCACACTTCTACATCAGCCACCGGACAACTAAGCCTCCGTCCCCTTCCATACTCCTGGATGGAAAGCTCAGGGCTGGTTCATGACCTGCCCCAGGTAGAGCATCTGAACACAGAGCTGCAACAAGAACTCTGGTGCCCTGGTCATACCCACTGCTGGCCAAACTCCTCCAGGCACAGCCCTCTGACAGCCAGGAGGCTCAGCATGAGCGGTCCTTCAGCACACTTGAGGGTGGGTGACTTGGTTTGGGAGGTGAAAGGAAATGACCAGGGGTTCCCTTAGAGTGAGCTTTCTGAAGAAGTGCCCTCCTCCTTTTCTGCACACCAGCAGTGGCAATGTGGCTTGTGCAGGGCCTGTTCTGTCACTGAGGAAGGGCAAGGACTCTTCATGGAACTCACTGGGACCGGAGGGCCACCTGCACAATGTCTCCTGCCTCTCCACAGCGAGTGCCCGACCTTGCCCAGCTGGAGGGTTTGTACCTCTGCGACTGCATCCGCTCCCAGGGAACTGTGAACTGCCCTTACTGCCTGCAATAACACTTCACTGCCTTACTGTTAACCCTGCTAAGTCATGAGTTTCAAAGTCTTGTGGCAGTGGGTTCTGGAGGTTATTTACACACTCCCTCTGCCCAGTTACGTTTCCTTGCCTTTCTAGCTCCTCGCTCCAGTAGCATACACACACCAACTCCTGCCTTCACCTGCTCACTGGCACTGATTTCCAGTCTCTGTCCCAGAGCATTCCAGAGTCATGGCTATTCAGAGCATGTAACAGCATTTCTGAGACTCCTCAAGACACCGAGCAGCAGCTGGAGAAACAGAACAAGCACAATGACTGGAAATACAGCCAGTTACCAGAACAGTGTGACATACTGGGAGGAGGTGCTGCCAGCTGGGGTGAGGTGGAAGCTCCAATATCCTTCCCATCAGGGTACACGAAGGCTTGGAGGTTCTCCTCTGCTGAAGAGCTGGAGCTAAAAGAGTTGCAGGGTGCTGCTGAAGTAAGGTTCTCCATGCTGCAAGCAGTGGTACCTCCACCCAGCAGTCACCATAAAAAACAAAATCTAAAGTCTTTTACAGGATCTCAAGTTGGCACACAGTTTCCCCATACACCCTGGAGAGAATTTAGTAAGAAAAGAGGAAGGTGGACATCTTTTCCTTCACTTTTTAAACAAATGGTGAGACGTCTGAATCCTCCAGGAAGGCAGAACATTCACCAAACACCCATGAACAGAATTACTGATCCTTGTTACCTCCAAGCAACTGGTCCAATCTGTAGCATTTGCAGTCAAACCCTGCAAGCCTGGAGCAGGACAGAGACAGGCTAAAAAAAGTAGAGAAAAGTCCACCCCCAGCAGGGCCAGGCTGAGAGACATGTCAGCAGTAAGCAAACAGCATCAGCAGGAAGAGTCACTGGCTGATTTTCAAGCCAGACTTAATGGTATGAGACCAAAGATTTAATTTTCATTTTAAAGCTCTGGTGGTGCTCTGCTGTTCAAAAAAAATCCACCCAAAAGCACTTTGGCCAGGCCTATCAGAAGTGACTGGAAAATTTCACTTGTTCATCCAAAACTTTCAGCAAGTCCACTGCTTACAGAAGGCTGAGCCACTCTCTGTAAATCAAAACCATCTGAGATGTCTCCACATGGACACTCAAAAAAAGAGAAAAGAAATACATGCCCCCAATATCACAAGTTACTTTCGCAATTGCTGGTTCTTCTTTCTCTTCGTTAGTATAAGCCTGTTGAGGAAAGATGGATCGACATCCTGCCAGCTACAGCAGTCTCCTTTGGCAGCTGCTGCAAAACACAGTCCTACAGAGAGACACAACCCAACTCTCTGGCTGTAGGGAAGGTGTCAAAGAAACAAAGCAAGAGAGACATCAGATCTGCAGTACTATGTGTTAAAGAAGAGTCAACAACCAGTGCAAACACATTCTCTAGAAAAAGGCAGTATAAGAATAAGTTAAAACTTATCATGGACTATAACAAATGAGTAGATCTACTGGTTTGTTTTTTTTCTCCAACAGACATGAGGTAGTTGTGTTGTTAGGGAGGAAAAAATAAAGAAAGAGAGAAGTAGTAAAAATGCTACTCTATACCACACACTATTTCACTTTATAAAATTAAATAATATAAAGATGTTCCAAGGAAATAAAAATACATGTTGTACATTAAAAGGACAGACATGTACCTAAAATATTAGGTACAAGAACCTACATAAAACAAAGCCCAGGTTGGTAAAACGACCCAGACGCTGCAGAAGGTTCTGTATAGTACAAGTTGTTAGAGGCACTCGTAGAGTGTGTAATAAAAGGCCACTACATCAGCCTGCTAGTAGTAGTTACTGCGGTAGTGCACACAGAGAGCCTGGTAATCCTTCTAACCACGGGAGGGCAGAAAAGGCTGGTGCTTACAGCTCACTGCCTTTGTTTCCAGGGCTTCCACCCCCTCCCGGGACTCCTGTGTCAGAATCCATCCCGACGCTGCCAGGCAGTCGGCAGTGCCCGGGCACTCCCCAGGGAAGAGGCAGTTGAGAAGGATCGCTCGGTGCACTCTGCCACTTTCCCAGCATTAAACGATGTCTTGCCAGTCGCCTCGAGGGCTCTGGTGAAATGACAGCCCCAGTCTAGCGCAGAAGGCTCTGTTCCATTGTGGTTCTGCGTCAGACTTTGGCAGATGGCTCAGTCCCGCTCCCACCAACACCCAGATCTTCATCGGCTTCAGCAGAAGAAGACGGACCCTTACCAACCCACCTGGCTTCCCGAAGGCCTCTGTAGAACTGACAGGTCCAAGCCCTCCTCTGGTGAGATGCTGCACCTGCCCAGCTCTTGCTGGGCTCAGTGAGCTGAGGGCAGGCAGCACCTCACAGGGACAAGCCCTCCTCGTGCTTCAGCTCTGCTGTGATCAAAATCAGATCAGTTTACTCTTTGTGACTGTGGACATGTCTCATGTTCCCAGATGCTGAGGATGGACTGGTTAAACCAGAGTTACTACAGAGCAGGGCCTCCTCAGGCGCCATGGATAGCAACTGGCACTTGACTGGCTGCACATCACCCCTACCTTCCTGGATGGAGTCCGAACCTCCACTCTCCACTGAATCCAGACTTTCTCCATGCCTGTGGAAGCCATTGGTGAGCCCGTGGATGCAAACAGCCTCTGGTTTGTCAGTCTTTGTGTCAGTACAGAGCAGCTCAGCCTGGGCCTGAACCTCCAAATTGTCCATGCAGTCCACCAACACTTGGCCAGTGTACTGCTGGGAACTGGGAGAGACAGGAAGAGCCAGCTCTCCCAAGGGGAGCTCTTCAAGCTCCTGGTCCTTGATTTCTGTCTCTTCACGCTCCAGGGTGTGCAGCTGGGAGTCGTAGTCTCTGTCAGAGGCTGAAAAATCAGAATGGACAATGACCTCTGCTTCTACTTGGTGGAGGTTGGCTGGCAGGTGGCTTTTCTTTGCTTCATTCTGTTATCAAACAGGGGGGAAATTAAAAAAAAAAAAAAAAGGTAAAGTAAGTGAAATTCAGATAATTGAGGCTGTAACCAAGCACTGAAATATATTTATTTTTAATCCCAGTGAGTGCAATGGGATGTACACATGCCTCTATTAAGCATTATCTTGATATGTTTCTCAGGGCTTAAGTCTTAAGAAGCAACTCAAATCACCTCAGGATCTTTATTTCTATTTTACGTTTGAGAAAGCAAGTCCCAAGGGAGTGAAGTGATTTGCTCACAGTTTCTTGGCAGGCTGAAGCAACCATTCCTCCAAGCCTCTGTCAAAGACCACAATTTTCAAATCTCACCAGTCTGTTTCCATATTAAGGGCCAGATTTCTAGAGGCTGAGTGGGCAGCAGTGTAGGAAACTGGCTTCTGAGATAGATACCGGGGCTCCCTTCACTTTCCTCATTTAATTTTGGCTACGCATCACAAAGTGTGTGTTTGTTAAAGCCCTGGTCACAGCCTGCAAAAGTCTGTGTAATTTCAAGCACTTTAATTCAGCAAGAAAACAGTAAGTTCTGCTCTGCAGTGCTTAAGTGGAGTTTGGGCTTCAGATCTCCACAAATCTGGCTGACAAGCAGGTCATTTTGTAAGATTACCACTCAATAATTTAACAGACAAATTATTGTAGAAGCTCACAAAGAGCTCTCTAGGCAATCAATGCTCAGATTCTGGGCTGAGTGTGATGTAGCAGCAAGAAGACAATTCAGAGTATGGAAGTGATATCCCATGTGTAATTTGCGCTTTCTGTTGAAGCCAACTTTGAGCATCATTTACATATTTTAACACTTTTGTCTTTTGTTGACAAACTCTGATGGGTAAGCTGTGCTGTAAACACTGCCCTGTAATTGGGCTGTAGAACATTGTCTTAACTCTATCCACAATGTTAATTACATCCTGTGTATAATTGATTTTCACACCACTGTCTAGGAAGGAAACATAGGTAGGTTACTTAGAAGTATTTGCTGAGGGGGGGGAAAGAACTTTTTAAAAGAATAACCATAGAAATCTTCTGGTACAGAGTCAGCCTGAGCAGGTGTCAGCTTGCTTTGCTAAAACATCCCAATCCTTGTGCGCTCTCCCAAACACAGGATTGCATATTTATTCCAATGATGCAATATCAGAAATAGGATTTCCTCCCAGTCTATGCACCCACATAAAGAACACAAGTGCAGTGAAAATTGCTCTGCCCTACCTGGAAAAGGGATAGGGCAACCCTTAAACCAACCCTTGATCTCTGACTCCTTTTACAGCCAAAAATGCAATCCCTCTATCAGGCAAGCACGCTGTAGATTTTAATGACTGTACTGAGCACTGCAGCTCCTAATTCACTTGGGCTGATTGCTACAGAGCCACAGCAAAGACTCCAAGCAGACTGCTGGTGCCAGGCTCCAGATTCTCAGGAACCAGGACTGCCCCAACCCTGCTGACAACCGAGCTTCTGACCCCACCTGGCCGTTACCAGAAGAACAAGCCCACAAAAAAGAGGCTGCAAAAAGGAGAAAGGGAGATGGAGAACATAAATGGAAAACCCACATCAGAACACACAAGTCAGCAAAGCACCAAAGACACCCACCATCACAGCATCATAAACCAGGGCTTGTAAGAGAAGCTTCTGCCCTGCGCTGGAAGGGAGCTTCAGTGACCCATTGACAGCAGAGAGAGGCTCTTTGGTGATGGTATCTCCGTATCTGGTGATGCTGTTTGTCCAGGCCTGGTTGGCTGATTTATTCCATGAAGACTGCAGGAGAAAAGTGGGAGGAGAAAAGATCCAGTTATCACAGACACAGATTCTTATCCTCGTACACCTGAAATGAGAAGCAGCTTGAAAAAGGAAAGTGCAAGTTGGGAAAATACCATAAATGTGGAGGACATGTCTGATAGCATCAAACTAAAAATGCTCTGCAATGGACTCACAGTCACTGCCTTAGAACTGGGTTTATTGTTGTTACATGGGCTGATGCAGAGCACACGGATAAAAGATGCCAGATGGTTCACAACTGGTTGCATAAGGGACTTTCCACTGATTCTCAAATTGTGAGGCCAACAGGTATATCACGGCACAGACATCATTTAGAGGTCCACTGGAATCAGCTCCCTGCAAAGCTGCAACAGCCCAGAGCAGAACGAGCCTACTGGAAAATACCACAGAGCTGGGAAGCAACAGGGAAATCTGGAGCTGAATGACCACGGTCTTTGCTTTGGCACAAGCGATGCTCCACAGCACGGAGAAGGATCCTCACCTGTGGGCACTGCCTTGTGTGCGCCAGTAACAGCTGGAAATTCTGCTAAACCACTCACTCTGCAGCACAGACAAGAGCTCCTGCTCCAAGCCAGGACTTGGGAAAACACTCTGCCATTCCCCATCAACACAGAGGCACAAAATTGGGGGCCTTAATTTTTTTAAATTTTTTTTTTGCAACAGACCACCAAGCAATTCTTAGCTCAGCTTTAAATCCCCTGGGCAACCAGTGTTACCTTGTTTGTAGATCTAATTAAATTATATGGGCTGAATGCAATTTGTTCTGGGTTCTTTCAGCTTCCCCTTGCAATAAACTGTTGAATGCACACCTCTGTGTATGGGAAATGTGTGTCTTTAAGAGCTGAAGTTATTTAACAGCTCAGACTATTAGTTCACAGGCAGAAAAGTATTTTCTTTCTAGGTTTTGATTTTATTGGGCTGTCCTGCATGTACCTGAGCTGAGCCTTGCTAGTACTCACATACATCTACACATACACACACACTCAGATTTAAGGACCACACAGGCCCGTTATCTCCAGCCTTGTTCCATAGATGTTACACATTGTGTGGGTAGAAGAGAGGCTGATGCAAAGAAGAAGGGAAGAAAATCCTGATCTGACGACAGTGAGTGTACACATGCACAGAGAATACTGGTGGTGTGAGCACAGTGGCTGTGTAGGGTGAAGATACACTGCATGTCTATCTAAACCCACTGACCCTCTATTGCTCACTGCCAGCAGGAGAAGCCCAGGTTCCTGCTCTGCATATGTGGCTGCTCCTTAGGCCAAATCTATTCCAACAACCGCCAACGTAGCGCGAGTCCAGCCGAGACAGCAAGGAGATTTCTGACATCAGCCTGACCTTGGGTGAGTCATTTGACCTCCTTGTGCCTCGGTCCATCTGGCGGAAAATTAGGTAGAAATACACAACCAGATGTTGTATGTGAGCCAGGCATTCCTAAGTCAGCTATTTAGCAAGAAGCAAATGCTACCTCGTGCTGCCAGGGCTGGCAGAAGGACACTGAAGCACTCGTGTATGTGCTGAACGGTGGCTGGAGCTGCTCCCAAGCCCTCCATCCACCCTTACCCAGGCACCTAAATGGCTCAACACCTTGTGGGAGGCAGAGCCATGTTACATCCCAGCACCACCCCCAAGTCACAGAAGCTTTGCTGCTGCCTCAGGAGCAAATTTTTAGCAAACAAATAGTGAAAGGCCTCATTGATATGCCAACACCCTGCAGAACAGTGATGTCCAAGCCCAGTGCTATGACTATCAAACATTCGCTAATTTAGATGTGGATGCTTGAGGCAGTGTCTTTTTCATTTCCCTCTCTGCAATCCTCAGCAATATATTCTGAGCCAAAAGCCTTCCCTAATTGCTCTGTTTCTAAGTGGACAATCATTAAACTACCCTTTAATAGCGAGAAATCAACCAAGCGATCACAGAGAGCTCACAATAAGGAATATCTCCACATGCGAGTGCTCAAGGAGCATGTTCAATTTGCTTCTGCTGCCATCTGAAAGGCTTTCTGCAGCTACATCCCTGACTGATGGCTTCTGTGCCTCTTCCAAGGAACATACGTTACTGAGCAAATACTGCCTGGAAACTTCAGCGCTGAACCTACACAAATCTGCACACATGCACCAAATGTGTGTCCTGTTAGAGATGCCTGCATGCATATTTGCCATCAGAGAGATCTGAGCATCATACGCAGACACACACACACAGAGCAAACTCGAAAACCTTCTTGCAGGCATCTTGTGAATACCAAAAAACGTGGAAAGAAGCAGGCAGCTCTACTGCAATCCCCCATGGACCATCTGTTAGCGGAAATGTCAATCTGCCATGTTTACATAGGTTTTGATGACTCTGGGAACAGCCTGTTCAGCTCTGGCTGAAATTGGCTGCAACGAAGAACAAACTTGTTTTGTACCAGTTTGCAACTTTCAACAAACAGAAAAAACCATCAGCCACACAACATGGCCTGTGTCCCACATGTTGTTTGAGCACATTATGTTTGAGAGGGGGAAAAAAAAGACAAATCCCTCTTGGGGCTTAGTCTCTAAGGCTGGGCAGCAGCAATTAACTCTAGAACTGTTTTCATCACAGACGTGAAGAAATCCTGTGTGCCTGAAAGCTTCGCTGCTTTTTTAAGAAGAATTTTTTAGTGAAATAAATGATACTATTTCTTTTTACTCAAGGGGAGCTAGTGGGTGGCTGAAGGAAGGAAATGTTCTCTTGGTTTTTACAACAGAGTAATGAAGGCAAGGAGCAAGGAGTGTCACTCTAATATTAATTTAAAGAGGGAAAAATCTCTTTGTCAGTTCACTGCAAACACAAGAATGAAAACTAATAAAAACATCTTCCAATAAAAGATATTTCCATTACAGCTAAATCCTTATCAAAGCAAACAAGCCTTTTCATTTTAGCCTTTTTATAGAAACTCTAACTGGTAAAAACGTGCCTAGATCGTGTTACCTTCTCAGTTACAAGTCATGATTTAATGCAAATATATGAGCCGAGAATGAACACACAGCATAAGTTCAACTTGAAACCTTCCCTGGTTTTTGAGGATGGTTATGTAAAGTAGCTTGAAGTCCTGTGCAAAACTAGGCTGGGGACATTTCAAATGTGCCCAGCTTTTGAGAGTGGTGCAGCAGAGAGAAAGGATTCGTTGCTGAACAGCAGCGGGTGGGAGTGGGAAAGCTCCTTGTCACGCAAACTCAGCGACATCCCTGCCCGCAGCTGGGATGCAACACAACGCAGACCTCTCCCCAGCAGATAAAGGAGTCTCTGCTCGCTGTCACCAGGAGCACAGCTCTTGTCTGAGGCTTCTCAGAAAACACTGGGACTTCTTTTCCACTCAGAAAAATTTCAACACAAAAAAGACAAACAACCCGGGTAGATCCAAGTTCCCTGATGTGTTACAGCTTCTGCTCTCCGAGTCACGGGGATGCTTTGTGGGAAATGCAGTCCTGTGGGAAGGAGGCCCACACGGAAGGAGCAGGGCAGCAAGCAAGGAAGGCTCCAGCTCACAAGAAGCACAACAGCAAACATTTCCAAGCCAAAATGCTTGGGTTTAGCTTCATTCAATGAAAAGCTGAAGTCTTCCATGGAAAGCAGATGCTTTTTAACATTCTCCCCCACCCTTTAAATTGCTTGGCCCACAAGCAGCAGTGACAGAGATGTCTGGAGAAGAGCCATTTTATCATCCTCAGTCCATCTGTCAGAGGAGACAGAGCTGCATCACCACAGCCCGTGCATGACAGTGTCATTTATAATGGGGCTACTGAGGGCATCAGTCCAGGGGGTGCTTGCAAGGGGAAGAGAGTAAGAGAGGAAAATCACTTGTCAGTGTATTTAGAAATCCTTGCGTGTGACCACTGGAAACACACATAAAGGAAGGAAAATGGACCACTGAATGGCCAAGTGTACTGCTGCCTAATGGAGCTGTGAGCATCCAGAGGGGTCCCGTGCTGACACCTTGGCTGCAGTAGCACCTTGCTGTCCTGCAGGCAGGGACAGGGGGGCCAGGAGGTTCCTCTGGGACTGTCCCACCTTCCCCTTGCACCATCCCGCACCTCCAGCACTATGTGTAACAGCTCAAGAGGAATCATAGCCCTAAGTTCGAAGGAACTGATGATCTTGACCTGAAAATGACCAAAGGGACATCTCGCAACCCTTGCCCACAATTCTTTGCAGGAATCAGTTCCAATCTCAGGGTTTTTAAAGACTTCCTGCCCTCAGTCTGTTCTTCAGTCCCTACACCTGCAAAATGACATTCACTCACTTCTGACTCCATGTGGCATGAGGACAGTCCCTTCTGTGTGTCTGTCTAACATGGAGCCTCCAATCTCCACTGGAACCTCAGGCTGCCACAAGAATAAAAACAATAAAGAATAATCCATGGAATGATAAGTAATGAGCCAGCACAGGAACAGCCTGCAGGCACAGAGCAGCCAATGCGAGTGCCAACCAGCCAACACAAACCAGGTTTCAGGAGTGTAACCTGAGGACAGAGGGACAAACAAGCAACTGGGGGTCACAGCTACAAAAACCTGCCCTGCAGTGGCAGTAGCTTCAGCCCAAAGGTCTGTCCCAGCCAACATCCCCAGCTCGGTGACATGATATGCTGCTAAACAAAAGGGATCCTTGAGACATTTCTCACTCCCTCTCTTCAGCGAATAGGACTGCAAGTCACAGTATCCAACCTAGAACACCCTGGGGAGCTTCCCCTTGCCAGGCTGGACAGGAATTTCCTTCCACAATGATTTTCTCTTTCCTGTGGCTCTCTTGCATTCCTTGCCACGGGTTTTCACAGCCCCAACTTTACACAGCGTGAGAGAAGAAAAGAGAAGGCAACAAAGGCAGCTGGTCACTGCAGGGTGCAAAGCTCCCACAACACTCTGTTCCAGGCAGGGTCCCTGGAGGTTTCCAGCTTCAATGGATACTGGGGGAAGCTATTTGCAGCACACAGGACACTCACATCCACTCCACAGCCTCGACTAGAGGTATTTTGCATGTAAGCAGGGAGATGCACACACTCACAACTGCTCCTGACTTGATTTACATCCACAGAGGGCATCAGGCATGTGTGCACCACTCTGGCCACGTACCTGAGACCTGCCCAGCCAGGTAACATCACATCAGCAGCCAGACATGGGGCCTCTTGGCCACTGCAGCATTAAGGCCATATTCTTTTCACACTTGATTATACACATCAGAGTACAGAAAGGAAGCAATGGTGCTCAGGTGGCACTTCCAGCAGGAACGGGGCAGTGCAAGGGAGCAGGGTCTCCTGCGTGGGAGCACATCTCCCTCCAGTGCCGGCTCCCAGCAACAACAGCCTGTTGCTCCTTGCCACCACTTGATCTCCTTCACCTGCCAGGTCACCCTCCTGGTCGGCACGGGTGACAACGCTGCTCTCCGGGTGGCTGCTTCCCAGTGACCCCTGCTTCCCAATCCACATCCATCAAAAAAAAAAAAAAAATCTTCAGTGAATTTACCTCATCTCCAATTATGGAGACCCTACAGCCAGAATTGTCTGTCTCCCCAAAGCTCTGGTCTGTGACTGTAGCTCTGCTGCTGGGCACTGCCCACTGAGGGCCCCAAGCTCTCAGGCTGAGCCTCGAGGGGCCAGGCCTTGGCACTGCCCTCTCCAGCCCCTGCTTTGCACATATACAAATCTTGGTGCAAGCCCTTGCAGGCAGGATTGCTCCTCTGGAAGAGAGATCTGGATATGCTGCCCCCTGAAAAGCCTCACAAAGAAGGGAACTTCCCCCCACCCTGACCTGTTCTCAGGGGTAAGTCCCCATCACTGAAAACATTTGTTCCTTATTTAACTGAAAGAGCTGTAGGAAATTCCTCACACTCTTCAGCTTGGGTCCAGACAGGCAGCCACATTCCACCAAAATCCATAGATGTGGCTTGGCTGCAAACAAACAGCCTCTCCTTCAGCTGAGCGCTGATCTGCCACAGCACACAGGGATGGCCACAGGCACGGCTTCAGCTCATGGGCTAAAGGCAGCAGAAGACTTTGTGTTTCCAATAGATCACATCTGCACTGCCTCTAGCAGCATGGACAGGGCTCGTGGTCAGCCAGGTACCTGAAGTCACTTTCCCTCCAGTGACACACGAGCACATCACTGATGCAAACGTGAAACCCCACATGCTCACAATGCATTTGTTTTACTGAACCTCCTAATTACTTTACACGCTCTCCCAGGGCTACAAAGAGAGACATAAACAGATTAACTAAATTAGGCCAATTAAAGGTTCCCTAATGGAATGAAATGTTTCAGGCAAGCTTGAAAGAGGAAATGGGCAGGGAGGAATGAAAGACAATGCACTGTCAGGCAAACTAAGCAGGGCAGGAAAAGACTACTTCAAAAAATAAGGTTCACAAAACCCCCACAATTTCACCTCTTGTTTATGTTCAAGAGTATTCCAGTGAACACACTATTTATGGAGACAGCTCCTTTTAGTCCAAGCAAAAGAGAATCCTGGAAGGCCACGTGTCTGCTCTAGACATCACACTTCCTCCCACCATCCACATGCCACAGCAACAGGAATGCCACAGCTTTCTGCAGCACCAAGTTTGGCAGCAGCTTCTCAGACTGAGGGGTCACTGTCCCAGGAGATGAAAAGAGGTGGTAGTTGGCACGGGGACCCCCAAATTAGATCCAACAGCCAAGGCCGACCCAGTGAAGCTTTACAGAGAGGGGAAATGTGTGACTTCCCAGCACTAGCCTGCAGCCAAGACTGCCGGCACTGCAGAGCCAGGACAGGATCCCACCTTGGCTTCCCAGCAGTCACACACAAAACAAAGGCTCTTGTCAAGGGTGGGAGCCCAGTCACCACATGCATGGGTCCTTACCTTCCTCTTCCCATGAAAGATATCCTCAGGGAGGCTCGTGTGGATGAGGCTGTGCACTTCTGTCAGCTCTGTGATGTCCCCCAGGGGCAAGGGCGCATCCTCTCGGAGCGGGGACATGAGGGACTCGAGCTCATGTGAGTCCAAGGTGGCACTGGGAGAAGCCACTCCTTGCCTGTTCCGGTGGTAATATGTGTGGTTGCCAGCAGCCTGGGAATCCAGGCCTGGTAGGGCCTCCCTGAGCGAAAGCAAGCAAGAATTGACATCTCAGCTGGTCTTTGTGGAAGCAACTAGGCCCAAGCCCCACCCTGCCACTCCTGGGGGTATTCTTTATCCACATCGCACTCTTAACACCTTTCACTGCAGATATATCTCTGCACCACCTTAGTTAATGCCAAAGCTCAGATAAATCTCACCGTGGGATGCAAAGCTCTCCCTTTGCCAGCAAACCCCAAGGGCAGGAGACACCATGAGTCCCAGCACGAACAGGTGCTCACCAACCCTGGCCCATGGGGAGCTATGTCACTCCTGTCAGCTCTGCTTCACAGGTTAGAGATGCAACAGGACAGTTCAGTGGCCACATCAGGATGAGACTTCAGAAGCTGCTTGTTCCTAGTCCTGAGTTCTACTGTGAGCTCAAAGCTCTTCTGAACAACTAAGCTGTTTTCTGCTCGTGGTCTTTCCAAATGCTTGTGGCTGGATTCAGACCCCTGGGATAGCAGGGGGCTTTGGGCTGCGTCCAATCCTCCTTAAACCAGCCTGTCACTCACTGGGAAGTTTTTCATCATTTTCCCAGCTGGAAGTTAACAAACCATTTCCAAACATCCTTAGAGCTGTGCAACCTCAGAAGCAAAATAGTAGCCACACTAACAGACAGGTAATAAACTGGTTCTTCCATTTTCTTGGGGCTTTTTCTTTCTCTAAAAAAAAAAACCCTACGAGTCTAAGAATGCAAATTGAAGAGAAACTACTGAGAAAATAAATCAGTGAAAAGATTATACTAAATATGCTCCTTATCCATCCCCAGATCCAAGTTGTATATTAACTGTGTCCTACACTGCATGCCAAGCAGCCCAGCTGAACAGGAGATGCAGCTCACAATGTTTTTGTCTCCTTCCACAGCAGCCTCCTTTACCTGAGGTAACACCCACCTGTGCTTGCTGTTGCGGAAGCTGGCGCACATGCAGAAGAGAATGCAGAGCAGCCCCAGGCACACCCCCACGATGATCCCTGTCACAGAGTGGATATCCAGGACATCTAGGAGAGCAAGGAAGGACAGCCACATCATTTCAGCTGCTAGCGGGAGGAAGGTACAGAGTGTCTCACGTTCAGAGAAGCACCAGCTGTACTAAAACAAACAGGTTTAAAAGGCCCTTCTAACCCAACTGTTCCACGGTTCTGATTCTATACACATAAAACAATAAGATTCCTTGGCAGTGACAATGTAGAGCAACTTAAAGTGAACTGGCATCTATGCATATTCATTAATGTCACGCTACAGCAAGGTGCAGGTTGCACATGCTCTTCCAGAGCAACCAGGATGGGGAAGAGATGAAGTTTGGCTGTGGGATGGGTTCTGAAGCTGCACATCTGAGGGCTCTGCTGTGATCCTCTGCACTGTCCTGCAGAGAATCCTATCTTGCATCCTACACAGCAACACCAGGCAATTACTTGGCAAACAGAAATGTCACTGCTGACAAATCACAGTCTCCAGCAATGCAATTCCTTTCCTGCCCTGGGGTAAGGGTGGAATTCATACCAGACAGCTTCTCCCGGAGGGTGTGCACATCCTTAACGTTGGAATAGGGACCGGATCCCACCACTGTCTTTGCTCCCATCTTGAAGAAGTACCTGGTATCACTTTCCAGGCCATGCACTTCAGTGCTGAAGATGTTTCCTGACCAAAAGCAAACCAAAAGAGGTTTAAAATGTGCTGTTTCTAGAGTATTCAGATGCTGCAGCAAAGCAGCTGTGGAACTGCTGGATCCTCAGAAGTGAGGGATTTTGTGACATTTCTGTGCATTTCATACACCTCTTCAGTAATAATGAAATTACTGCTTACAGATCCAACAATACAGACTGCTCGTGATGCTGCTGGCACATGTTTTTCTAGGAATTACTGGCTGCCAGCCTGTATCTGTGGGATATTTCCTGGATGATAATGGCTATTTCAGCCCCAGACATGTATGATTTCATGTCTCTCAGTAGCCATGTCCATGGACTCTCCGCTATGACCACGTCCAGCACATACTTCAAGAAAACTGGAAGGATGAGCTCTTGAATATTTGTCTGTGCTCAAAGTGAGGCAGACATCAGGGCAGCAGGACTGAGCAACCAGGGCTCCAGAGGCAGGGAAGGAGGCAGGAGGACTCTGGGGTGTTACAGTACCTGGAAGAGGCTCACCTTCTCGTGTCAGCAAGGTCCACATGTCATCTGGCTGCGTGATGTTGGCATTGTACAGGATGAGATACTCCACAATGATGCCATTGGGCTCCACAGGTGGGCACCAGTGCACCTGGACAGCGTAGGGGTTGAGAGGGTGCAGCCGCAGGTCAGACGGAGGAGTGGAGGGGCCTGGCAGAGACAAATAAAGACCCAGCCTGAGCAGCAGGAAGAGGAGCAGAGCATTTGCCCCCTGAGGGCCTCCCAGCATGTACTCAAGGCCATCAGAGCTCAGAGGGAGTCTAAGATCACATCTCTCAGGGGCACATTAGGAGGGATCTGACAGAGACTCAAGGAAAGCCAGGAGAAATGAGGATTTGGTTCTCATAAACACTCACGGTCAGGCAGGGTGAAGCGCTCCACCACACTGCCGAAGGGCCCATCGATGCCAACACCGTTGGACTGCACAGCAAATTCATACCTGGTGTAGGGCTTCAGCCCACTAATGAGAATGTCTTCATCTGAGCTGGAGAGAGAGGACACAGCACGAGGCCATGAACACCTGAGGGTTCTCCCACGTCATGTTGACACCTCATCAGGAACACTCTAAGAGATCATCCTAACTCTGACAGTATTTGATTTTCCACCTAAAGCTCCTGCAGCCACGTGAATGCAAGAACACTTAGCTCCCAAGGACAGAGTAAAGCAGTTCCCAGTCTCCAAGACCATTTCTGATGTACTTGCATGGAAAAGTTGGAAACAGCCTGGTTAGAGGCTAAAAATGGGCACAAGTAATCAGATGTAAAATACACCCCCAAATTATTAAAACTGCTTAAACTCTAGCAATTTATAGACCAAACTTGTGAGGACCATCTCACAAATCATAAATGCATAATAGTACCTCGTTGTTAACAAGTGTGTAAGGTCCAACCACAGCAAAAAAGATGCAGAGACAAGTAAATGATTCCTTGGTATTCAAGACAACTCCCACTGCCACATCTCAGCACTTCTGAACATTATCTGTGACCATAGCAGATATTCCAAGCATATGAAATATCCAGGACCTTGCTAAGTTCTGGAAATTCCATGCAGCTTCCTCCTGCCCCATGCTCATTCCTGACATGAACAACACATGTCAGATGAACCCTTGGCACTCCTCTTTACCTGGTGTAGTATGTCACAAGAGAGGCGTTTTTCAGGCCCCAGGGGCTGAAGCGCACGGTGTAGTTGACAATTTTGACTGTTGTGAAGTCAGGTTTCTTCCAGCGGAGCCATATGGAAGTTGAGCTGTTGGACTCTGCATAGACTTGGACTGGAGGCAGCGGAGGCCCCTTCTGCACAGGGGGATCTACGGTGCAGCACAAAAAGAGATGTGGAAATGTACGTGACAGTAGTGCCACTCACACCCAGTAGAAGAACAACGCTAATGAGAAGGGGGATATCTTGCTCCTTTTCTCCTTCCAAATTCCTCCAATGCATTTTGCAATGACTGTCAAAGGAAGTTTCCTTATGTTATGACCTTCCCTATTTTGGTACTGCCCTTTTTGAAGTTCATCTTCTGTAATCCCTCTTACCCTTCCTCTGAAGCCACGTGCCAAGCAGAAGAGACAGAAAACAACTGAAGGGCATTTCTCACCTACTGCTGTCGCAGGTGCCTTTTCTGTTTTGCCCTTCCAAACCGCCGCGTAACCATCTTCATGCTTATTGAATGCCACCAGCTTCACCTCATACAGTTTCCCAGGAGCTGGAAAAATCAATCAGGGTTTGCCTTGGGTTATTTTTGTCACCAACCTTCCCCAGTCAGACATGTTTTCTTTGATCCCACCAGCTTTTCTCACCATCCAAGAAAGTAGCTTGCACATAATAAATACATTTTTGTTACCTTATACCTAAATAAATATCACTTAATACCTAAATTACAGCAGGAAGTCCCCCTTTCAGTTACAGGCTTCCCACACAAAAACACTATCTCACAGCTGGTGTATGTTTATCCGCACAGCTGCTCTTGGTTCTCCACTTGCTTTTGACAGAAATTATCAGCAGGAAACGGACTTGCCCCAGCCCTCAAGGGTTGACCAGTATCCTGGCCTGTATCATACCTACTCAGGATCTCTAGATCTTCCTCCCTTGCAAACTGCTGAAGAAACCTACACATGCTGACTCCTCTCCACCATGGAAGTGGCTGCACTGCACTGTTTATTCCTGAGGACTGAGGACATTCTCTCCTTCCCCCAAATGCACCTCCTATTTCTGAAGTCCTTTCTGATTTATTCACTGCTGCGAAGATCTTCCTTCCAGCAAGTCCTCAAATGCCCTGTTATGTCACCGGCAGCCTTTATTGTACGGTCTCTATTTTGCCTCCACAGTAGAGCTTCCCAATTTGCAATTAGAAAAGCAACAGTGCACAGAAAGCCCACACCAAAAACCTGAGGGTCCTCACTGCACACTCTTCCCATCAGCGAGCCTTGCACTGTGGGGAATCTCAAACTGAGCTGCAGGACAGGACGCTCTGTCTCCAAGCAGTGCTGCCCTGGTCCAAAATCCACTTTCTTCTTTTCTCCAGCCTTTCATCAGCTGAACTACTCCTCTGCTGTAGCATCTGAGGGGTTTTTTAAATGGAGATATTTAATCAAAGAAACAACTTGGGAGATACAAAGTTCTCAAAGAAGACATTCCCTGAGCCAGTCCCTTCAGGAGCTCAGCCAGAGCAGTCCACACCGCCTTTTGTTGCCTTGGCTGCAGCACACTGATGAAGTTTGTTAATTTGGGACATGCCTCTTCATTCCCTGCCCTCACAGATCACTGCTCTCTTTGCCAGACAACGTAAGCAGAATGAAACCTTTCTTATTGATGCCAATTTTATTATTACTGCCCTGATTACACTCCCAGAGGCTGATGGTACCAATTACCAAAGGCTTTCTCTGCTCCACAACACATGCTCGCGCTCGGAATATAAAAACAGTTCAGCCATGTTTTTCTCCCCCAAAGAATCCCAAAAGCAAACAGAGTTTTGTCTGCCTCTAAGACAGCCTGATCTGCATTTCCACACTCTCCAGCCACAGAAAAATGTTTCGAACCCACACAAGCGGGATATGACCAAAGGGCACTCAACCTCCCAAGGGCTGGGACCACAAGCTCAGTGGAACAAAGAACCCCCGGCCCATCTCTCGCCAGGATCACACTCTTCTTCTGCCTGAGCTTTGGGCTGGGCTTCACTGGGACACGAGCACATCATGGACGGTGCGATCCAAAACAATGAGGAAAAGCTCACAGATGTGAGGTAGCTGTGAGCAACTCCTGTTGGAGAATGGAGTGAAGGAAAGGACAAGTCCTCCATCTCCACCCCTGGGCAGGATCAATACAGCAGCTGCTTACACATGACACCAGGGGAGCTCGACTACAAGATCAAGCACCTCACATCCTGAAAATAGGGGTATTTTGGATTTCTCAGTCAGAAGATTGGCTTCAGTTTTTATACACAGGCCCAGATGTTCAAGCTCTTAGAACAGGCAGACATAAAACTATCAAGCTGTCAAGAAGCTGGTAGGCAGCATGAAAACAGATGTATTTCACTGCATTCCATCATACATTAAATATAAGCAGAATAATCTAGACCAGATCATTTCAAATCACTAATCTGGATGGCTGCATAATACATCCAATATGCTAAATATGTTCCTTCACTCAGCGTTCCAAGGTGTTCATACTGGCCAGGTGCCATAAGCCATACTTTCTTTTAAGTGGGAAAACACCCTGATTTCCAGAGACTCACTTCCAAAGGAATGCAATCTTCCTTCATGAGAATGTGGAAGACAGGATCAGATCCCTGACATTTATTTGTCACATAAATTATGGCCCTGGTAGTTGCACATCAGTACAGAGAGTAAATGCTAGAACATCGATGGAAGTCACTAAGAATTTCTCAGGGAAAAGCCCTCCTGGTGATTCAGGAAAGCTTCCTTCTGATTTTGTGGACTCACGAAATTGCTGGATTTCCTGTGTGCCCTTGAGCAGCTGCCCACCTCTTTCACAGGACTGCAGCACACACCTCTCAGATAAGACACAAGGTACCATTAGTGATACCATTCTAAGGAGACACAGTTTGCTCCAGAGATTAGCACGAGATGGGAGAAGTCTTCTATTTCAAGCCACACCTCAAACCAAGACAAGGCAAGGGGCAGAGCGTTGGCTTCAGTGACACTACAGAGCTGTGGAGCCAAGGGACGTGTAGTGACCTTGTCACTCCGGACCTTGTCTGCGCTGACATGGCATGCACCACATCTGAGCTCAGCCTGTTATTCCCAGTGCCCAACCTGGGATTTCCTGATAACCACTTCAAACACCAGAACAGGCTTCCTAGAGAGGTGGTCGATGCCCCAAGCCTGTCAGTGTTTAAAAGACATTTTGACAGAATTTGCTTTAACTTGTGGTCAGCACTGAGGTACCCAGGCAGTTGGACTCAATGACCATTGTAGATAATCCCAAGAGACAGTGTTGGGTATTTGTTTTTACAGAGGGATCTTAGGAGAGGTTTCCAGTTCTGTGCTTTCCAGGCAGACATCCATGAGCTGGGAAATCCCCCCAGCTAATTCCCCATCAGCTCAGATCACATATGGGCTGCCAGCCCTTCCTGAGACCACTACCTGCTCTGCCTACAAGCTGCAGCCCTAAGTACCTGCACAGGGCAGTTCGGCGCTGTAAAACTAAATCCTTCTAAATCCCAGCCACTCCTCCTTGTTTCATGTGCAGACCCCCTGCCTTCCTCAGCACAGCCAGATTCCTGACCCTTCCTTTACTGTACGCGTGCAGGAGCACATCATTCAACAGCACAAGGGGAGCAGAGGGAACATCCTGGGCTGGGAGAAACCCGAGACTGCGCTCCTGACACAGCGATAGCCGATACACAGCCGCCAAATCATACGGAAACCATTAGGGCTTGATGGATGCCCAAATTCAAGGAAGCAATTACAGAAGAACAAGCAACATCATCGTGCCAGAGCATTTGGAACCAATTCAGCCCACTCCGAGCCCCTTCACCGACTGACTTGCCAGTGGTTGGAGCAGCGCATGATGATGTTCACATGTGGTTTCCTCTGCGCAATAATTACAGACCTAAATTCTTTGGAGAAACTCATCACTGTTAACACTCTCAGTGGCAAGATGGCTGAGACAGAGCTGGGAACCCACTTAGAGAGGGCACGAACAGTCCTTCCAGGTGCTGCAGCCTGGCCTTTACACTGTGCATAATATATATGCTACAAGTGTAAGAAGAACCAGCATGACACACGTGCGCCCTAGAGCCTCCACTCACTGGGCACTAACAGGGATGAAGCATAAAGTGGGGGATGGAAGAATTCCAGGAAGCAGAAATTCTCTTTCAAGGATGCATCTGCCATGACACTCTTCTCTCTCCATCCTGTATCAATAGGCAAATCAATTAATTAATACAATCAGATGTTAGGAACATAATCCCTGGTGGGAAATGCCAAGCACAGTGAGCCAGCCATGCAGGTCTCACTGCTGTTCAGATGTTCTCCAGTCATGGACACTCACTCTTCCATCTCTTTTCCCTTAGTGGGAGGTGGAGGAGAATAATGGGCTAAAATTAGTACACTGTGAATTATCCCATCTCTGCGTTTTAACACAGAGAGATTTCAAACACCATGCAATTATGGAGCTCCTTAGAAACAGACAGGGAAGGAGAGATCATTGTCCTGACCAGAGATTTCAATCTAGGCACTCTTAATAGTGACACAATAAAACAACTAATTAATTAAGAACCACTTGTTAGCATATACTAAGTATACTGGTAACCCTTGGTTAAAATCCCTGCTAAATTGGCATCAGAAATTTCTGTGCTTTAGACACTGCTCAACACAAGCCTCAAGAGCCCCACTCCAGGAAGGATTTCGGATGCTCTTAAAACACCTCAGATGGTCCTGGCCCTATGTATCTCCAGCCAAGCAAACAACTGAGCCTCTTGGGAGCATCCTGGGATGCTACAAAGTGCAAGAGACAGGCCCTGGGTTTCCACACCAAGTGCTAGGAAGATGCAGTAAGCTAACCTAGTCGAGTCAGCTCATACTGCTTCACTTTCTTCTTTAGTTTTATTGGTCCTACGTCCCAGCTCTCATCTTCAGCACCATCCAAAGGGCTCTCATCACTGGACTCCTCTGGGCCCACCTCTCTGTAGTAAAGCTTGTATCCAGATATCTGGGCATGGTTGGCTGGAGGCTGCCACGTTATCAAGAGAGACTCCATCTTCGCTCGGACTTTTAATTCTGTCGGGGCAAATGGGACTGGAAGAAGAAGACAAGAGAAAAACATTCAGCCACACGTCTCCATTTCCCTGGTCTACTGAATCCTCCCTGTCCTCAGCAGTAGGGGAAGAGTCTGAGGAGAAGGCTGTCCTGAGTGGGATGTCTCCACTCCCTGACAGTGGAGAGTGGGACAGTCACACTCTACCACTGACTTTCCCAGCTGGGTGATACAGGAAACAACAATGTCACAAAGCCACTATGCGGGTTTCTCAATGTATTCTGAGATATCACCATCTTTAACCACTGCTGGAGTCTGGCACGGGCTCGGCTCTGTTTGGCAGAATTGTCTGTTCACTTCCAAATGTCATAATATTGAGATCTGGAGTTCTGTTTGTTTGCTTGCTTTTTTTTTTAAGAACTTTCACAGCTGCACATGCAGGGTGCAAAGTCCCACTGCTCAGGCAAGCAGTGAGATGTACAAGGGCTGCCGAGCAGCAAGGTAAAGGTGAGCACTTTGGCCGACAAAAACCAATGGCTGCAATTCCCAAAGGAAAGCAAGTATCTCTGAAAATGCCTTTAAGTTCCCCACACCCTGCCCCAAATCCCAGACATTCCCCAGCCTCCTACCATGTGTCTGATTGTCTCTGTCAGGAGTCCGATGCTGGGTCCACTCGGAAGGGGCCCCGTATCCCACACTGGTGCTGGCTGCGATCCGAACTTTGTACACTTTGTTGGGATGCAGCGAGTAGAGAGTGATCTGGGTCTCATTTCCACCCACTTCAATGGAGGTGATCTGATCTGCTGGAACCAAGGGGACACCACTGAAAACAGGGATTTCCCAGCCAAAGGGAAGTACAGCTGAGCAGCCACAAGCCTTGTTACCCCCTCGTGGTCTGCATACCCTGGGCTGGCTTGGCTTTGCTCAGAGCAGTCTTATGCCACCAGGAAAACCAGAACTAAAGGCCGGGCAGAGCTGATATTCTGACTGACAACTCCCTTCATCACATTCCAAACTGCAGGTTGCCTTTCGCACCACAGAGCCTGCCCGGAGGGAGCTGTCAGAAATCTTGCTCTGATAATGTGATAGTGGAACACAAGCACAGCTAATGGGAGCTGATGGCATGTTCCAGTGCTTCTCACTGCTGTATTTAAACCCTCACCTTAATGGGAACCAGAACTGTCCAGCAGCCCTTTCTGCAAAATTCACACCCTCATCCACACCAGACAGAGGTTTTACTGCTCCCTCTTCAGCCCACCCAAGTTCATAAGAGAGGTAACAGGAAATTTAAACTGAGAATAGCCAGGGATTTCCACTGTATCAACTAACTGGTTTTGCTGAAGATTCATGTGGCCTGTTTACAGTATGCAGAGGTCTTGATTTCAGCTTCCCTTGGCATTAACTCAGCCAGGAGCGCTGTCTCTGCTACGTAACAGCGTGTTGCTGAGTGTGATCCCTGGATTGCAAGCATTTCCAAGGTTTTACGATGCCACTGAGCCATGTGCAGGCTCAAGGCAAAAGAACCAGAGCCAGGAGTCACAGCACAGACTACTAATCCAGTTCAAATACATGGGAACATGTCCAGCACCTTATCACACTCACATCCCTCTCTCAGGAAGAATCATGACCCTGAGAAGTGAGAAGCTGCAGAGCTTTGACAGTTTTAAGAGCAAATACCCAGAAGGATTTGCAAAGCAAGCACACGTGGAATTGGAACAGCCACATCCAGCAGAGGTAAATGTTACCATCCCTGCTGAACCCTGCTTAGCGTGTCTGACAACGCAAATAAAATTGGATAAAACTCGGCAATAGAGCAACACAACCTGGCCAGGATATTTGGTTTTTTTTCCACAAGGACCACTTTGCTTGGACTCCATTTCAAGGAAATTGAAAACATTTACCCCTCTTCCCCAAGCAGCATAAAGCTCTTCCCCCAAAACACACACAGTGCAGATGGCAGTGAAGGGCTGCTCATGCAGACATTCCTGGGACAGTACAAACATGGGTCAGGCCATTCTCCTGGGGACACACCTCGTCCACAACCACAGGAAAAGACACCTCGAGGTGGTGTGAAGTAGCACTGCCATGACCACCAGACAGAGCCAGGCTATGAAAGGGTTCTCCTCCCTCGGGTAGAAGGGGTCCCTCTACTTTCAGCCTTGTACCACATCCCCTCCACATAACAGGCTGTTAAACACCACTGGAGCACAGGACACAACTCCCCAGTAGTGTTTCCCTCACCTTCCTTGAGGGTGCAGTAGTCGATCTTGTACTTGGTTATCTTGCCGTTACTGAGCTCGGGAGGAGGAGGCAGCCATGTCACACGGATGTCTCCAGGAGTCATGCTTGACAGGGACAGCTGAGGGGCCGCACTGGGAACTAGGTAAACAACCAAGAGAAGTCAGCAAAGACCAGAGCAAAACCTCAACACATCTCTGCCAGCTCTCTGAGTTGGTTGGAGGCCACTACCTTGGCTCTGCCACAGCCACTGGTGACTTGGTGTCCTGGGGGAAGCAACACCCCACAGCCCTTCAGGGGTGTCTGGGGAGGGGACATGATGGACTGTTCCACTTCCAGGCTGACCAAAGCCTGGTGGCCCCAGCCACACTGCTCCAAGGAACCTGTGTCTAGGGCTAACTGGGCAGGGTGGCATACATCAGCTCTCAGCCTGCGCTGTACTGTGGGGCACGAAGGAGACACAAAAGCAAACGGCTCACAGATCCAAACTGCAGCCTGGGAATCCTCATTCCCTTGAGAACCACAGCTCTGGGCTGCAGGCAGCTTTCATGCTTTCAACTCAGTCTTTCAGGCTTCAGACACACACATGGGACCACACAGGTCACTATGTCAGGAGCATTAAAAGCACATAATGCACACGAGGTCCGCCAAAACCATCTCTGCTTGCCTCTGTCCTGCAGCCTGTCGAAAGCTGTACATGGCCTCCCGTTGGGCAGCTGTGTTTCTGGCACTCTGCCTTCACCGCTCACAAAATGCTATGTGATAAATGGTAAAATCAACACAAACTACTGGCTCTTAAGGGATCCGACCTCAAGGCTGCTCCCATCCCTACAAATTGCAATAGATGTTTCTTCTGAGTTAAAATCCAGTCTGGCCCAGAGTCAAGCCTGGAGCATATCACATGGGTTAGGCGAAAGCCCTTAGGAGCTGACTGCAATTCCCAAAGGATTTTCATGAGCCCCACCGTCAGCCAGATTACTTTCATATCCTTCATCACCCAAGATGATGAGACCAAGGTGCAGATTTAGGTTTCTAGGAGCTGCTACTTCTCTCCATAGCACATTCAGAGCTCACCATGAACCAGGCCAAGAACATTTTCCAGGCACCAGTACCCATCTAATTCAACGCACCGTCCTCCAGGGTCTGGACAACGATGGAAGAGGATGTCCGGCTGGCTCCGAGCTGGGAATATGCAACCACGTAGAAGACATAGTTGGTGTTGGGTTCCAGGTCCTTGACTTGCAGCTCAGTGGTGTCATTATTGACAGCAAACTGGTATTCCACATTATCTGTTCCTAGAGCCAAGGAAACACTGATCAGCAGGTCAGTGAACTGCCAAGGCACTCCTCAAAAAAATCACTTAATTCACAAGGTCCACAGACTAAATCCACTTTAAAAATCACTATGTCTTCTCCAATTTCCCCAGCACCTGCATGGCCTCATCTCTTATATGAGTTCTTTGGGCAGAAACTCCAATGCCTCAATGTTAATGTCTCCATTTTCACTCAAACTCCTTAATCCATGCTGAAGCAGCTGCAGTTAGCAGCTTAATTTTCAGAGGAGCTCTGGCAACGTTCAGCAGGAGCATTGCCTTGCTGGCTGTTTGGGAAGACAGACCCCAAGAGAGCCAAGTGCCTCACTGCAGATTCTGGGTGTGGATAATTTAGTGATTACCCCTGTATACAATGCAGCTGGTCAATACCACTGTTAGTAATCACACTCTATGCATACAAAAATCAATATGCATAAAATCAGCAGTGCCTGGTCCCAGGCACTCAGCTGAATCCAGACAATTCAGCTATGTGGACACACTGCTGCCAATCAACAAGTTAGAATATGTTTGCTAATCCACACGCACTGTCACCGTCTGATGCTGACTTCACAAGAAAATTCCTTTACCTGCAACGAAAAGGGAATTGCCTCACACTTGTCACTAGCTGGGAAAGAACGTCAGCCTGGGCCTTGTACCTTTGACACACCTGTGCTGCACAGGAAGGTGACACCTACCCACAGCCCGCTGGTAGTGCAAGGAGAAGCCGATGATCTGCTCGCTGTTGTACTCTGGCCGCTCCCAGGACACGAGGACAGTGGTGCTGGAGAGGGACACGGCCGACACCTTCTTAGGAGCGCTGGGCAAACCCTCCCGCACGATCACCGAGAGCTTGGCGGTGGCACAGGCCATGCCCAGGCTGTTCTCAGCCACGCACTGGTAGTAGCCAGCATCCTCCAGGCCGATCTGGTTGATGACGAGGCTGCCACTGCTCTGCACCTTTACACGCCCGTTGGAGAGGATGGGCTCCCCATTCTTCAGCCAGTGGATGGTGGGGGCTGGCTCTCCCTCTGCCTTGCACACAAACCTGGCTGTGCTAGCTCGGGTGCGGGAGATGGTTTCAGGAGCCTGGGAGATGCTGGGAGTAGCTGGGAGGAGAGAGGACAAATTAATGAGGGAAAGAGGTGGAAAAGAGAGCAAAGCAAATCCTTTCTCCTCCCCACTCAGTGCTATGTTTTATTCAGTAGCAGCTTTGCTTACAAGATAGGATTTGCCAGGCAGACTCTAGAGGCTTAATTTAGACTCTGTCCAAAAGGAAAAATAAATTCTGTATCAATCATGTGCTGTGTTCCCTGATCCTAGGCTGTTCTCCCTGCTGGCTTCCACGATACTGAAAGTTAATTGCTGATAGAGATTTCCAAGGGGGAACCCTGGAGAACAAGAATTAGGCATAAAACGGTTCAGTAAACACCAGGAACTAAACCCCAAATTAGAAGAGGTGACACTCTCACTGAGAGTTATCCCAACCCGGGCCTCCTGGCTTTAACCTGACTCCCAGCACAGGCCACAAAGGCCACAAACCCTTGGGGATCTCCTGGATGTTGGTCCATGCAATCCACAGCAACCTGGGCAGCATTTCTACTTGAGAATTTGCCTGCTCTCTACTCACCGAGGACACGGAGCTCAGCTGCGGCGGTAACGAACTGCCTGGTTTGGGGTTTGTTGGCTCGGCAGACGTACACCCCGGAGTGATGGGGCTGGCTGGAAGGAATGAGGAGATTTGTCCGGCCCAGCACAATCACATCTGTGGAAATGGACTTTCCATCTGCAGGAAGAAATGGGCGCTAATGTGGGAGGGAGCCCCAGGCTGCCCTTTATGAGGCCTTGTAAACAATGTCAGGATCACAGCTGGGGAGTGGAGAGAACCCCAAATACCAAACCCCAGCCCAGAGGAGGATTCCCGCTGGGACACTCCTCAGTGCTTGACAGCCAGCTCAAGCCAACACTGGCTCAAGGCTTAGTTTAGCCTGTAATAATCAAAAAAGTTCTGGTTTGGATCAAAACAAGTCTCTGATGCCTAGGGTGTGCCTGCAATGAGAGCCCTAGGAATAGCACATTCAAGGGAAAGCTGTGCTAACACACGGTTTGGAAAAGCTGCTGGATCGGCCTGCTGACCCCCATCACGAACGCACACACCTCCTCCCCTCACTCGTTCATGCAATGTCAGCAAGACTGTTGAAACACTGACAACTCAGGGGTTCCTCCTCCTCTGTGTCCTGGATGTGAACCTAAATTTGCTGAGCTTCCTGATTCGCTCCTTGTTCACAGCTTGGCTGTGAGGTGTCAGAAAGACACCTAGTTCTCCCTGGGACTCTGGTGTTTATGTCAGAGACATGGGCCATGAGCTGCCTTCTCCCCATTCTCCAGGCTGGGTGCTCAGCACTGTTGAGTCAGGAAGGAGGAAAGGGCAGCTCCATATCGCTGGCCAGAAGCCAAGATGTCCTTCTACAACTTCAAGTAGCCCTGGGTTCCTCAGCATCACAGATAGGGCAGAGGCTGGTACTGGGCACTGCGTATTCTCAGCGTCACTCTGAGGCGAGAAACTTGGGGATACAGCATTGGTACCTCTAAATGAGTGTGGGAGACAAAGCCAAGAGCTGGGGACAAGCTGAGGAAAGGCTTGGATGGGAGGTCTGGCACAAGTTTGCAGACTGGGAGAACCAGCCAATTTGTGCAGTACCTGTGCACCACCAGACCTTGTCCCTCTCCACCCACAGAAGCACCACTTCAGCACTGCCTGCCTTTACCTCTCCAGCTTCAGCTGAGCCTGGATCTCACACAAGACAAACTCCGCACCTCCACTGTGAGCAGCTGCACTGTCTTAGCACCATCAGCAGGGAACGTGGCTCAGAGCAGATCCTCTGCCCCCTCCCTGCATTTTGGGGATCTTCAGATGGCCTCACAGTTCACTGGCTGCACACTCAGAGCAGACAATCTGCACACCTGTTTGCACTGGAGCAGTCGGTTGGAAAACTGACTCCATATGGTAGCAATTAGCTGACACCACCAAGGCTGGCAAGAGCCGAACTGGCAACCTGGAGGTACATCCTCAGTGTTCCCCACATGACTGATGGTCCAGTAATCCAGCCTGCTCCTTAATGAAGGCTTGGAAAGAAACTCGTATAACTCAGAATGACTTGCACTGTTAGTCCATTCTTTTAAATTGAAGAGTCCATACAAGGAAGGAGATTGGGAGCAAGCAAACGCTTGAAAATAAAGCATGGAAAGAACTGATTCATCAATCCATCCCTCCTCCACCCTTCTCTTTCTTCCTTACAAAAAACTTTCATAATGATAATTAGCTCTAATAATATCTACCATGGGCATCAGCAGCTTTCAGTAAAGCAGTAAGTGATACAGCACAGGAATGCTGAGCATTGTAATTGTGAAGTGCATGGGATAAACTAGAAACACTTCTGCCGTAACATTTAATCCTTGCTCACTTGATTTCCAAAGTGGTATCCTCCGAGGTTTTTTTGCTACTTTTTCGCAGGGAAGAGGAAATATTTTTATATGCTAAAATCACCGCCTTTGGACAAATCTGGGCTGAAAACCAACCACAGTAAATGGTTACAGGGGAGAGGAGTCTTAAATCGTGACCCGGATTTATGAAAATGACTGAGAGCCTCTTCTGGGGGAGAATCAGCCTCTGAGCTGAGAATGTCTTCAGTCAGAGCCTCTGAAACACATCTGATGGATGTGACTCTCAGTGAAGTGACACTGGCATTCAACTCGTGACTTTGGCTATCAGCCCTGGGTAACATCTGCCAGCCCGGTTCATTCATATACCTCTGACGAGACCTAAGCAGCTCCTCGATCCTTCCATTGAACAAAAACCTCCCAGTAACAGTCCCAGTCACTCCAAGGATTAACACATTTTATCAAGTTTTATAATCCTGCAAGATAATACAAGCTATTTCTCCAGTGCAATGGCAGATTCCACAGAATCCCCAGTAACCTTGGAGTCCGGGGAGGAGTGGCACCTGACCCCATCTCATAACCTTTATTGCTCCAGTTCACACAGGAAAGACTAATTTAGATCAAAAGGCATCCAGGCACAGGTCAAACAACTATAAATTGAACTGTGTGCTTTGTAACCTTCAAGATTTAATTAATATTTCCACTTTAGCAAGGACACCCCACACTGCAACACCACCTGTGTCATTAGGTATTGATACTACGAGCACCCTTCCTGTCCCAGATTTTTCCATTTTTTATAGATTTTCAGAATGTAGCATCCACAGGTTCCTATGGATAACAAAAATTTAGTCCTGCCCCTCATACTCACCTTGTCGTATCCAGGAGACAAAAGGCATGGGATCAGCAGCTGCCATACACTCCATCACCACGCTCTCCCCGGCCACCACCGTGGTGTTCTCCGGAGCGGCGACAATGGTGACATCTCCTCCTGCTGGCTGGGAACCTAATGTCAAAAATTAAAAGAGAAGTCTGTCCTTCCAAGCTCCTAGAAAAAAAGAGCATGTAGAGCCCTGGCTCCCCATTTGAGCCTCCCTGGGCAGTCTCACGTGTGGAAATGGCTTGTGCCTGGTTGGGGGAGAAAAACAGGTCTTGCTTTTACACGACTACAATATTTTTACTAAGGAAATGAACAATCTGCCCTGCAGATTTATCTAATCATGCTGGCCCTAGTAAAAACTAGTATCAGGATTTTCACATGGAAAATAAATAGAGTTTCAGCCTAGCACCTTTGTGAACTGTTGCTACGTGGATGTTTGCTCATTAGATAAAAGAAGACACCGCTGTCCTCAGAGGAACACCAACACTCACCCTTCGCCAAGGAACTGGAGCAGCTCAGAGAAAATCCAGTCACTTGGCTAAAGAAATTCTAACAGCCAGATGCTGGACTGTAAACTGCAACACAGAGAGGTCATGGCTGCGTCCTGGCCTTCACCTGAAGGCACAAAGACTGATCAGTCACTGCACATCTGGAGGAGACAGTGCTGTGTAGCTTGTACGTGCACAGACCAAGAGCCAACATTTAAATCAAGCAAGGTTTACAGGAAGGTCTCCAGGCTGTATTGCACAATGCCTTGAGAATGGGATGGGGATATTCTGCTTGAAATGAACCTTCTGCCTGTGTCTGCCCACTGCTGAGCAGAGGTTAAGGGAAGGTTAAGGAAATGCCTTTGCAGCGGCCAAATTTCTGTTGTCAGATGAAAACAACCGGAGCACTCTTGAGCAGACCAGACTCTTTGTGACCCTCACCAGTTCCTCCAGCTCTCTCAAATACCTCTAACTCTGGGGGACACTTTTGTTGTTGTCCTCGTGAAGGGAGAAACAACTGTAGAGGAGTCACGTAGTACCAGTAACACTTAGGCCTGCAATGGAAGTTATTGGCAGCAGGTCTCAAACAAATAAAAGCAGGACCTTTCTGAACTCAGTGTATCGAGATGCTGTAGAGTTCAAAACCCAAGAGATTCAGACAAGCTCACAAAGGACACATTTACCAGGACTGTTAAATATGGTTTCATTACAGTCCCCAGCCCAAAATGTTCCTGACTGGGATACTCTGACTGGGACCCTGACTGTCAGATGCTGAGGGAGATGTCCAAGGAAAGCACCACATCCTCCCTGCCCAGTTTTTCCACATGCTGTTCTCTAGCACCTGCTCTGGTCACCTCTGGAGATCCTCACCGGCCATTCATGCGGCATCCAAACAACTCACTCGTATCTGAATTCCTTGGGGATATAAATCACAGGAGCTTCAGCCTCACAAGCAGAGCTGAACTGAATGTGCTGTGCTCAGCCCAGCCCCAGGCTTGGTGCCAGTCAATCTAAGCAGGGCAGTCTTGCCAAAGAGTTGGTTCCACACTGAAATGTTCTCGCAGTCCATACGTGCGTGAAAGGGATTTCCATCTCTAGTATTACGTGAGCACAGTCAAAAGGAGCCAGCAGAATCCCTGAGGCACCAAGGGAAACCGGGAGAGAGCAGGAGCCAGTGCTTGTCCAGCAGATGGAAGCAGAGACCGAGGAGCACCCACAGTGCCTGACCGGGGGCAGTAGCCGGACCATGCTGACCTGCAACCCCAGCCGTGGGCAAACACCAGCAAGAGGAGCTGCCCTGGAGCAGGGAAGAGCCAGGCCAGCTGTCCTCCTTCCAGTGGAACAAGTACCCTACACAGAGTGGCTCGTGTGGACAGGCAAACCCAGTCTCCTTCTGGGCTGGCCAGGGCTTTGCTCCGTCACGTCCCCTGCTGCTCCCATCGTCCACATCCACGGACCCCTTCAGCCTCACAGACAGCACGCCTGGCTGCAGAAGGACAACTTAGGGGACAGCAAAGGGACAGGAAGAAAATACAGCAGATATGGATTCTGAGAACTCACTGACAAACAGATCAAAATCCTGGTCACTCTGAACTACTGAGACAGAAAATGGGCTTAATGCAAAAACTGGCACGAGAGCTTCCACACCAGGCACGTAAGCTCAAGGATCAGAGAAACTCAAGGCTCTCTGAAACAGCAGCTTTCTTTTAACTCCAGCTCCAGGTCAACAAAGCACTAAAATCCACAAGTAATCATTAGTCCTGCACAAGAACTGAGCACAGGGACTCCAGTGAGGCCCAGCTGGATGGGTGAAGCTGCTCTGCACGTTGTTAATGCGAGGCCTCTACCCCGTACGGCACAGAGGGATGAGGCAACGTCGGAGAAAGGACAAGGAGCTTTCCAGCCAGGATTTGGAAGGAAACACATGAAAAAGCATCAGAAACAAAGGAAAAGGGGTTTACAGCAGCCATTGCAAGAAGGCCACAGTGCTGGAAAGACTCTGGAGAACCCAGTAAGTTGTGATGAGAAAGCTGGGAAAAGTGGTGCAAAGGAGCCAGGTGAGGAGCTGCTCTGTGCTGAGCAAGGCTGGATGAGGTCACACATCTCCACACAGCCCAGGCTCAGGTCCAGCTCACCCTGCACAGGGCTCAGCAAGCCAAATCTGCCCACCCTGGACACCAAGCATCGCCTGCAGGGCCATGGCAGCTTCTGATGAAAACGAGCAGGGCAGCAGCTGACACCCCACATCCTAGGAGCAGGAATATCCATGGTAGAACTTCCAGCCTACCATGGGAGTGAGATTCTTTACCCAACACTACCGGCTGCCACGTACCTGCTGGGCAGGACATGGCTGAGACACGTCTGTGTGCAAAAAGCTGTCCTTTTCTGCACTGCTGGGGGTAAAAATAAATCTAGAGTAAAAAAATAACACCAGCCAGATGGTAATATATTCCCTGCCAGATTTCCAAGCAGCTTTCTCTACCAAGCTTAGGGCAGAGAGAAACCTCCTCAAACCTGACTTAAACACTCATCTGTTCCATCAGGTGCGTGGCCCCAGGTGCTGACTGGCAAAGGCACTTTACAGGTTATAGAAGCTTCACCTGAAGGCACTTATCCCACATCACTTGGTCCCTGTCAGCTGCCTGGTAGTGCTGTCAGTCACTAGGAGAGGGGTTTTACCGTAGTTTCAGCCTTGAAAAACTACTGGGAAAACATTAGTCCAGCCCCCACATCTGATTATTACTGAAAATTATATTACAAACATAAACAGTTCTGCTTGCTTTCCCAGTGCATTCCTGGGCGCGTGCATGGATGAATGCCCCTTACACTTCTTGCACACACAAACACATTTCTCTCCAGCTTTGTATTCCATTGTGGATCTCCCAGAGCAAGTCCAAAAGTCAAGTTTCTCTTCAAACTGAGCCCCTTCGGAGCACATTTTTCCCCTGTCACCTCTCTAGGCTGGTTGGACACAATGGATTGCAAGTTCACTCCTACCAACTGTGCTTCATTGAGGAGTTCCCAAGAACAGTACTCGGCTAACCAGGAAAACTTCCACACAGGATTCTAACACACATCAAAGAGTAAAACCAATGTGAGGTTTTTTCTCTCCACTGCCATTAAGACAATTTCAGGTCAAGAGAGAATATTGTCAGAACCAAAGGAGAAAAAGAGCTGAAGTTTCCAAGACATCTTTCACTGCCTGAACAAAACAGGACACTGAATGCATCTGCGCCGTGCTGGCCGCTCTGGGGCATTAAAAGCTTTCACAGAGCTGCTATTTAAAACTTGGGCTTTGAGATTTCTCCTCCTCTGCCAGCTTTGTTTTGTCTCTCCAAGCAGCAGAGCTGCTCCAGGCAAAAGCTTTGCACAGCCCAAGGCACAACCCACGGATTCACATCAAAACTTGCCATCACTGAGGCCTTCGTGGACTTTCTGCCCTTCCGAATCAGATGGATCAATTTTACCCTCTTTTACTGGAAAAAACACCTATGGGGTGCCAGGAATGGCTCTGGGATCACTAGGAGTAGCGCATAGAACTGAGGGAAATTCTCGGGGCATTGAAAGAGTTTGAGAAGGCAGCTCCTTTCCTGCACAGTTCATTAACCCCTGCATGGGGAGACAACAAAAGTGCTACCACAGACCAAGAGACCAGACGTACTGATCAGCTGCAGAAACATTTCAAAGTATTGCCTGCAGTTTACTGTTTCCAAATGACTCACTACAGAGGAGTTCTCAGTTTATGTGTTTTTCTACTTTCCTGTCATGAGACAGGAGAATCAGGCCAAACTTGGGTGCTCCACTTGGTTGTACCACTGCTCTCACAGGCACCCCTCAGTGCCTGGAGCTGGGTTCAGCGCAGGCACACAGGAAATACAACAAAGCATTTATGATCATGTGTGTTATAAACTCAAAAGGAGGTGGAGAGGGGAGCACAGGGAACCTGTGAGTGAGTGGCCAGACTCACCTCAGCCCACTCCCAAGGCTGCCTGACCTCCACAAATCCAACTGTGTCATTTCACAGAGAAGGTGAACTCTGAGCAGGGATGTCAAGGGAGATACCACAGGGAGCTGCTTGGGACAAAGCTCAAAATGATTATTTGAGCTTATGGTTTGAGTTATAACACCCATCAGTGATTTCCAGCTCCAAGAGTTCACAATTTGGCTCTACCTCTAATGCATCCATAATTCAAGAGCGATTCTCTCCCGCCTCCCTGCTCTTGTTAGTGCAGAGTATCAGCAAAGAATTCAGGCAGTGCAACAGGAGGAAAATGCTTTTTGTTCAGCCAATTTGTGATGGTCATTTGCAGTGACAAGACGATGACTTTTTGGATGGGAACTAACACCTCTCTCCTGATTCCACGAACACCCTGCCTCGGCAAAAGTGCTGGAAGGTTAAACATGACTTGCGCGGCGACACATTCAGCTCTCAGCTGTCAGCAGGTCAAGATTTGGAGATCTCCAACAATCAAGCAACAATCTTCTGTTCCGCGAACTTTCTCACCCTCTCCGGAGGAGGAGCATGAAACCTTATTCATCCCTGCGAGCCTCCTCCGGGAATAGATCCTAGCACCGAGCAGCTGTTCATTAGAGAAAGTCAGTGCTGTCACTGCTGTTATTCTGCAGACAATAAAGGAGCAAATTACCCATTGCAAAGCACACACCTTCAAAAACACGGGTGCTGTGTTTGCAGAGCATGTCCTACTCCCACTCCCAGCTCTCTCCCTTTTCTTGGATAACTCACAGACCTCCTGGACTGCTAGGGAAAAAGCTGACAGCAACTGTGGAGGAGAAAAACATCCTCCAGACCTGCCTTTCTCCTCCCTTTACACTGCCCTAGAAATTTATCTGTAATTTATTTCTACTTCAGGACAAGATAACCAGCATGTAAAATCTCTACGCAGGACTCCTGCCCGGTTGTATCCAAACACTAGAGAATATTTGCTTTGGAAGCAATATAAACAATGTCAGATCTCGCACCTGAGCATGTTTAGCAAGAGGCATTTCTTCTTTTCTAACTGTTCTCACGTGAAAATGGCAAGGCACAGCTTTGCAAACAGGAAAGAAAAAAGAACTGGCATGAGGGACTTCACATAAGTGACTAGAGAAGGTGAGCGGTGCCCTTTCAACACCATAAATCAGGCCTTCCCAAGTATCCTAAGCCAAAAATTGCCTCCTCTTATCCCCAAATGCAAGCACATATCCTTTCTGAAAATTACCATTTACTTTTTGGGGTTTTTCTCCCACCTGTGCTATACTGGTGCCTGCAGCAGTTTGGATCCAAGTTCTGTTTTCTGGTCACTGAAGGATGGGATGACTTTTGGTTACAAGATTATGGACTCAATTCCCCAAACTTTAGTGCTCTCAGAACCCCTCCTCTGCAGCCTTTGGTCCCCAAGCCTTGCAGGATCTTTTAGGTGTGCGCCTCAGCAGAAACCCCAGCACGAACAACGCTTTGGTACTGGGACTGCAGGGGCTGTCCCAATACAATGCATCAGCACCAGTGCTCACAGAAATGTTCCTTTCCTTTCCCTTCCCAGGCAGCTGTGGAGTGTCTGGGTCAGCACACGAGTTATCCAGGAAGGGAGGGTGAAAAGGAACTCGGCTTCCATTGCTCAGTGTAGTGGCATAACCAGTTATTTCCGCCCAATAATAGAGATGAGCTCAATAAACCAGTTTTGTATTGTCTTTTTACCTCACGTCTTCCAAACGTTTTGTAAGCAATTATGCATTTGTCAATGCAAACACTGAACAGAAAAGCTGAACAGGGAAGAATTTATCTCCATGTTTTGGAATGGGGAGTCTTTCTTCCTCACTAAGTTGGTGCTGCAGCAGAGCAGTGACACATCCTGTCATCTTTAAAGCAGCACACAAAGAAACATGCGTAAGCAATTAAAACACAGAAGTTCAATTACTTTCTTAGTGCTATTAAAAGACCTCCACATATAGCACTTGTATCTCAAAACTACAATCCCAAAATCTCCAACACAGAAGTCAGCAAACAGATCCTAAAACACATGGTCCAAACTACACTTCACAAACCCTGCTCCTCTCCTGTTTGCATACACGTGAAAAACAGAGAATTTAACAGATTAAATACATCTCTCTGATTAAAAAAAGATGGAGAGAGATTAATTAGTTTGGATGAGGAGTGTCCATTTACTACCTGGACACACTCCTCAGACCACCACCTGCCACAGCTTCTGCGGTCTCTCCACAGAGTGTGGCAGAAAAAGCTGCTCTAAGAACAGCTTCTCATTCAGCTTGAGAAACAGCCCATCCAACATTTCCCCAGTTCCACATCCTGTGTCTGGAAGCCCTGGGAGCACATGGATCCCAGTCCAGACAGGCAAAGGGGCCATCAGGCAGTCCTCTTTCATTCCTCTCAACTTCTTTATACAGCTGACAGATTTCAGCTCAGGAATTAAATCCTTTAATGTACTAGCTCAGCCACAAGCTGACACCCTGAACTCTCTGTAACCAGAAGCCCAGAAAGAGTGGCAGGTTTCCAGGAACTGCCGTGGATTTTTAGGGGGGTTCTTCCCCCACTCCCCAAACCCCTGTTCCTTCAGGCTACAGAGCTTTGTATGTCCAGGGTACGTTTAGCTCTGCTGCAAAGCAATCGCAGTGTGCTTTGCCCACCACTCCAGCTCCTGTAAAGCTGTCAACATTGGCTCTCTGTTTGCGTACATGCACTTGGAACTGCTCCTCATCACGCCAAAAGGGACGGGAGCCAGCCAGACTGCACGACGAATTCCTGCTCGCTTCCCCAGAGTGCTTGGAAGCGCCTCCATTTGCACCGCTCCGAGCTGGAGCCAGGCAAAATAAACAGGAGGAGCTGTGCCGGCAGCCACAGCCGGGCAGCCCCACTGCAGAGTGCTCTGCGAACCGGGGCTCTTCTGGCTTCTGCCGTAGGCCAAAGGGTTGGACACCTCAGGCCTTCAGGCATCTGAATCCTCAGAAGCCTGAAGATACATCACAGAGAACTTCTGGGAGGCAGAAGCAGCAGCCCACAGAGCTGGAATGTGGCACAGGCAATAGGAAACCCCAGCTCAGGGCACAGTGGATGCTGAGACCTGACAGAAGGACTGTGTTAGAGTAGCATTGATAGCGTCACCATTTTAGATAGTAACTACTGATTAATAGGCCTTTCTTGGCACATTTACACAGACTTTTGTGCACACAAACTTCTCATAAGAAAGTCACTCAGTGTACAGAGGGAGTTGAGCCTCTAGATCAGGTGAGAAGCCAACAAGGAGAAGTGAAGAAAGGAGCAGAGGTACCTCAGCGTCTCTGTGGAGAACAGCAGAGCAGCCTCCCTGCCCTAACCCTAAGACCCAGACAGCTCATATTATTCAAGCTGAGCCCTTAAAGCACTGCAAGCCCCAGCCATTCCCCAGCAGCTGCCAAAAACACAGAATAGAAAAACAAGGGCTGCAAGAGGCTGCTTTGCAAAGTCACCACTGCAACAGGAACCTCCACAGTACACCAGGAATGACCCATGGCTGAAAACCAGTCTGGATGATGTCCCAGCTGCCCAGCAGGACCAGGCTCTGGTCCAGTGGTTCAAGACAGTCTCCCGTGGTCTCTGTCACTAACTCACTGTGCTGCTCTGGGCACATCTCTCAGCATCTCTGGGACTCCATCTGCTCAGGGTTCACAACACAGCCATTCGCAGAAGTAAAGGTGCAAAAGTAATAGCCAGAGAGCATCAGAAGACCCTTAACAAAAGCCACAATATCCGTGATTTAAATATAGACACCTCCCCCAAATCAGTAAACATGAAATGGTCCTGGGGACATAAGCCTGCCAGCCTCTGGGATTCAGTGGGAATATCCTCATGCTTTTTTAACCATCATTACACCAGCTCTCTTTGTCATTATTAGGCAGCACATCACCTTCCAGGATGACACATGAGGAACCTCCAAGAAAAAAACAAAAAGCTGTAAGGCTTTTTTTTAACCTCTTGCAGAGAAATGACACAGAGACATGGTCAACAGAAGACCGTTCTGGCTCACAAGTCACCCTGAAACTCCTCCTTACTCACCCTGCCTCAGTGACTGGAGCCATTTCACTCCAGTCACTTCCTCCGTGTGTTCTGAGGCTGATGTTTCCTGGGGGCTGACACCTATTTCATCAGATCTATTTGCAATTCAGATTTATTTGCAACATCAGATCCATTTGCAATTCAGGCACATCCAGCAACAGCAGAGAGGGACAGGGATGGAAGCCCTAGACCGTGCAGGAGGACACAACCTGCTTCCTCTGTGACCACAGCTCCTGCTCTGCCCCATTCCCTCTGCCATTCACTGTCCTGAGCAGCTTCGAAAAGAGGAACATTTTGGGAAGGGATCTTGCAGTGGGGTCCCCCTGATGCCAGGTACACAGAATGCTTCCCACAAGCGATGCTGTGAACACACAACACGCTGGGAGCCCACAGTAACACAGTCTGGCAGCAAACCGAGACTGCCAACTTGGAAGAGAGAACTAAAAGCAGATGGATGCATCTGCATTCACTCAGGACAATGCAAATCTGTTTTTCTAGGAAAAGTCTGAAAGAAAAGCTGGCTTTCCATGGGGAAAGATCATCACTGATACCCATGGACTCTGTCAAAGCCTTTTGGCTAGACTCTTGCTGGGTGCCACAGAGAGCCCTGATCTGTCTAAGGCTGCGCATTAAGACAGTGTTTGGTAACACCACCTGCCCCTCCTTATCCCATCCTTCCTCTCTCTTCCTGCTCCTCCATTCTTGTCCACAATCCATGCGGCATTGCCCGCTGGCTGTGCCAGAAACAGAGTTGGGCAAAAACATCTCTGTTACTGAAGGCAAACTCCCAGCTGTGTTGAGTGATCCCTGGCATCCAAGATATCCAAGTGAAGGCTCGGAGCAGCATGGCTCCGCTCCTGACTCAGCCTGCCCTGACTCAGGCCCACTCCTCCCATTCCTGTTCCTTAGCACCCCCAGGCCTGTAGGTACTGGTGGATCTTGGAGACAGAGACAAGGTTGCTCCGTATGTCTGTCCCGTGTCAAAAGCAATGGGATTAGACACCACCACGAGCTTTGCTATGCCTCCAGACACTTCCAACATCCTCACTCCAGCTGCTGGACGTTGTCAGTGCCGGAGGGCACCGCTAGCCCTCAGCCTCAGAGAGCTGCTGAGGCACAGCTGTAACACCAATCATTAATAATTAACAAGTGTCATCAGGAGCCCAACCACATCAACATTCCTGTCCCGCAGCCCACTGCAAGCTGCTGACCTAATTGTGGTCTCTACTCCTAGCTCCCTTCCAGCCGCCCCATGCAGGCACAGCCTGTACCACACCCTCTGGGACAGGCCAGGTGTGATCCCTGTAGTGCAGATGTGCTGATGCACCACAGGATTGCACCACCACCAAGGGACTCTCTGAGAAGAACTGAATGGAGCCTACTGCTTAAACCCTGCTTCAGTTCAAGCCTTACCAAACACCAGCTGTTATTTCAGGAAGCCTCAAAAATGCAGCAGACCTGAATCAGTAAGAGATGCAAGTGGAGAACACCAGAAGACCACAAACCACGCCTGAATCCAGACATCCCTAGTCTTCAGGAGCTGGAGGCAGAGCAACACATGAGCCCAGCCACATCTGACAGCTCTAAACATCATGCACAGCTACCACTGCACATGGATTAGACCAGTTTCCCCTCAGGACCCGGAAACAGCTCACCTATTGCCAGCCGTACATCCCTTGTTCTGCTCTATTATCCTTGACACCTCTGTTGCCACTCACTTCAGTGCCATCCCCGGGCTTAGCTGTTGTGCTTAATGGGAGGTGAGGGCTCTGCATTTTGTATCAAACTCTCTGTCACTGCAGGCTGCTGGAGCTGTCAGGAACGTGGCATATCATAGTCCCATGGAACTTCACAGACAGCTGAGCTGGAACTCCCCTTGGGCCTCCAGAACAGGCTGCTGACACTGGAGCTAGGAGCGGTTTTCCCTCGGCGACGTGAGGGGTGTGATGCATGTTGGCCCCCTAGGAATCCTAGCCAAGCAGAGCTGTGTGTTTGGATGGGTGCCTGACACGTCTGCACCAGCCCTTCACAAGTTTCACCCAATATCTGTGAGCTCAATCCTGTTCCCCACATGCTTCAAACCCACCAGCGTTGCCAGGCTCAGTAAAAGGGAGATGGAGTTAAAGTTTACAGCTTTATGGCAGAAGGTCACTTCTAGCTTTAAAGATCTATTTATTAAGCATGAAATGTTGTGTACCTCCTCCTTGATCTTGCCATCCTCTGAATTCACACTTACCATGGCTTGCTTAGCACCTTCTGCCACAGGCAGGAGCAACAGCATTTTACAGAATCCATCAAATGCATTATGCAAACAGCTTCAGATACCTGCTTCCCAGGAAACCAGAGACGCGAAACACTCGTAAACAGAGTCCTCATGGCTGAGCTTTTGGGTTGTCAAGTGAAGAGCAGTTCCCTGCTTAACTGCTGGTGACATGAGAGACCACAGGGCAAAGAAAAACGGGATGCTAAAAGGAGAAAGGGAAAAGTGACAGTTCTGTGTCCAACACAGGAGGCACAGGGAATAGGAACATGGCATTTGCAGACTGGAACTGGGATGTCTCTTTCTCCAGAGGTGAGGCATCACTTGCTGGTTATGCCAACAACTCACAGCAAAAACGCAGCTGTGTTATCCCACCCCACAGTTTCTCTCCCTACACATTCCCAGGATTCTTGCCTCCCAGAAGAAGTGTGCAATGCCCACACACAGCTGTGGATAGCTCTGCCCCCACAATCCCAGACGGCCCTGCTGCCCCTGCAATGGGTTCCTGCCGGAAGAAGATCACCCCAATCCAGGTGGGACCATCCCTCCACGCTGGTTAAAGCTGCCCTTCTCCGTTGATGGCAGCACACACGGGATCAACACTCAGCTGCGGTCAGGGAGGTCAGCCCAGAGAAGCACTGACCCAAATCCAAAGTTCCCCATCCCCTGGCTGCCCAGTACCTGTGTTGGAAGCCGCAGGGGGAGCAGAGCACGTGGCCAGGGCTCAGGCTGAGCGCCAAGCCAGCATCCAGCACGTCATTCGCACATGCAGGGACTGAAAATCCACTTGTGGTAACAGCACGTCTGTTTCTGCGAGGTGGTGGCCAACTGTGAGTGTTGCTCACTTCATCACCACCTTTCCCTCCATCTCTAAAGCTCATCCCAGTCAAGAGCTGTATTTTCCTACAGCCCTTTGGAGCAGGAACCATCCCCGTCCCAGGCTCTCCCTTATTACCTGCAAGGCACTGCAATACAAACACCAAAAGAACAAAAAACCTCTAGGTGCTTCAGCTGCCTCCAAGCTCTGCCCTTGTTATCACATTCATACAAATATTTGGCTGAAAAACCCATTTCCTGGGACACTGCTGCAGCAAGCTGCTACAACTGTCAGCGTAAATGATGTTCTGCCAACGGCAATCTCGCAGTGTCATCTCTAATAACACGGCACTAAATCCCAGCTCGCGGAGGATGTGCTCAGCTGCTGGGAGACCCCTCCGTGGCTTGCTCAGCCCAGACCTCCACCCATCACCCTGCTCTGTTCTCCAGTTCCTGCATTACTGCAGCACAGCGAGATTCTGATTCTTGCCAGCCTGGTTTGAGGCAAAGGTTTTTCCCATACATGTCACAGCAGTCACGGCCACCCCACGTGCACAGACCAGGAACAGGGTGCAGAGGGCACGAGGAAGAGGAATCCCACACCCACACTGAGATACGTGTCCACACCTCTCTCTGTATGCGCCCCTCGATGCCCTCCAGCACCAAATGCCCATAATCACTCTCCAGACTGACCCATTCCTTCCAAAAGGACAACTCCAATGCTATTTATTACATTATCCCTATTTAGAGAAATTAAAACATTGAGGAATTGATTCTCCTCTGCAGCCCAACAACAGATGGAGAGAACCCAGGAGTCCTGGCTCCCAGGACTGTGCTTTGACAATTCTTCTGCAATAGCCACTAAATATGAAAAGACACAAACACTGAGATCTACCTGAAGGAGCTCTAGGGTCAGGATCTCAAACTTGTTTCTCCCACCCCAGCGGAAGAAAACTCCATTCTATTCTAAAATTGCCAAGATTTTTAACTTTCTTTAGGTCACTTAGGGGACACCACACTGCTTATACATAGTCAAAGGGATTAAAAAATAAGGAGAAATGACAATTTTTTCAAGATTCCCAATGCTTTGCAACTAAAACTAATAGGATGAATTGTAGGGAAGTGAAATTTGGGTTAGCTGTGGAGAAGAGATATCCCAGCATTCATTCAATGGGGAAGATGCAGTGGAAATTAGGGGGAGCCACACTCCTTGTGACATTTAAAAACAGAATAGGTCAAATCCTTACAGAAGCTTACTGTTCTTGCAGCAGCACAGCTTCTGACTGCTATCTGTGCTACATTGTGCCAGCTGTGGGGCAAACACACAGCAAGAGGGAGTCCCTATTCCCATGAAAACACACAAAGAGCAAGCGTGTGCGTGACATGGAGGGGGAAAGCGAAGTGACAGGCAAAGTGATCTGCTGAGACCACACGTCATGTTCCCCAAGCCCTTCTGCTACTCTTCTTTGAGAGCTGCTTTATGAAGCGTGGCAATGCTTCCATGTGTATGTCAAGAACCTGGGAACATGACCAGGACACAGAATTAGTTCTCCACCTACAAGTTCAGAGTAGGGCTCCAGAGCCTGCTTCCAGAAGAAGGAGCTACAAGAAACAAGCCACAGCTGACCCCAAGGAAAGGCAGCACGCACAGCCGGAGCCTGGGAAAAGCATCCCACAGCCAGCTCCTAATGCCCTTTTTGGCAGAGAGAGCCACAGTGATCATTCATCACCTGTCCAGGTGAGGGGTGAACGGACAGAGCTGCCAGATGTGTTTGCCACTCCATCCGCTGGGGAGCAGTGGAGATCCAAGGGGAAAATCCAAGCTATCCCTATTTCAGCAGCAAGCTCTGTTTCAAGGCTGCATGACTGTATCCCGCTGTCCCGTCTGCTCCTTTCCCTTCCAGCTCCAAATGCCGCTTCCCCAGGGAAGGTCTGGAAATTTGCACCATGAAGTCTGCACAGCTGAAACATCTGCAGCCCTGCCGCTCCCTGCCCTGCCTGGGAAGACCAGCATATGCTCAACCACGGACACACAGCACAGCTGGAATTCCCCCCCAGGACGGGGAAGTCACACTGTCCAGGGAAACAACACTTTTGAGGTTTTTAGGTTGTGCAGATATGACAGAAAGGGGTCATGTTAATTGTTGTTTTCACTGGGAAAAGGCCTTTAATAAGGAAGATGGAACAATTCCCAGCCATCGTATCAGGAACAGGGGAGAGAGGGGGGAGGAACAGGACAACTGGGCAGAAGAGCTATAGGGAAACAGATTCTTTTGCTATGCACAGCCCGTTCAAATCCAGCCCTGTCTGGAAGGCAGAGGAATGAACACGAAAAGTTCCCAGGCCTGATCCTTGGAAACATTTGCATTATCACCACCAAGACCCCAAAATCTGCCAGGAGCACAGCCTCCATCATCATAACACGGCACTGCCAGTGGGACAGCGGGTAAGGAGACACGAGGTCCCACATCCCAAACCTTTTCCAGGGGCCCTGGCAGTACAGTGGGACTGAAAGGCTGGACTGTTACCCTATCGTGGCACAAAGGAGTCCCTAGACAGGAGCAGGGAGGGAAGAAGCAGTTTAGTTGCTCCTGTCTGCAGACACATAGGAGTTTGGTCCCTGAAATTTCCAAATAAGCAACATTAAATAATTTCAGTCTGTATTTCAGACTACTGTTTTTTTGTTGTCTGTTTTTCAGCTTTTTTTCCTAGAATTCTTTGTTTTGGTTTAGTTCGGTTTTGTTTGTCACAATCAGGAAAGGATTTCTTCCTGACCAGTTCACTCCAACTATTATCACCTGCTTCTGAACAGGGAGGAAAAGACTCCTCAAAGCCAGTCCAGGCATCCAGATATGTGCTCTGATGGTGAAGTGCTGAAACAAAAAAGCATCAATACCATGCCAGTCACTCATGGAGGAGTTTGCAGCCTGCACAGGTCACTGCAGTTTCCCATCTGTCTTGGAGATACTTCTCCCCAATTATAAAAAACCCCAGAGATTTAACAGGCATGTTTTTCATCACTATCAGCTCAATCTGGTGAAAAACTCAACCTCACATATTTGTTTTAGCAGCCAGCGGGTGGTGTGGTGCTGCAGAAGAGAGATTTGGGTGAGAACTCCAGGCAGAAATCTGCTCGGGCCGGCTGGTGCTCCAGAAGGAACGCTTCCCATTTAACCTCTTCCACTGCCTCCATTTGCAAAGCAGATTAAACATTGCAGAGCTACAAGATGCAATTATGCAGAATGAGTTATGATGCCAAGGACGTCAAATTCACCTTTGCAGCTTGATCGATATTAGTTATCAATAGCACACCAGACCCAACACAGGAGCTGTCTCTGGAGCGTAGAACTGCCCATAGGAAGCGCTCCCCTCGGCTCAGTGCTTCATTAAACACACAGAGGATCTGGCAGGGGCTGGCAATTAGACACAGAGCATTCAACCGCTCACGAATTCTCTGCAGATTCCACCCAGATTACCTCCACGACACAATCCATTGATCAGAGGTGTGTTCTCAGGCTCCACAGTTAATTACACTCCCTGCTGATGGATGAACAGCAAAGCCATCGCTGGGAAAATACATCGGGAGCAGAATGCCAAGCAACGCAATCCTAAACAAAGACGAAAGGGGCTGGGAAGGATTTCAGAGCTTTCAAGGTTAAAGCTGCCTGCAAGATACACTGGGGTCAGCACGAACAGGAGACAGACGTGGCAGGGGGTCCCGAGAGAAGGGACAGCTCAGCCAGACTCCCAGCCCTGGTGAGTTTGTCCACTTGCAGGACAGGGATTATACCAAGCTGGGGAGGCAGCCAGGCGTGCTGGGAAGGATGCTGGAGTCTGGAGACCCCCACTGCACTAACGCTCTCAGCTACGTTCTCATGTCCAGACTTGCCCGCTGCACTCTTGGCTTACAAAGGAAAATGCACTCAGAGGCTGAGGCCCAGATAGGGAGGCGAAGGACAGCTCGCACCCAAAGCCTTGCTCCAAAGCCCTGTATCACCAGGAGAAGCCCCAGCTGAGGCTGTTCCCAAATACCACACAAAGATCTCTGGAGCTCAGCAGAGCACCAGCAACATGGACTCAGAACACAAGTCAGATGTCACTGTGCTCAACCTCCTCTGGACTGTGCTGCACAACCTGGGGTAGACACAGTCCTGCCAGCTACTCCAGTCTCCGACTAGTTCTCTTGCTTGCTCGGGAAGCACCTTTGTCTGTCCATGCCAGCCCTTGCCTGTCTTGCCATCCAAGGCCACTACAGAGACCATCACCACCAACGCTGCACTCCCCAGGGAGCAAACGGGGTGCCTCATCCCTTCTAATGACTCCGGAGCACAAAGGAGTCCTCCTAGCTCAGCCTCCTTATCCCATCACAGCAAAGGGAAACCTTTCATAAACACCTTCTCTGCAAGTTTTAACCAAAGCTGGCCATGTGCAGAGCCACACCAGGAGGAGAGATGGTCACCGGTATTTGAGCCCAGCTCCCCACCATACACAATGATTACCTAGCAGACCTGTGCCCAGCCTAAGAGGCTGCTGGCAGCACCTCACCTTTCACCACGCTGAGGGTGGCATCACTGCTGTAGCGCTTTCGGGCAGCGTTGGTTGCCACGCAGTGGTAAATCCCGGCATCGCTCTCCTGCACATCCACGATTTGGAGGACACCATTGGGAAGAGTTATAAACCTGAGTGACCAAAAAGAAGAGTGTGAGATAGGCTATGCATTACTCCACCTATTCATCACCCCAAAGCCCTTTTATTCCTTCCTTTTCTCCTGCAAATCTCTCATGTGCAGGTCCTGGTAATGACAGCAGAATGGGATCAGGGAACCTCTGAGCAACCCAACCGGTGGTTCTCAAAAAGCAGCAGGTACAGACCTATCCATCACCTTGGAGTCTTCACAATGCAAAAGCTGCTCTTGGGAGACCAGACTAACAGGACTTTGCTGACACAAACCAACTAGACAATACAAGTCAACTCCATACACACACACTTCTACATACACATTCGTACATGTCCCCAAGCATACAGGTGCTTGAGCACACACTACAGCCATTTTCAGCACTTGCTTTTTACGAAAGTTTGGTTGCCACACAAAAAACACATTGCAAAGAAGTCTGAACATCATCTTTTTATTGCTGCACCTCAAGTACATGAAGGGACCAACTGATACACAGCTGCACCTTCATGGGCCAAAGCAGCCATGACACAGTCACCTGAACCTGCACCATTTCTGGGTTGTAGTGATTCCTTTCCTTCTTCCACAAGTTTCTGGCTTTCACAAGGTGACAAACTCACAGCTAGGCATTCAGTATCCCCTGATTTGCCCATGGGATGCTACTGGGAAACACTTCCACAGAGTGAAATGGCTACACTGCTCATGACATGAACACAATCCTTGCTGCATTACACTGAACAAAGCACATGATTAGCAATTAGCATAAAAGTAGGAGCGGGCTGTCAGCATCTCCATTTTCTGCCTGGATTCCTAGATGGCAGCCTCTTTATTCTTGAACGCAAGGCACAAAGCCTACGTGATCCTTTTTAATTATATATGAGATCCATTTTTAATTGCAAGTCTCTATAAACAGAGCTGCCGAGGTTTGACAGGCAGCTCTGGGTTATCAGTCTTCATTATGAAGAGGACACATTCAAAGGCAATTGCTAAGGGGAGGGATAGCAGCTATTCCACAGGAACAGCACAAAGACAAGTTATAACCATGAACGCCAGTCCTGCCATCCACAAAGATCACAATAAGTCAAACAGTGGTTCTCCAGGTGCTGAGACTGCTGGAGTGCCATGAACGAAGATCATGGAGTCAGGAAGACCTTAACAGGTCACTCATCCTGCGTTCAAGCCACCACCATTAACAGCATGCCTGCTCCTGCAAATACTTATCCTAAATCTGCACTCATGGAAACACCTTCCCTGCCCCAAGTGGTCTGTTCCAGAGACAAATATCCCTGCTGTGAGTCTTGCATCAATCCTGGACCGCAGCTACTGCAGTTGAGCTCATCATGTCTTGTCCTCTTCACAGCTGATGAAGAAAGAAGAGCTACCCGAGCTCCTCCAGTGACCATTCTGTCTCCACTGGAACAATCCTGATTCACAGACACAGACCGGCTGAAGCTTCCCACGTACACAAAGGCAATGCCTTACATCCCTAAAGCCATGTTCCTGCTACTTACAAAGATGTTTTGCTCAGGATCAAGCTCCAAAAGACCTCAGAGGAGGTGGTACACAAAAGCCCTCATCAGGATGCCTCATCAGAACTTGGGAGAAAGATGACAAATATTTGCATCCTCTCAGCTCCATGGAGGGAAAGCCTCCCACTGCGATAATATTTATTTTTGTCGTGCATCTGCTATTTGTGTCTGTAATTAATATCAACATATTTCAAACACCAGGCAAGGCATCTCCCAGCCACATAAAGATGCTTCAGTGATGTATCACAGATTCACCAGGGCTGGGATGGACCTCTGGTCTGTGGCCTTTCTCTTCTCAGAGCAGGGTCACTAGACCAGGGTGTTCAGGACCCAGCTTCTCTTGAGGGCACAAAACAAGCCACTGTGTCTCTAAAGAGAGCAGGAGCTGGAAACAAGGGGGTTGAGTGGGGAGACTTCATCAAAAGAGCTTGAGACAGTCCCTTCAGCACCAGTGGTAGAGATCTACTCAGTGCAGCACATCTTGTTGGGAAAACATGGCAGTGGTGAGGACTGCTCTGCTGGGGAAGCACCGAGGGAAGAAAAGCAGAATTTCTCTATCCACCATTTCTCCCAGCTGCTCACAAAGCCTCCAGCTCTTCAGGGTCTCAGCAGCCCTGAATTAGAAGCCTTCAGGCAGCCTGCAAGGGCATTTGCTCCATCCCCAGGCTCCCTGCAAGGAAATTTGCCTGATGACTCAGAGCAGACAGCTGGCAGAGCTTTTCTTCCACACAAAGGGCAAATCTTTTTGTCTGCCCACCTTCACCAAGGATTAAGCAGGAAACAAAAACTAAAGGACAGACAGACAAAGGCCCTGGAAGCAACAGAAGCGCTGGAACCTTGGCAGTCCCAAGAGTTTTGCTGTTGATAGCTGCACTGTCAGGATCTCAGAAAAGCCTGCCTCGACGGGGGCGAAAGGCAAGCCCCCAACTGGATTATACTGAAGGACAGCACACTCAGAGCAGGGCCAACTACCTGGGTCCCAGAGGCAGCAATAACAACAGGGCACACCCTGTTCCCCTCCCTGAGAGCACTGAGAGGCTCAGGGCTGCTTACCAGGGCAGTGTCCAAGAACTGAAATCAAGAGCCACTGCCTCCTGTCCAAACCCTGTAACCCTACAGCTCAGAGAATATTCCAGCATTAACAGCTCTATTCCCTTTATCTTCTCCCCAGTAAATTGCCAGCACACCCTCCCTGCAGCCTTTTGAAGGTGCCTAGGACAGCCCAAAGAACCAGTCCTGAGCAGAGTGAGGAATGTGCAGCTCTGTTGTAGGCTCAGTTTGGAAGCCCTTTTGCTCACAGCTACAGAGTGCCATACATGAACATGAGTCACATCAAGGCACTCCTGACACAGCACAGAAATAAACTCTACACACAGATAAAACCCTCACTTTGCCAAAATGTGGAAAAATATACTGTGACTGTAGAGCATGTGGTCTGTAGGTTATGGATTTGCTGTGCAGATCTCCAAAGACCTCCCGTTCCCAGCAAGTGCTCATCTTGTCTCTAGAGAAAATAAACAGCAGTTTGGAGCCTGATGTGAAACCCAGCCAGCACCTAAACCAGAGATTATTCCAAGAGATGTTGCACACACCTCAAAGCAACTGCAATCTAGAGAAATCCTGTGAGCCACCTTTCAGCAGCTGCTGCAAATTTAAGACTGCGTTTATTCAATGTACTTCAGAGCCAAAACTGCAAAATACTCTGTGCCTTACTCACATATGGAATTTAGATTTTTGTCCTGAAGAGGGACAGGAAAGGTATTCCAAAAACACCAATCAGCACTTTGGTACCCTTTGGGTTGTTTAAGTATTTTTTTAAGCTCAGCTTTCAGTACCTTTGAGGCGGCACCACGCTAGAACCTGCACCCAGGGGCAAAGGTTGAAAAGAGTACCCAAAGGTTAAGAACAACAGAAAAAAAGCAGAGAGGGAAGAGGAAAAAGGAGGGGAAAAGACGGTGGAAAAGGAAGAAAAGAGGAGGGGAAAAGGGAAAGCAAGAAAAGGGAAAAGCAATGTGAGTTCTACACGATTATTCTAGCCCTCTTAAATCACAAACACTGATGTTAATAGCACTACTCCAGGGCTCTATCTCCAGACCCTGAGCCTGATTTTGCACACCCTCCCAGCCCGGCTATTCTGGAATATGAAATCATCACCCTGACACCTGCCCAGCCAAAGGGCTGCATTTTCACAGGCTCATCCAAAGTGTGCACAGGAAGCAGCCCACAGTAATCAGGGCAGCCTGAGATCCCATCCTTAGGCATGATGCAGGAAGGATAACAGAAAGCTCTGGTTGGCAGCCAACATTTCCTGGAATTCACTTAATTCCTTCGAAAGCCGGTTATATTAAATCCAACAACAACTATACAACAACAAAAAAAAGCAAATCCTTCTGAAAAAGCATATTAGCTAGAACATGATTTAAAAAGCAAGATCTGCAGCCAGAGATTATGGCCTGGCTTTTACAAGGAAAACAATTTTCAGACTGCCTGTGATGAAAGCAATCTCTGAGCAAGTAATTTCACAATATCCATCGAGCTGTCTCATTAAAAAGTCATTGTATCTGTGGCACACTTCTCCCTGCAATCCCTTCTTTTTCGTTTTTTTTTCCTTCCTTTTTTATTAATTTTCTTCTCATTACAAAGCAAGAGCCTCGTATGAACCTTTAGATGCCACACTCCAGACTGCAAGGATATAAGTGGGTACTCTAATAGAAACAGTCACTGCTGCAAAAGTATTCCTGAACTTCCTCCCGCACCCCATCCTCTTTTTTTCCCTCTTCTGCCACTTGGTTTAACTTCCCCAGGAGGGAAACAGGTCCTTCTGCAGAACAGAAAAGGAGTTTTTAAGAACTAAAGGACAATTCAGTCACTGATCCCCTGCAGAAGTGATGTCTACAGACCTCCCACTAAAACCACAACCAAAATCAAAGAAAAACCACATCATGGAGTACAGTTGGGTATGCCCAGGTCAATACTCCTCACCCCAGGCCCCGAGCCCCCAAAGAATTCTGCATCATTTCACACAAGAGGACAAGCCAAAGCAGTCCATGCCTTGCCATGCCCCGTCCCAGGCACATACAGGCCTTTGCAGGGTGCAGGTTCTGTGCTGTAATAACTGGCACAATATCAAGGGTTGTTTTTCCTTCGTGGTTTGGATATCTGGGGGAAAGGTGTTTATGTTATGTTATATAGGTGTTTATGGATATTTTTTCCTGGGCCCCTTGAATACCTCCTCTTACATCACTTAGTTATCAGGTCCAACCCTGGTCTAGCACCTCTCTTGTCATGCTACCATTTTATAGAATTATTTCCACATCCTAAATGGTCAGGTTTTGCTTTGCTCTTTTTCAAGCTGACCCGGGAAAGCAATCTGGGAATCACCTGGGTTCTGCTGGAACAGCTTCATGATCCTTCTCCCAGGTGATCACAGGGGAGGGCAGCCCCTCGATCCGGCACTCAAACCGGGCCATGCCATTTTCTTCCACTGTCTGTGACTCTGGCTGCTGGAAAAAGCGTGATAACGCTGGGGAAAGAAGAAGGGAAGAAAAGTTAGTAACTCAGTGTTTCTGCTGAGAAATGCAAACCTGTTACGATGTATGAGCTAAGAAAAAGGCTTTTCCCTCCTGAAGATAGCCTGAAACGTAATAGCTTCCTTTCCTGTGCCTCTACAGACCTTCAGCAGCCCTAACAACAGTAACTGAAAGGTTTCAATGTGCAAATTTGCTTCTTGCCTCATCTTCTCCCTTAAGGCAACAGTGTGAGAGAAAGACAGGCAATTAGGCGGTTTCAGCAGTTACCTTCCTAAATTGCTTCCTTGTCTCTTCACTCGCTCCATTTGGGAAGGACACAGAATGAGAAACACAGGGGAAATGCCACAACCCCAGAGATGAGTTTCCCCCTTGCCTTGTAGCATTCCTGCAGCCACAGGAAATTAAAACAAGGCAAGAGGAAGAACAAGCCGGATGTCAAGTTCCTTACACAAATCAACTGCCCACAGGCTGGCAGTGCTGGAGACCAGAGGCAGAGCCTGTTAAGAGTCTTGATCCCCCTTCTCCTCCCTGCAAAAACCAACTTTATTCTACTCAAGCAGATGGGAGGCAGCCATCCAGACACCTTGCTAAGAGGAGGATGGATTTCATACATGCCAGGACACTTGTTTGCTCTCCAAGGCTCAACTCTCTCTATAGATGTCTTTCCATAGTAAAGAGGCCGAACTCATTTTGGAGACAAAGCAGTAAGATTTGGAATTGCTCTTGGACCTCAATGCACAGCTGCCTCATCTTCCTCCCCTTCCACACACGCAGCAAAACCCTGCAGCAGAAATCCTCCCCTGGGGCTGTCAGCATCTGTCCTATCAACAGCATAACCTGAAGGCATCTCAGTCATGGCGGAGTTTTGAATATTCATGCAGGCTCCTGGATGAGGGCAGAAAGCCTGTATTCTTCTCCACCAGCAAAACTGGCTTCTGCTTTATCCATCTCTGTTAAACTGCCTTTGCTGTGAAACCCACCCTGCCGGACAAATCCATCCAACAACGCTGTAACACAAGTGCCAGAAACCCCAAACATGGCACAATAAACATAAATTTCAGCCAAAAACCACACTTGAATGCTGGGCCGAGCACAGCACTGTGCTCAGAAAGACCCCAAGTGACCTCCTGGCCCTCCAACACAATTATGTGCTTGTCTCACCACCGCTTTCCAAGAACATCCATCATTGCTTTGGATTTTGTAGGACTCCAAACTTGAAGCTTTCTTTCCATCTCTCACACACACAAACATCCAGGCACACATACATGCTTTATTGCAGTGTGAGCTTGAGAAAGTATGTACAGTTTGGAAAATGAAATGCTTTTGCATGACCCATTTTAACCTCGGCATATTCTCAGCTGTCATTAGTGTTTTTCTTTAATTTAAATAGTTATCACATGTTTCAAGCAACTCATTGCTCTCCGCACCAGCTACAAACCAAATTCTCCCACCAGCTGTCTGCCACGTTTAGTTTTCCAATTCAATACAAATGGAATGAAAAATGTTTTCCTGGAAAAATTTGAAAAATACATTAATATGTAAGGCCTTAATTCAGCCAACTGCTTTAGTATTCTCAAATATACACTGCAGACCACTTTAACACAGAGTAATTTCTACAGATTACAAAACCTTTTAAGCTCATGTTAATAAAACTTGCTGAACCCAAGAGTTTAAAAGAAAATCCATGAAATGCCAGTGCATATTCAGGATGGCACCATCAAAACAACCTTCTCCTGGCAGCAGATACCCTTAATCCTCTTTCTCATTGTTCTCTTCTCATCCTACAGGTGTAAATGAGAATATTTTGGCAGGCTCTAGAGGGTCACGTATCCAGGAAGATCATGATGGGAGGCAGGACTCCTTCTAAAAAGACGAAATGTGTTGGCATTTCTGCTTCCTCCACTTCATGTTGGGTCACCCGTCTCTCTGTTGTTCATTATTAAGTGGCATCACCTTGATGTACAAAAGGTGACAGAGCCTCCTGGGCTCCCTGGGTTACCAGGCAGTAACCTATCCTGGTTATTCCTGGCTATCACTTGCCAGACCTGGTCCTGCAAGCTTGATATTCCCAGCTGAGAACCAAATCCTGCCCTTCACCTTCAGCCAGCCCCATCTTCCCACTGTGCTGGAACAGCTCTTCAAAAGCAGAGAGCCAAGAAATGCACCCCTGACAGAGCCTCATTAGGACGTAGAGGAGCGTGACCAAACAGCGACCCTGATCAGGGAGTAAGGTGTCCCTGTCGCTCGGAGCAGCACACAGGAACAGCCACGCTTCCCAAGCGAGTCACAGCTCCTGGCACAGCCACGACAGGCTGAGAGCTCCGTGGGTGCTGGGGGTTCAACTCTGGCAATGCCCAGCAAACCGGTTTGTCTGTTAGCGCCGTCTCGGTATTCCTGGGGTGGGCTTCAGAGGCTGAGCAGCTCCATCATATTCCTTTCACAGCATGAGGATAGGGATAGCGGGAATAGGCATAGGCTGGAAAAAATCACCTCTGCAAGCTCTGAAAGAAGCAGCCTGCAGCCTCCTCCATGAAGGAGAGGACAGGGAACTTCAACTGGGATCTTTTGAGCACAAAAAGCAATACCAAATCAAGGCAAGAGAAGTGAAAAAGTTCCTTTGATGCAAGACTGAACAAGACCCCTGGACGTCAGCTCTGAAAGGGTCAGGCAGAGACAGACCTGCTGGCTGGGCTCGTTGCTGCTCCATAAGCTTCCGCACCAGCTTGGGGCCAACACCACAGCATGCTGTGATCCCTTGCGTTCCTCCTCTCTCATCCCCAGGAGTACCAGGGTGGAATGGATGAGGCAGGACATGCGCAGCACCTCTAGTGAGACTCAGAGCTGTGCTGCAAACAGCTGGTGCTGGGAGGAAAAAGAATCAGGCAAGGGAGGAGAGGACTGGAGAGCAGGTCCTGCCACTCGGACACGCTGCACGGATATGCGTACAGGTCACAGTGAGTGCAGGACAGGCACCAACACACTGCTCACCCTGGGGCCACAGGATCCTAGGAGGGGCTGTTCTCCTCCCACAGACATGTTCTGATGGAAGGGGCTGCTGCAGAAGTGCTGCAAAGTGAGATGTTTTCCCATAGGGAGGCAGTGAAAGGAGATGCTTGAGGGGAAAAGGCAAACAAAGACGACACATACTCAACATTATTTTCAACTCCTCAGCTAAGGTTTAGCTTGCAAAGCCATCTTGAGCCACAAAACACCTCCCAGCCCCGCTGCACCGATTATCCTGAACACTTTAATAGGCCACTCAGTAAAAATTACCCACTGCAGGTGAGAAGGTGAAGAGCATTACAGCAAATTTCCCTCAGCGACAGCTGAAGCACCGGGCTCTGCACCTCCAGGAGTGGGGCAGGCAGCTCCCTCCCCGCTGACATGTTAAACCCAGCTGGAGCCAAGCCGTGTGTGCCAAAGCTTTCAGCCCTGAGCCCAGGGGTGACTGCAGGATGGTGAAACACAGCACCCTCCCCCTCTCCCAGCAGCGTGATCCGTGCAGGAGGCTGTGGGCTTGGAAAGGCTGCCAGCCAGCAACACTACACCCCAGGCAGAAAATGCAGTCTATGCAAGGAATTCAGCCTTCTGAAAGGGGCTCACTGCTCTCTCCCACAGTGCTTTGCCCCCAGACTCTCTGCATGCTCATCCTCTTTATACCTTCTATAATTATTAGGAGGTATTTCCAAGGTGGAGGTGGGGGCAACTTCAGCCCCCACTGAGATCACATACACCACTGAGGAGGCCACCCCTCTATGAACGACTCGCCTCTGAAAAGGCCGGGGGTGGAAGAGGAACACTCAAAAAAAGTTGTGAGAGCAATTTGCCACGGTCCCCCGGCACGGCACAGGCACAGCCAGCGCAGCACTCCGTCTGCGGGGCCATATGGCAGCACAGGATTGCTCCTGCTCTCCACAGGTGCCAGCTCCCCACCTACACAAAACAGCATCTAAAGCCACATTTAAAGTCATGAATGGTCCAGAGCCTGTGCATTCATCTGCAGGAGGTTTTGCTGCTCAGCCTGGCTCTGCCTACAGTCCCTGGCCTTCACTCACCTATGCCCCTAATTCACAGAATAAATAGGTTAAAATATATAAAACAAATTCCTAAGGTAAGAACAGATCCTAGTCTGCCATTCCTCAAATCCCAGACACGCAGGGCGCCATACAGAAGAGACACTGTCCGTGTGGAGAGAGGATGGTGAGAGATCCTGTGTGTTGATTCCTGCTGTGGCATGTCCCTCCAGGTGCAGGAACACCCCAAACCTCTCCCTGCTGCTCCCTGCCAGCAACCACGTGATGCTGTCCCATTCCCTCCAGGCACAGCAAACATCTTCATCTGACAGTCACAATTACTGTAATTTTCTCCAACCTCCCTTGCACAAAATGTTTAAGCTAAATTAAAAGCTTTAACAAATCTTCATCAATGTAGTTATTAACAGGTAGAAAGCTACACCTTCCCACAACTACAATAACGCCCCTGGTACTTCCATGTGGGAGCATGTGGGGCTCAGGAAAACCTGCAAACCCAATTCATCAGCCTGAGCAGCTGCTCCTTTAACAGGCGTCGTCACACATGAGCCCTCACAGCCTCGCTCCTCCTCGTTTGCCACGGCCACCACTGCCACAAGGTGTGGATGGGGACCACGGCATGGGTCCCTTGGTGGCACACAGTGCCAGGGAACACTGGGCAGTGAGTCATATGTTTATCCAGAAAAATGCCAAGAAGCTGAACTCCTGGACCACAGTGGAAGGATGGAAGTCATCACACTGTCACAGCCTTCACACACCATCCAACCTCCACCACTCCAGCCTTTGAAAGGCCTCCTCCAGCCTCCAGGCTCGCTGTTGCCTGGAGCATCCCCTCCCTCCAGTGGGAAGCCAGCAGCCCTTACGCAGAGGTGCCAGAGCTGCTCTTGGGGCTCTCAGGAGGGAGAAGTGAACCCCCACAAGCCAGAAACACGGCAGATGACACCAACAGCACCAAAGCAGTGTTGAGCAAGGCAGCTGCTATGAATCCCCAATGCTCCCACTTGTTACTGCAAGACTCGGTGGCACACAGAGTGCCCCACAGCCCTGCATGGAAACCCCATCCCAGGGAAGGAAAGACCCTGCAGGTCAGAAGGGCAAGCCCATGGCAGGAATAATACATCCACCTGCTGGTTTTCTTCTACTGCCCCATCCTGATCAGCAGTCCCCAGGGCAATCAGCACAAAGAATAAGTCCATCCATTCCATCCAGCTTTGGATAGACTGTGTTCAGTGGCAGGGGAAAAAATCCAAGCCTTTAAAATCCTCACTTGCTCCAGCTGAATGCTAATGGAGCAAGCGCTTTTGCCCAACCCTCTGAACAAATCGAAGCGAGAGATGCATTTCATTAATCAATTTCCTCACTGCTCCCCGCTCAGAAAGGGGTATGTTATGTCAGGTGCATGTGTGTGCCACGGATGCAGCATTTTCCCTGTAAAGATGGTAATAAAAGGAGACACAAGAGTTCACACAAGAAAAGAGTTCACCTGAAGTTCCCCATTTCTGGGAGAAACACAGAAAGGGATGGAGAGAGGCATCACCCATGTACGCTCCTCTGGAAAAATCCAAGGGGAGGGAAAGGCAATTTAAGTCAGCCTCCCCATTTTGAGATGTCTCCACTGTTCTAACTTGTAAGACACCAAACAATAAACCCAGGACCATAAAAGAGACACAGGCCATTGCCGCTAGGTAAGAGACACAGCACAAACTTCAACATAAGTCACCCCTAAAAGAGAATAAATATATCCTAACTCAGGCTGTCTGGGACTGAGGCAGGAGCAGCTAAATAAATCCAGCTGGACTAATGACAGCTTTTCTACTCCAGGACTTCCACCTCCTCCCAAACAATACCTGTGTGCAGGATGTCTGACTGCATGCTAAATATTTCCTGAGCAGAAAAGGAGGACGTTTTGCAAAGGTCAAAGATTTTCCCCTGATCTGGCAAAGCTTCACCAGCAGTTCTAGTTTCTATAGCACAGTGCTCACAGACTGAAACACTCACTTGGCCAAACCTGGACGGCCTTGTCTGGGGTACCAGAGCCTAAAACCATCCCAGCGTAAAGGAGCTGTTAGGACATTCTCTCTACATCTTCACTCCCCACAGCTCCCATGGTGTGCTGTGCAGCTGTTTTCAGCAACATTTACACAAGTCACTGTACTAGAGAGAAGTGTTACTGTATTTGCATTATTTTCTAGCCTCAGCTATTTGGTAGGTCAAGGAATCATTTATTTGCACTCACTTACAAAGCCCCAGGAGTCAACCCTGAATACAAAGGAATTCTATTCTCAAACTCTGTGCGGAGATCCAGAGGTTCAGATCTTGGAGTGTCCTTCTCGATCCAAACAAAAACTGCCCTGAAGAACCCTTTCTTTCATCTCTTCCATACAAAGAGACATTCACCTCACAAGCTGTCACAGCCAGACCCCCCCCACAGCCACCTCGCCAAGCATGGGGTGCTGCACTCAGGGCTCTGAAGTTCTCTGCAAAAACAAGCACTTATCTTTTAGAGAGAGGAGGGTCCTGTTTTTAATTCATAGCTGATGGCACTTACTGGGAGAGTTACACAGGATGTTAACAGTGGGATAACAGGAAGACATCACTGCTTATTTGTGGACTATGCCCAATCCCATCTATACACCATTATTACAGTTTTATTTCCCAGACATTTTATCTCAAGCTCCTGGGGAAGCAGATTGCTGTATAAATATCAGGGGGGGAAGAAAAGAAAATCAACAAAACCCCCAGAACACTTACTTGAAAATCTGACTGCAGCTGTTTGACTGGTGACAGTCCCTAGGGAGCTGTGAGACACACAGGAGTAATTACCCTCAGCACCAGCCCTCTCGGGATATTTACTGTCCTTTGCCACAGCCTGGGATGAGATGAAGAGCGATCCATTTGGAAGCACGTGGAGATGTTCCTGCTCCTCTAATGGAAATCCATTCCTCTTCCATGTGATATTGATCACTTGCTCAACAGGAGTCAGGTTACAGTCCAAAATCACCACTTGGTTTGGCTCCAGTATCACCTTTGCAGGACCAGCACTACAGCTCAGCTCCAGAGAATCCCCTTCCGACAGCCTCCCTGCAAAGAAAAGACAGTGTTGCAGTGGGGGTTGCTTTCCTTGATGAATCACATCCCAGTTTCACACAGCGAAGGAACTGTGGCTGGAGGTAACAGGTGAAATTCAGCCCTGTTGGGTGACCAGCACTGCCTGTGACTCCTGCGCTCTGCATTCTCCATCCCCCATCCCTATGGCTGTACAATCTGCACCATTTCTGCCACCCCCAATGGGCCCAGCAGCCACCTCTGCTGTCCACGCTTGTCTCCATGCTGGATTCAAGCAGAAAGCAGCTGGAAGAAGGTGAAGAGCAAGCACCAAAGATGCAGTAAGGGCCCCAGCCTGCCATGGCTGCCCATGGCAGGCTCCCCTCTCATCTGCACATCAGGGCCTTCTCCAAGGCTGATCAACTCCCACAAGTCAATTAAGTGCAAGGAAAAGTATCCAAGCTCCACATGGCACGTCAATGCCAAGGACCACAACCTAGTTAGAGCAGCTCCCCCTCTTACTGGCAGTAAGAGCTCAAGTCCAGCTGGGAAAGCAGCAACTCCCACTGACGTTCATGTTCTGGGAAACACATTTCAAAGGAAAGACAACAATAGAACAGTTAAAAACATGACCTGCTGTCTCTGAGCATTTTATCTCATACAGGTGAATCCAGAGTGAGAATGGATGGATGCATTTTCCCCACTAGAAAAGGATATTCCAGTTGTTAGCAGACAGTACCCAGCACACGCCCTTAGGCAACCTTCCTGCTGCAGCCGGAGGCCAGAGCAGTGACCAGCAACAAGCTCAGCTGAACACATCTTGGTCTGGCTGACTTCCAAACCCACGTACTCAAGGGGGGCTCCACCTCTGAAACAACGCTCAGCATTTCCTAAAAGAATATTGCCATTAATAAAATGCATTTGCCGTTAGAGTTCTCCAGAGACACTAAGTCAATGTTAGCTGGCAGCGCTGCTTCCACACACCAGCAATTTCAATCTCTGCTGTGCTCAAACCATCACCATCCACTCTTTTTATGGCTCCACTCCAAATTATTTTGTCACTGCTCCAATCAGAAATGTTTCCTGCCTCTATAACAAGTTTATCAACACTGGATATGAACCACATGGCTCCCTGCCCGTCTCCTATCGCAGAAGGCTACAGATTAATTTTATAGGAATTCAAACACCCTATTAAACCTGCTACTACCTACTGCTGATAAAAGGGCTGCACTTTAAAAGAGTGTGTGTTAAGCATGCAATTAGGGGCAATGACACGCAAAATTACATATGCAGGGAGATGGAATTATTTCAAGGCGTGTGCTGGAAACCACAGGTGCCCCTGGAAGGAAGGGCCTAACCCCATCCCCACGTGTGGCCAATTTGGTGCCCATGGGGACGGAAACTTGTCAGGTTTGTCACCACTGCTGGGTTGTACAACGACCACTGAGAACTTGGGTGTTGGCCAGCTCTGTCCCTTCAGTGACAAGGAGGCCTTACAAGAACCCTGCCTGTTGATTGCCATTATTATGGGACAGAACAGACCCTCTTCTGTCACCTTCACTAGAACATCCAGGGGGCAATTTCCCAATCTCCAAAGACAAATTCCAGCAGGATACAGAGATGCCCTCTCATAAGGGCAATTCTGCCCATTCATGTCTCTGAGGGCAGACTGGTCCTTTGAGGATCACAGCAAGCTACAGAACTTAGTGGCTTCCCACGAGGATAGAAGCTGAAAGGCTGACCCAGATGTACTGGAAAGACACTGCCTCTGGAAGCCTTTCATGCAAGACAGCTGGTACCCAGAAACTCTATGAAACAGTGAGAAATTTAGCACACCAAATACCAGGTGTATTCACAAGCAGGTGACATGGACAAGCACAGGAGAGGGTTAACAGCTGGAGAAAATTCAGCTGAGCTCAGGACAGGAGGCACACTCAGATGCTGTGAGGAGAACCCCCATTCACGTGAGAATCCTCATCCACGGAGAAGCAGTGACACAGACACTTCTCCAGAGGGATGTCCCTGTAGCAGCTGCTGCTGGCAGCATGTCACCAGGGCTCAGCCAGCCTGTGTGTACACACCACCTCTGCGGAGGCAGGGCTGCTACGGCAAAGGCTGAGGTGTGTGACACAGAGCTTATTCCAAAAGACCTGAAACTTTGTTGGGTAAAGTCGTCATTCTTTGCCTTTCCTTACATTTGTCATCTTTAGAAGCTCCTGTTCATCGCTTGGGGAAACAGCCTGTGTATCTGTCCTATTCTCTAGTTTCTGCAGACAGCAATCAGAATGGCACTTTGCTGAAAATGCTCCTCCTCTTCCAAAGGTGAAGTGCGAGGGGACAGCCAGGAATAGAGAAGGGATCTGCAGTGCAGCTTCCCACAGTAAGAAGCAATTATCAGCCTCTCAAAGTTCAATTCCTTAAAAAGTCAACTCAACCTGTTTGCAGCAGAATAAGAACAGAACATACTTTCCATCATGGCAAAAAGAAGTATTTGCTTTTCAAAAACATGTGGTGATGTTTCTACAGCCTTAAATCACCCGGCTCTTCTCCCCAAAGTCAAAACCTACCTGGATCCAAGCTTCTGCTTGGTTGGTCAAACACGTGTGACCACCCCTCCTTGTTTGCTATTTAACGCAGCCTGGGAAGGCCTCCAGCTGGGCAAATGAAGTTCCCACCCAACACCAGTCTGCTCTGACCTGTCCCAAATCATCCAGCCCTCCTTCCTGCCCTTTTGGCCCCAAAATACTGCAGGCTTTTGGTGACAAGCCATTTGCACATACAGAGGTTGAGCAGTAGGGTGCCCGGACTTGGCACTGCAAAAAGCACCAGTACGACTTTTGTCCCAAGATGCTCAAAGAACTGCATAAACACTCCCTGATTAAGGAAAAAATACCTTCCAGGCTCTGGAAACGTAGGAGGAGGTCCGGTTCAAAACACCGCACTAAATTAGCAAGCCTGACAATGAGATAAAAGCCCCTTCAAGGGAAGGGATCAGAAGAGAGTAAAATTAGTCCAAGTGAGATCAAAGACAAATGAAATCAGGAATGTTAAGTGCTTACAGAAGCTGCTGACTATTTCCAATCTCCACTCTTCATCCTATAGTGACAGAAATGGATAGGACCCTGTTTAAGCACAGAGCCATGCGCTCGTACAGCCTCCTGCTCACCTCCACCCTCTTACCTGCTGGAGGCGACACTGTAATGAATGTAGTCAAGGTGGGCTTCCAAGGCAAGAGCCAGAAGGGCTTTTTACACATCAGTCCCAGGCAGGTGTTCTAGCTACAGACCTCTGCTTTGGAGCTGGACAGTTTTTTGCTTTTGACTCCTCCTGGAAGTAGTTTCAACTGCTGAGCTATTCCAAGGTGGGCAGTAACGGCTTTCAGATCATAAATGTATGTGCACACTCACACACTCACATGTAGATACACATGACATGTGCATTCACATACACAGAGTTCTGGAGGAATGCAAATGTATTCAAACACAGAGCATGACCTGGAACGGAGGATCTTTGATGTAGCAAGTTAAAAGCATTTTGTTCCCACGAAAAATTATATTTTCTGACCCAGGCTCTGCAGGGTTTGTTCACTCTCCCCTGTGTTGCTAACCTCTAGGCTATATTGTGCATAAAAACAGCCCAGGAGAAAATGTTCTTTTTCTCCCACCTATTTCCTCACTTCCATCAGCCAGCCATCCACCTCTAGCATCCAGGCCCAGTGAAGTAAATTAAAAAGTCTCCTGTTGAGTGGCATAAAAAACCAGGGCGTTTCAAGTGAACAAAGGTCGTCAAATCTTCAAGGCACAAAGCGGTCCTCTGCCCTCCACAGGAGCACAGCCCCTGCCAGCCTGAGTTCAGATCCAAGGCAGGCATCTGCAAATCCACATTACACCAGCCAACAGCCCTTCCCAAATTGCACATCTCAGCGTCCAGCCAAACCCCACTCCTATCATCTCCTCTCCCCAACATCAAAGGGAGGCAGGAATAGCCCAACATACCACTGAGTAAAGGGGGATTCTGTTGGGTTTTAATTTCAAATCTACAACTAAGCAGGTGAAGTGTGAGCGAGCAACACAGCGAAGTCTGACAGATTCCTGACAATGCAATTACTTGGGCAGAGGTGAGACCCTCACAGCAGTGATTTTACATCCAGGACATGCAATACTCCAAGCCCACGGAGTTGGGAGCTTTCACTCCATGACTGAGAACAACACAAACCCCTACTTGTATCCTTGCACACAGGGCTATTTCCCTTCCCTTTTCTGAGGTTTAACCACTTAAATCAAGGTGGAAAAACCTAGACAAGGGAGATGCTTGTTCTGGTGAAATTTTGGCTATCAGCAGTAAACATGTCCTTGAGCTCTGCTACACACCACAAGCAAATAAAAGGTTACTGTTCAACAGGAGACAAATGGCTTTGTGCGGAGGAGAACGAGTTGTGGTTTAGTAATTACTGTGAAAACAAAACATTCAGGCATAAACCAAAAGGGACTCAGTGCACTGGCATATCTATGTTTCTTTTCTAGCACAGCTGAAATCACCTGATCCACAATCCCTGAGTGAGGTCCAAAAGACTGACAGCACATCTCCATCAATTCTATTTTCTCTTCAAGAAACTCATTCAGCTGGGGAAAGCCAAACACATTTAGGCACACACAAGATCCCAAGGCACAACCACTCCTACAAACCCCAGCCCACTCAACAATTCCAAGGCTCAGACCTTCACTTCAGGGCAGGGGAGGCCCATCTTTAGCATAGCTGACAGAGGCCCCAGGAGCAGCTCAACGACACCCAGCCCAAAGCAGCCAAACCACTGACAGCCTCCAGTGCCTTCCTGTAAAACTCCTCCAACACTCCCAGCCCAAAACAAAGAGAGTTGAGCCAAACCAGACAGGACCCATTACAGTGCAGGCCTTGGGAGATTAATACTTCACAGGGAGCAAAGTACAAGGGTTTCTAATCTGACACACTTCCAGAGCTGACATCACTTCTAATTCTTGGCAGCCGGAGATTTTCCTGGGGAGCTGCTGTTGTGCCGCAGGTCCCACAGCCTGGAGCCTGGCCAGCACGTTTCCTATTCCACACACATCTGGCACTTTGAAACTGGCTTGTGCACCTTGCAGAGATCCAGCCAAAGAAAACCTTCCCAGGAGCAAGGAAAGTGGCTCAGGCGAGGCGAGCAGAGTGCTCAGTCGTTGTGTGTGTTCTGTGGGATATCAGGCGGTAAGAGGAAAGGGCTCCACTCTTCCCTCCACATCCCACAGGAGGTGGCAGGAATTCAAACTGCATTTCAGCCTCTGCACTGTCGCCTGCCTTAATTTATGTATTTATTTTGGATGTTGAACTCGTGGAACTCAACAGCACAATTAATCTTATTTAATTGGGAGTGAACAGCACTGAAGAAAAGTGAAGTTACTCCTTCCAAAGGGTTTTCCTACCTCTCAGCAAGCCAACTACTGTGCCATTGTTCTGCTTAATGTAACCTTCTGCCGATGTTCTTCAGAGGCTCTTAGAGCTGCAGAAAATCTTTACGTTCCCATTGTCTAATTCAAAGAGTGACTATACTTCAGTGTGTCCCCATTAAAGCAACACAAAGCTCTCTTTCTTCTTGGAAACTTTATGCATTGACAATTACAAGTCAATAGCTTGGTCTCAGTCTGTTTTTAGGGCAATTGCACTTGGTAAGTGGTGACCCAGAAAGAAATCCGGATGAAGGTCTCCGACAGTCTGCATGCTGGGTGCTCGGCAACACCGGCACTGAAAGGAGAACCGGAGGAGCTCTGGGCTTGGAGCACCCCACTCCCATGATCTTTACAGAATGAAAGAGGAGCTGGGCACCTAAATCCCCTTGTGCACCACTTGTTCAGCCTGCCCATGGCACAATAAAACAGAAAACATTCTTCCACTCAACCATAAGGAGGCCTGTGAGACAGAAGGGTCAAGATCCCTCCATTCCCTACTCAGTTACCACATGTTACTGGAACTTTCCACCTTGTAACAGCAATACGAATAAGAAAGTTCAACACCCATTAAGCCTCTCTGGAACAGAAGGCTCCTAAAACTAATCTCCAGAGCTGCTGAAAAGACCATTTCATTAACACCTGATATCCAGGCACAATGGAGCGATTCCAATGCTGAGCAGTGCTGACCAGTGGGAAGCCAACCTTATCCTAATTCTGCATATAAACAACCTAGATGGTTTATTTAATAATGCAGCATCTCCCACTGCTGCAGGAGTATTTATCCAGCTGGCAGCAAGGGACTCTCAGATCATCCCCTGTCACTAAGCTGATCCCAGCCTTTCATGAGCAGCTGGGTGCCAGCCCGGCACTGCAGGCAGCAAGAGGCAGCATGCGGAGAGTGTCACATTGTCCCCACGTCAAGGGGCTGGGTACGAGGCCGTGCCAGGAGCCTCGTACCCTCACACCCTGCACAGATCCAGCTGCAGTCATGGTGCACGTACAGTGTCCTGGTCACTCCCCAGCTTGAGCCTGGGTGCACAGTGGTGCTCCTCAAGTCCTAGCACACATCCGGACCCAGGATGAGCACCGGCAGGGAAAGCCGGAGCATGCAACTCTCCCCGAAGAACAATGCTGGGCATGAGCCTCTGGCCTTTGTCCTGTTCAAATTCCCAGTTCAAAACAAAAGAGCAGAAGGGATGGCATGAAAGAAACATCTAAAACACAATGCAGTGCTGCAACACTGTTTATGGGCCATACCCGGAAAGAATGATATCACCTAAAGCTGTAATTACAGTAAATAGATGTGCTAGTTTGGGCTGGGATTGAATTAATTTTCTTCCCATGGGGAAGTGAATACCTTTGTGTATAAATATACACCAAGGAAAACACCAAGGAAATAAAACAGCTGAAAAGGTCCCCATGGAAGTATTTCTGAAGATGCTCCTAACACTGAAGTCAACTGAAGCTGCTCATTTCAGCCACCCAAGACCATCAAAGCCATCAACCCATGTGGCCCTGGAAACCCTAACCTAGTAAAATGCCAAGCAATTTCTAGAAAGGGCTAAGTGCTCTCATGCTTCCACAGAAGCATCAGATTTGCCCAAATATCTGTGTCTACAGATGACGCCTAACAGATAGGGACAAACACCACACTAGCTCTCAAGATCGAGCTCATTCTCATTGCGATGTGTGTTATTCTGACGTATCCCCTGCAACAAATGGTCCAGAAAGATGAAACAAATCAATAGCAGTAATAATTTATTCATCATGTTGAATTGTCAGTGGCAATTATAACAGTAAAGTGCTTGACTTTCATGAAGGTTAAGCTTTTGTATTTCCCCCCTCTGACCCCAGAGAGGTTTCTGAAGGCAGAAGAAGTCTAGAACTTCAAAATCCAGATTTGCTAAACTCAGCCTTTTTCAGGTCTTCTCCCCAAGGTGTCTCACAGTGGAACATGGAGACGTGTCCCTGCATACAGCAATATAAATGTGAGCCTCCCCTGCACTGAGGGATGATCAAGGTGCCAAAGTGACTTAAACACTAAAATCCCTGAAAACCTCTCCGCAGTCCCCAAACTGCCCGACCCAGGGAGCACTTGAGCTGTTCCTGTGCCTTTCCCAGCTGCTCCATGCCAAGCACACTTTGCACCAAACCTCAGGCTTTGCTCTGTAAACATCTCCAAGGCAGCGTCCATCTCCTGGCCCTCATCCTTCCCTTCTTAAAAAGCCAAAGACGAACAGCTGAGATGATCCTTGCAGAAGCTGCCACAAGCACGGGATGCACGGGGAACTCAGGACAGAGCCTTGAGTTTGCATTCAGAGATTTACAGTGTGGAGGCACATTAAAATTACAAGCTTGAACAAGCACACTGGAACAATAACACATCAGAGTCCTGTAATTGGGCCCTGAAATACACTTAGTGAAAAATACAGACCAGCTGCAATGCTGGAAATGCTCCTAATGCAATCCAAGGTAATTATTGGTAACAGACCATCAAACAAGTGCATTAATATGCTCTGATCAGAGAGAGAATCAGATGGACAGTCTGGCACAGCAGCTTGTACCTGCAAATTATTTAAATGATTTGAAAGAGCAAAGCCCCAAAGCCCTAGAAACACTAACTCTAATGAAAGTTATTAAATGCTATTTTTGTTATCTGCTGGTGTTAACATCAGAAGGCCCATTTGCTGCAGTAACTGTAATTGTGCTGCTGAGGGTCTGGGCTGAATAAGCCTGAGATTTGCAGACTAAAACGACTGCCTTGGATTTGCATGATCTCACCGACACCCATTTAAACATATAATGACTTCCTGCATTTTTCACTGATGTTGGAAAGGAAACCCAGTTATTCTGTTTTCGTGAGATGCACAAGTTCCTGATTTTACTTCATCATACATATACTTTATCTGCAAACGACACAGAGGAGTCTGAAATGAGATCTCCTGTTACAACATTACCTATTTTTATACTTCAACTGTTTCAGTTTAGCATATTTTTAGGGTATACTTTCATCTCTTCATGCCTGAGAAAGCTAAAAGTATGCAGTATGATACAAACTTCAGTATCATCCCTCTTGAGAATAGTCACTTAACCAGAAACTAATACTGCCAAATAAATACACAAAAATCCTTCACCTGTGGGCTACAGTTTAAGAGTATTTTGTAGCTCTTTTCCCCTGGGTTATGGGCTTTGCATATTCCAAAGATACAAATATAAATAAGTTAAATTGAAAAATGTTCTGTTCCAACAGTGAATATTATATCAGTCAAGTTCTCACCACCCTACAGTATTAAAAAAAAAAGGCAGCATATCCAATGCTAAACCTCGGGAAAAGTCACAGAGGACTTAAAACAGTGTCCCCACTCCAAGTCTGAATCCAGCAGCCAAACTTCCCAGCTAATACATCCCATCCTCTCTACCAGACAATTCTTTAGCCTTTTTAACTCAAAATTTTACACACAAAATGCAGTGTAAAGCTGAGGAGCAAGCTTTATCAGAGCCCATCCTGCTGCTCCCTCATTTTAAAGACCTCCAGAAACTTGGGGTATACTTTACAACTTCAAAAGAAACACACCACCTCTAATCTTACTTTCTTTTTTCATTGCAAGACAGGCATACTTCCAGCTTCAATGATGCGTCCAAAGACTCATCCACCTCCAGTGAATTTCATGACCTGGTTCATTGTCCATTTTGCTTCCCAGCATGTCAGGCATGTTGCCTGTCACCAAGGGCAGCAAGAAAGCTTGGCAGCAAAGGAAAGAGGAAGACTGTGTTACAGAGAAAGGATACGAGCCCTTTGACTCTGTCCCCGCTTGGGCGTACAAGGCTTGTGCTTGGGGTGCCAGCTCGGCCCCAGAGCCCCAACTCACCCAGCACAGCTCTCTGCGAAAGGAGGCAGGCAATGACAACAGCTGCTCTAATTTATTACTTGTGTCTGTTCACGATCACCAACCCTCCCTAGGACGCACCACTCCAATCACAGCTAGACGGAAATGGCGAATGTGACTCCAGACAGCAGGAAAAACACTTCTCCATCACGTGTGCTTTACCCTTCACAGGCTCCACTTCCAGTTGTCTTGCCCGTCATTAAAAGGAACTCACAACCTGCTGCTGAATGATGTACTGTAATCAATACAAACAGCCACAAGATCCCCTGGAAAGGATGTGGGAGCACTGCTCAGCAGCAATATTTACGAGTGCAGGATCCCACAGACCAGAGCAGTCCCAACTCTCCTGAGTATTTCCACTATTTACACTGATATCAGAAAATTAAAATGATATTTTATGCTTAATGGTTCGAACAAGACCTGTGAAGTCCTTCTCTCAGTCCCATTTACAACACAAACGCCAATGACAGAGCAGCAGATGGTCAGAAACACTCCCCTAGAATATTCAGGCGATTCAACTTGAATCTGTGCCCAAATCATTTAACTTTAATGGATTCTTTCATTAACAACCAAAGAAAGGGAATATGGTTGCCAGGACATTAAAATCACTTTTTCAATTATACTGTTATAAAATCGAACAAATTAGCTGTAATTCTTAGCTGAAGCTTAAATGGAAGCACGACTTTATGAAAGAAATGAAAATTGATTTGGATTAGTGGGCATCAAGGGCTTTTTAAAAATTAACAAGATTCTTATGACTTCATAGCATGGATGGATTAGCTGGAGGTTTTGCTGCCCTGTGCTTGCTACCTGCCAAAGCATGGCAGCTGGCTTCACAGCATTCGTTACAGCAGGGTTTAATTAGACTGAGGGGAGAGGAAGCAAGGATTGAAGCTGGAAACAAAGTTCTAGAGAAGCTGGGTGGTGTCTGAATTCACCTTTTGGACCCAGCCCAGCAGGGTCTTGGCAAAACTCAAGGAAATCATAACCTCTAAGCTTTAGCAGGACAAGGTCTACAGGCGTTAGTGTTTAGCTCAGGGTGGTCTTGCAAAACTGTACTGGATGCTTCCCAAACACAAAAAAAAATCAAGCCCAAGATGTCTGCTGTAAAGAACACACAACTTTATTGCAGGCTACTGAAAAAAAAAGAAGAAAAAAAGAAAAAAAAGAAGAAAGACCCAACATACCACAAAAACCCAAATCAGGTAAGGATTAACAATGGGAGCAGCAGAAAGAACAATTCATAAAGGAAACAGGAACTGTAACGCTGGGCACCAGGATGCAAGTTACCTACAACACAGAGCAATGGGGTCACACTAGGAACAAAAATGTCCTTTATATTGTATAATATGAACTTAATGAAAGAAACCTTCACTGAACACAACTTGCACTGATCCTAAAGACCAGGAACCCTAAGATGTACTTTAGAGAGCAATCCCCCTGCCAGGAAAGGGAGTGATTTGGAACTGCTGCCCAGAAAAAAGAGACTGAAACCAAGCTGGAGACTTTTATATCTGCACTGGACAAAGCCTTTTAAAATTTATTTATTAAAAAAAAAAAAAAAATAAAATAAAATAAAGAGAAAAAGAAGAAAAAGGCACCACTGGGAACAATCCTGTTTTGACCCCTGTGAGCTGGACGGGATGTTCCAGCGCTCAGGCTCCACCCCAAACATCTCCAGCATGATGCACTGCTGAGAGCACCTGCCAGCTGGCACAACTGGCCTCTCTGTAAGGTAAATGCAGCAGAACATTTCAAAACCATTTTCATGAAATCTTGCAACACAAAGCACTTTAGATGGCTCCCCTTTACGAGTCAGCATTTCATATTTAGTTATTTCTGCTCTTTATTGCAACACAGCGGGTGGCAATTTGCATCAGTAAAAGCTGGCTGGAAAAGTTAATCTTTCTTTGGACAATCCTGAATATTACTGCTTTGCCATAATCCTGCTGGTTCGTCACCCTGTATCTGGCTTTCAGATATGCCACAGAGTAATGTTCTCCAATAAATTAAGAAGAGCTTTACCCTCTGAACCAAGCTTTGAATTGTAATCGCTGTGGGTCTCCATGTGCTTGTTAGCAGGTCTTATATTTAAGAAAACATGAGAACACATTTTAATCCAGAACCTTTCAAGCTCCACACGTGTTTCAGCTCTTTTAATGATTTAAAAATCAGGGCACCCTCTCGTTTTCTTTTAGAACTAATGGCAAGATTTGGCCTCTACGTAGGGTGGCAACTGCACACATAACACACACAACCAAGAGCTTTATCTCATCTAGGGTAGGGATCTGAAAAGCCTGGAGTTGGTAAGAAAGGAGACCCCTGGATGAGACTGACACTGACAGTGATGTCTTTGCAAGGCAAAGCAGAATGGGCTTCTCCAAACCAATGTTTTAGGCCGAAGTTGACTTTTGCACCACTGCAATGGCACAAGAGCAGGCACACATCAAATTAAGGTGCTTCTGCTGAATGGCAGCAAATGCCAGGGTAGGAAACTCTAATTTCCAGCCAAGAGCATAGGAACTTCCTGACCCAAACTGCCTGACCCAACCAAGCAGCACACATGAACACTAGCAACCGTACCCGTGAAATCTGGCCTCCAGGCTCACACTACTCCCAGGCAGGAGCAGGTAGAAGAACTGGCACTTCTCACCACACTGTAGGCACCAGCACCTCTGTCCATCAACTGTGAGTTAAAAGTACCTACAGGGACTTCTGAATATCCATTTTGACTTGTCTATGAGAAGAAGCTTATTATTATCATAATTATTAGTAACAATTATACAACTATTATATATGTTAATATATGTCAACAGAATAAGAATATTAATATATTCTCTACAGGGTATTTCATAGAATTAATGAGATCTCATAATGAGCCTAACCTCTCTGACATCTTGCTGATACTTATTTCTAAGCAAGCTACTAAATTCAGTGTGCATCTGCTCCAGCATTGAATTGGCTTGCAACTCAACTCGATACCCATAGGTGAAAAGGACATGAATGCTGATAAAGGGAGGTTTCTGCCTTGCTGGGGGGGCAGGGATGGAGGAGGGAGAAATACATTTACTCCTCTTGCCTTTATTATCAAGCTGGTTCCCTCTACTACAGGCAGCTCTGAGCAGCCAAGTCTTAAACCAACCCAGCTCCTGCTGCAGTGAATGGCAGCAAGTCCCCAAGAGCTCTTTGCCACTGACGGATCAATCCAAGCACATCACAGGGCTGTCCCTATCTCCAGTCCTCCTCCCCAAGACTTTCAAAGTCAACTCCAGCAAGGCTGCTGCTCGCAATACTGCTTTCCTACTGATCTTAGTGGGCATGCAGGGCTTCCCACCCTCTGACACCTCCCCAGCCTGTTCAGGTGCCATGGAAAGGGAAGCAAGCACTCTCCCATGCACCTGGAAAAAAACCACAGTGCACTCCTACAGCCCGTGAAATGTGCCCTCAGCATCCTCAGAGCCAAACACAGTGGTACAACCAGGGGCACACAAGGCACCTCCTGTGTTCATTTGCATCCTACCTCCTGTACAAGCTGAGATTCAGGAACAAGAAGTAACTCATTTCAGCAGCGGATCCTAAAAGCCCTAACCTAAAAAGCCTCTGGTAGTGAATTCAGCAGCAAAATTCCCAGAGAGAGGAGGATTTAGCCCTGGAGAAGCCCAAAACAAAAGCAGCATCTGTGACTCACCCATGAGACCCACAGCCACAACAGTGTAAAAATTACATTCACATGGACTTGATGCTACTCATGGAAAACAACTCTGGAGCCTTTCTGCTGGCAGCCCCTATCTCTGAGCACGCTTCTCCCCCGCTTTTGTTCTTTATACGATATTTGCATGGAAACAAGAGCTCCATTTCTCAGCTGCTCATCTCATCCTGCTGTCTGCCCTTCCCCAAAAGAAGACACTTTTCAGAGAGGCTGTTTTCATGCAAATAGCTGGAAATGACAGAGGAACAGTGAGCACCCCCAGAGCTGGGCTGCCAATACCAAGCCAGGGATACCCCATGTGCATAGAAATCCTCTCACCCTTTTGGTGATGAGAGCTGCTGGGTACATGGGAAGAGTTCACTGGGAGACTTTCAGAGCATCTTCCATGGAAAACAAGTCTCTTACTTCAAGACCATGCTGAGAAGGTCCAGTTGTGTGGGATGCAACATCAATCACCAGCCAGGAAAAGCCCTGCTGGCCCGAGGTACCTCCAAACTCAGCACTGACACGTGGCACCATCTGAGGAGACTCAGACTCCTTCAAAAAAAACCAATCCAACAGTTATGGGAGGTTCAAATTCTGCTCTTGCCCTTGAATCTTCCTGTAATTTTTGCTTTTATAAGCATATTATTGCTCCAGTGGGGTTGGCTTTGTGGAAAGTCTAATCAAAGCGGGGGGAAGCTGACAGCGACCTGCTCCATGTATCTAAGTCAGAGTGTGAGCCAGACAGCGCTGTCAAAGGGCAAAGAATACACTCTGGAAACAAAACCTCTTTGTGCCTCTAATTTTGTTCCAGTTAAGTCAGTTCAGCTGTTCCATATAACCAGTCAAAAACATTCAGCATTTCCCAAAGTATTTTAAGACTTCAAAGTTGTAGGTTTTATTTTGACAGTTTTAAAGCGCATAGCTTTTTTTTTCAGATTTTATTTTTGCATTAAAAACAAGGCTGTTTAATAAATTAAGCTTTACAACAACCACTGCCACTCTGCTTTTATCATGGCTTCAATTAAAATATTGTTTCTTGAAGACAGCTAATGGCTTCTGAGAAAAAAAATGAGGGTGTTTCACTGAGAATGTTTTCAATAGACTCAGTTAAAACTTGTGATTAAAACCAAATTCCAAGTAGGGCAGGCTCAAAACCAGAGAGGTTTTAAAGCTGTCCAAGTTGCTGATCTGAACTTAAAAAACTTCATAGCCTTAAATGAGCATACCTAAAAAGTAAGTTCTTCAACACCCAACAATGGAAAATGTAGGGAAAAGTGACCTCTCCAACACTAACTGATGAGGAAAATGTAGGAAAAACACTCTTTAGAGCAGTGCCTGGCAGCTCAGCAGAGACAGGAGCTCATCAGGAGCAGGCTGTTCCAGAACAAAACCTTTCTACATAACCTAGGCAACATATCTGACCTTTTCATCTACAAAAAACAGTCAGCCCACCACTGAACTCATTACCGGTGGAGATCTGCCCCTCCAAACTGGTTTTTTTCCACAGTTTCAGGGCCAAACCTGTTCTGACATCGATTGCCTCCTGTCAGGAAAGCGCTGGAACAGCTCGGGGACAAAACCTGTGCTGAAACCAAACCTGTCTGAACTCTCCCCACGTAACCTGAGCTTCACACACTCGCGCTGATATTGTACCGCACTGAGCCAGGCAAGCAAGCGAAGGACTCGTGTCTTCAAAAGCAAACAAAACAGGGTTATAAAAACTAATTAGCTGTTTGTGCTCACTGCTGCTCTTCTCTGCAAAGCTGTAACCACAGCAAGTACATCTCTGAGGGCTTCTCACAAGCAGCTCTGAGATGGCCCGGGCTGGGCCAGATTCTCGGTGCCAGCAGCAAAGGCCCTAATCCCACAGTTTTGAGGTCAAAGCTCCGCTCGCACAGTTCACAGTACAGCCCACAACCAGCTGTGTCAGCACAACTGAGAAAGCAGGATCAAGCAGCCGTGGAGATGAAGCTTTTAAGCCTGCGATGCTGCCAAATGCTTCGTATCACAGCCCTGCCTATTTGCATTTCTGCCTTGGGCCCCATCTGTAGCTTCCCATCCATGTAAAAGCTGTCCCCGGGGAGAAGAAAGGCTACTGTCCATTTGTTCAATACATCTCTAGTGCATCCAGCTTCAAATGAAATAGGTGGTAAAACTCTTTTCCATGCAGTTCTGACTCTCTTCTTGTCTGGGGGCAAGGAAGATCACAAATGGAAATAGCTGGTCCAGTGGCTTTGGTCACTCAGCATCAGGCACCAGTGCAGCTCTCAAGCTGTCTTCCAGCTCCCAAGCCCTCCCAGCCTTCCATGCCAGCACCACATCCTCACCATCAGAAACACACACATACACTTAATTCTTTCCTCAACTTCCACTTTAGATAAAAGATCCTACAAAGTAGGTCTCCAAATGCAGTTATCAGTTAAATCACTTTGTAATAACACCCAGGAATATCTTTAAAATACGGTTACATCCTGTTTCAGAAGTCTTAATGAGCCATATTTTTAGCCCAGGAATAACCTGAAAATCAGCAGACACACACTGCAGCACTAAAACTATGTCACTGTAAAGCTATTTCATTACAAGCCACGGCTCTCTTTGCACAGATAATTTCCTCCAAGAGCCCAACTAAGCTGTTACAAGGTCTTCCAGCAGGCACATGTGTAGGGCAGCCAGAAATGAGCCTGATATACCAAGCAAAAGTTGGGAACCAGGAGAAAGAAAGGAATAAACACAGGAGATGGGTCCCTTTCAACACACATGTCTCAGCAGAGGTCACTACAATGACTCGGAGCTGGAGGAGGGCCAAGGCACCATGCATGCATCTGTCAGGGATCCCCACCCAGGCTCCAGGCAGGCATCCTCACACACAAGGGAACTGCAAGGCTGGAGAAAGCAGGAGCTCCAGCTGAGACCAGCCAGCCTCTCGTGCCTCGCACTCACTACTTGCAGTGACAAAGTGCCAGTGCCTGGCACAGCCAAGGCTGGCAGAGCTGCATGAGGGAGCACAGACCATCCTCCAAAAGCCGTTTCCACCATCAACAACATCCAGAGGTGACAGACACACGGAAGACAGAGGCAAGGCCAGGCATCTGGCACCTCAACTTGCTTAAGCTTCATGGAGAAACTGTGGAAAGCAAGGAGTGGATGAGGTACAAACCTGGGGCTCCGCGGGATCCAGACATGACAGTGGCAGGCACTCCGAGGACATTTCTGTTCATGCCCAGGGGTTTGAAGAATTCAGCAGCACCCACAGCAGCTCATTCCCAAAGCCCCTGGCCTGCACACTGCACTGCGTGGGAGTCCTGAAGGGCTTGTGAGCTCAGACAGGGCTGAGGAGAGGCACAGACACAGCCCCCATCACTCATGGTTCTGGGGAGAATGCATCACTCTCCTACTCCCTTTAAAGAGAAAACAAGTCACGCAGACACCCCAAGCAAATGCTGGGAGAGTGACACCCTGTCTAACTCAGAGGGACAGTGTGAGACTCTGGTGGCTCTCAGGCTCTAGAGAGAAACTCTGCATTGCTTTTCTAGAAGCTGCACCTTCCCTGATCCTGGAAGAAAGCTGGGGTAAGGGAATACTCATACACTCCTTATCTCCTTAACATGAGGAAAAGAATCTAAAATGGGCTTCTCCTCTGAATCAGCTCCAAAGCTATCTCAGAAAAGCCACGTTATCTCCCAGCAGCCCAAACCACTCCTATTTCTGTCAGAATAATAAAGCCATTATTACTGAGCAATCACACTATTACACTGTTGTTTCACATGACTATAATTTAACAGTTCCTCACTGTTTGCTTTAGAAAATCTGTCCTTGAAAGGTCTGTAAAATTATGAACTCTTGCTCCAGTTTGAAAACATAAGCACGAGCAGGGATTTCTGTTTCTTAATAAATCACATACCCCCACTAGTAAACATCAGCTTATAAGAAACATCTTTTGGTTAGTGAAAGTAAATAGCATGTGGACATTTTAAACAAAAAGAAGGTGGGAGGCGGAGGGGGACAGACAGATTATGTTTTCCACTTTCATTTTGCCTTGTGTCTAAACAAACAGTTCCTAACAGCTTTGTTTTCCAAACCAACTTTCTCCCAGCTGCTATCTGGAACCACAAAAAGGGAAAGCGATACTCAAGATGTACAAGGATTACTTGACTTTGCACACTCGTTTTACTCGGCAGTCAGTGGCCTGGATACTCAAGCCACAGGGAGGGTTGCTAGGAATAAACAGCAGCCTTGGAGAGACCGGTTGGCTTCACAACACATCAGTACTGGGAGGGTTCACTCAGACCCTCATGCCATGCCAGGGGGAACCAGAATTTTGCCAAGCTTTTGTGACAGGTCCCAGTTTTGCCACAGGAACTGATCCGCTGCCTTCCACTGAGCCACAACCACACAGAAACTTGGAAGATGACTCTGAACAACAGCTTAGAGAGGAAGTCAGAGAAAACAGCTCTTACGGACCCCTCAAGGACAGCCACCTACAGCACCTGAAAAAAACTATTCCCCGGAACCTTTTTAGCCATGGTTGTTACTGTTTCCATAAGGTACAGTAAGGAAGCACAGAGATACTGACCCAAAAAGACACAAGAAATTATACCAGGATGGAGCACACTCTAATGTTTCTGAATTTTTCATCATCTTCAAGATCAAAGCTAGTAATCATCAAAGATCTTTCTAATCCCTCTGCCTTCAACTGATGATCAAGGCACCAAATACTCCCACACTCCTTTTTTTTTTGCCTTCTTGCTACACACAGTTTAGTGTTACTTAGACCATGTCTGCCTCACAAGTTCCTTGCCTATGAGAGATGTAGCAACACTTCACTGAAGTTTCAGGGTGGGAATAGCTAGAGTTAATATTTTGATCCGTTTCACTCAAACAGCAGAAGATTCCTTATATCCAGGCATAAATACAGAGACCTGACTCTATGAGAGACTCAGAAACAACGTGCAAATACCTGCCTCTATCACAGCTCTCACACACCACTGAAAACTTGCTATATTTAACCCACCACAACTGAACAGCTCCTCTGTAGATCATGTTTAGTCAAATGGCAGATTCTACGTAACATTAATCTTTCACAGTCCTGACAAAGAAATAACTCCACTTTCCAAGCTGGACCTTCATGAACATTACCCAAAAAAGGCATTTGAAGGGCCTCAATGGAGTCTAGAACATGGTAACTTCTCACTTATATCTCATTCACCCCATCCAGGTCTTGCAGGAAAGCACCTGTACAGCTGGGAATGTGCAGGCAGCCCGAGCCAGCCTGCACTGTGGGAAGCAAACCCTCTGCATGAGCCCTTTCACGAGGCCTTTTTCTCCCACCGCCGCACAGCTGCCACAACAGCGAAGTCCCCCTGACAAGCACACGGATTTTACTGCTACTCGCAGCGCAAATGAGATAATCAGGTCAGAAATCTTCAAAGCCCCGCCACTGCCGTAGGTAATGAGATTCTGCAGTTCACCTGAAAATAAAAAAGAAAGGAGAAGGGCAGGTAAAGCTCCTTCTCTACCAACAGCCTGAAGTCTAGCTGTGAAGCCATCCGGCAAACAGCTTAGTCCAGCTTCCATCAGGAAGATGTCCTTCCTGGCAGCTGCGAAGTCGATGTATGAATACAACCGTTTAAAAAGAGGAGCATTCATACGGGAAAACCAGGGGCACAGCAGATTTGCCAGTAAAACATAAGGTAGAAGCAGCCACACTGCCACATTTTAATCAGTGACAGCCCTTTTATCTTGCTGTGTGCTGGCTTTCTCCTTGCAAAAGGAGACCAGATCACATCTCTGTTCTTACCCGAAATACTGTCCTCAAAGAAAAGGGGCAAAGAACCATTCCACAGGGGTGTCACTTCGGTGACAACCCAAGACACACACACTCCTCAGACTGAGCTGAAAGCTTTCACAACAAACAAAAACCCCGGGCATGTATTTAGAACTATTTATTGTACAATTCTGTCTTTTAAAGTTAAGCAAAGAGCCTCCCTTGTTTGCTCTTGATAGGCTGGGGTTCAAACCTGGAGCATGTCTTCAGGGCAGGGTGTAAAGTGCCATAATGCAGAGCAAATACAGAATGTCAAAAAACAGCTCTGGTTTCAATCCTACCAGGTACACAAGGAAATACACAAGGAAATAGACCCTCTCCCTGCTCCTTGTGCTTTCCAGCTCTCTCCAAACAGCCAACCTGTCCTGCAGAAAGGCCTGGGGTGTGCAACTTGTCACTCAGAGAGGACATGAACCAACCCTCCCATGCTGCATTGGAACAAAGTCATCTACTCCCAAGAAGAGAAGTCAGGCTCATCAAATTCCTGTCAACTCTCCTGCATTTCCCAGGTAATTGCACAAACCATGAATTAATAAGAAATAATGAGCCAGCACACAGGGGAAGAGAAGACAATTCAGATCAGCAACAAAGAGAACTAATGGAAAAGTATGTTTTAATAGCTCAGTGCAGATGACTGTCATTGCAAGTCCACATCGCCCCAAGAGAGGTGTCACTTCCCTGGGAGGACACAAGGACACATACGCCACCCACACAGCACATGAACACAAGGCAAAGGTGAGGGGGGCTTAGGCCATGAGTTAATTTTGCAGAGAACAGAGAGCGTGGGCAGTCCTGACAAAGCACCAGCCTGTCCAGGGACAGCCTTGTCACCACCCACCGCATGGCCTTTGGGAAGTCACAAAACCCATCTGGGCTTCACTGCCTGGCTACAGCTGCAGTGTATGGACCACCCCGGCTTTATCCAGACCTGCTCTGATTCTTTCTGTTACCACCTAATCCCACAGGTATGTTATCAATGCAGCCAGACAGCCTTGCTGGGACAACAGCAGATAAGAGGGCAGGTTTGACATAGAAAATAATAAAATCGGAGATGATAAACTGTTAAGTCAAAGTAGTGCCCCCAGCCAGACATGCGATGATCCTACCAAGGACTGACCACCTTGGGACTTTAATCCTCCTGGCTTAACTTCTTACCTTGTCCTGTTTGAAAAGACAGTATCTGGTTGTGGTCTGGAAACTCAGTTATTATTGAAAGTGCAAAGTGACCTCTTACAGCTCACAGATTGTGTTAGGGAAAATTGCAACATAACAGCCATATCTGTGGCTACAGGGACGCACACGAAGGTGGAAGAAAACAAGGAGCACTGCAAACCTTTGAACATGGTTAGGACCGTGGGTCAGAATGGGTGAAAATCCACCCTCCCATTTCCAAACTTAAACTTACATCTATCATAACAGGAGGATAACATATTTCATAACCTACTTCAAAAATGCCTCACACCTACTTGGCTGTTTAACTTTCCAGCATCTACAGTGCATTTACCCACCGTTAGCGCAAGTTCCTCTTCAGAACACATAAATCTTTCTGTTTTCCAAAGCTGCAGCCAGCTGAAACCTGACAGTTTGAGGACAAAGCAGTAAAAGGCCTGGGTCTGCTTCCAAATGGTGAAGGACAAGCTTTCAACACACAGTATCCCAGCAGCAGAATTCCTGTGGGGACTGTCACACCACTACAGGGGTCCAGGCTCACACGTTATGCTTCTCCCTGGCTGTCTCTGGGCTTCTGCTTATTTCACCAAAACACATCTAAAAACCAAACCTGGATTTACACTGAGATTTCAACAAAAACACCGCAGATCATTCACTTTTATCAACAGTGAAGAGAGTTTTGCCTCCGTGCATCTGACTGCTAGATGAGCACTATAGATGGTGGCTGCTCTGGACCAAGGAATCCAACCTCATTTTTTACTGAAACCACATTCATTTCCATTAATCTAGACTAATTACTGCTGCTCCTCCTTTAATGAGGTCTGTTGTGCCTCAGCACATAACACCAGCACAGGAGAAATCCTCATCTTCATAACCAGGTAAATTTTGGGCCGCTTTGAATAGCTCCTTCTCTACTGTTAGAAACAAATTATGAGAATGATGTCTCTTCCAGAGAGCCAGTTTCATTTCAGGGACTGCTGTGTGATCATTCTCACGTTCAGGTCAGCAACAGCCTCGCAAAATCTCCTTTATCCAACTTTTACTACTGGTGAGCAGGGATTAACATTAATTGAGCCCAACCCATATTAGCCAAGGATTATTTGTTAGTCACCAGCCTATAATCACTTGCATTTTCCAGCAGAAACCTTTACATCGCTCAGATAACTTGCAGGACAATCCAAGTCACATTTTAAATGAAATCTGTGTAAAAACACACATCCACACTGTTGTCTTCCTCCTTCCAAAATACACAATTAGTTCAGCTTAGAAAATGCTATAAAAATTAGTTCTGTCAAATTTGTAGTCTAACAAGTTTCTGGTGAGAAGAAAATATACCCTATGAGGGCAGCATTTTTTTAAACCTCACAAACTTTAAAATACGCAAACAAGTATTCAGGAATTTTCATTTACAGCCCTGCACATACCACATACCAACTTAGCCTTTCTGTTTAAAATATATATGGAAGTTATACAGATATGCCCCGTCCTGATGCTTCCTCTGGTTTCCTGCACGTGAGCATCCTCCTGCAACATCCCAAATCTGCCTCAGCAACAGCTCGGCTGCTCCACAAAGAGACACTCTTGGAGCTGAAGGTTTCTTTACTTTTCCCTCTGCTGGCTCCGATCCCATCACATCTGGAAAGCTACATCCAGCACTGGCTGTCAGAGCTGAATGGCAGCTCTGCACTGAGCTGGGGGGAACTGGTGCCCTAGGGATTTGCACAGTCCAGATCCAAGAAGTCAGGCTCTGAACTGAAGCAGTAAGACATTTCCCCAGCTGAGCAAACACTTGACTGTGAGAAAAGCAGGGCTTACTTACTACTGTTACTACAGAAGGCTGAGATTATGGATGGAAAACAGGTGAAGAAAGTACCTGCCTATACTCAGCTTAGTGAAGAGCAGGTTACCAGGAAATTTGGTGAGTGTACACATCTTCACAGGGAGGTTCTTCATACCACGACCTGTCTTCACGTATTCCTACAAACCCCAGCTGGGTGAACTCAAACTGGGACATCAAACCAGCCTCCCAAGGGGCTGTGATGGACAAGCACCCACAGCAAATGTTTAAGTCAGAAGCGGGTGTTGTTTTTTTGGTGCTCTTTTTTAAGCACAACCATTAAACCTGAAATAAGAAACGTCTCAGCTTCCCACAGTACACAAGAAGGCAGCACAATGTACTGCTTAACTTAAACATACAGAACTATCCCAAGTGCCTTCACTGGTGTAAAAAACAAAGAATGATCTGACAGCTCAGCCTCGTGCCTGGATGCTGAAGTGTTGCTGAAGCCTTTCACCCCTCACTTAACTCCTCTGCTGCTAAACAGCGAATCCTGGCAGCAGCCACAAGCATGAAGTAAATGAGAAGCTCTTCTCTGCCAGCAGCTGGGAGAAACTTCCATCTCTCCCCACTTTGCACATAAAGAAAACCCCACAATAGTACTTGTGGCAATGCTGCTCGCCAGATTTTCCACTGACAGACTCTTGAGAAAATTCTCCAGATAGGAAGTCTGCTCCTAAGGACCCTCTTCAAGCGGATGACTTTTGACTTTGGGAACGTATGGCTCATCTTCTTGAGGAAAGGTTCCTTTTGTTTTCAGTACAGAGAAAAAGAGTACAAAGGAAAAGAAAGAAAAGTTGCCTTTACTGTGACCTAGGGAACACAGAGCTAAATAAATTTGATCAATATTTTGATTTCTCTGACAAAAGCCACAATCAGCACTGACACAAACAACTGGTTAGCAAGCTGGGGGGGCAGGAGGGGTAAATCAAACCAGAGTTTCAAGATACTTATCTTTCCATCACAACAATTGCCACCAATGACAGTAATTTACATGGCTAATAGGCAGTATTATGTTTACAAAACCATTCTTGGGAGGGAGAATCTAAACAATTTTTGCCAACCCAGCAAAGGAGCTGGTGTTGGATCAGATCCTGGGATTATTTTTCCCCTTTTATCCTATCTGAGTGTATTTTGCCAAGATGCCTTGCTACGGAACAACACAACGTGCCTTCAAAAGTGTCTTTGCAAACCACACAGACCTGTGGAGCATACGATCACCCTACTGTGACAGCCTGAATTCTCCAGCAGCAGGGCTGCCCTAGCCTCTGAGACAGGGGGAAATACCTATCAAGCAGGAAAACAACGGAGCCAAGCCAGCAGCCCCAGCTCCTCCACCCTGCGCCACACTCTGTACCCCTCTGCCGACGATAACCTCCAACGAGCCTCATATCTCCCACATAAGGGCAGCTCCCACCCTTAAACCACATGCTGACTTCCCCCCCCACCCCCGATCAGCTTGAACACCTGCTAATTCTCTGCCCTCCCCAGTCCTTGGTTTGGTTTTGTTTTTCTTTCCATGAAAAGCTCCCTGTCTCTTTCTTACAAGCTCTTTGAAGGCTTTGCCACAAGTCAGACAGACAGGTGGGACTGCCAGGGCACAAAAATGGGCTCAAACTGGCTCAGTCCCTCTGGGTTTATGTAATTAGGAGGACTATGCTCATCATTCCTTTAAAGCAGCACAGATAACTCCAAATAGATAAGAGCACATTTTCACTACACCATCAGCTAAAAAGAGACAAAAAAGGGACAAAGAGTTCCAAAAGAACATAAAAGCCTTCTTGCATGCACAGAAAAAAAAAAATCAGTGAACTCTTGACTAGTTTTAATATCAGGGAAAATTCCACTTTTGTCTGGAAAATACATGCACCCATTCTGCAGCTGTATCCAACAGCCAGCCAAGAGCCACAGAGAGGACAGTCCTGCCTTAAGTGCAAAACTTGAGGTAATTTTGGAACCTGTAAGCACTGATGATGCTTCTGAAAAAAGAAGATTTATCAAAGCCCTGAGTGCACGAACAGTCAGATTTTGCCAAAACTCTCAGTGTATTGACAGGGCATGGGAAATCCATTTCATTAAGTAATGACCTTTTGGTCACACCAATTAACTTGATCATCTATCGACAGTCAATTTAGAAATGATCAAGGATGCACATTTCCCACCACATAGTGAAACAGAAGAAGGACTTTATCACATTCCTGCTGCCAGCTTGGCATCGCTTCTGCATCCCAGGTTTGCTCCACCAAGTTCTGCCATCCCAGCACCATTTCAACTGTTTAATTTCCCAAAGTCTTACATTTAAGAAGGTGCTAAGCCATCCCAACTCCAAAGGGAATGTGATTCAAAGACACGAGCAGGAAATGGGACCAGAGCAGTCAGTCAGAACAAGGGAAAGAGCCCACAGCAGACTGAGCACAAGTGCAATACTTCACATGCTAGATTTTAATTCTCCCACCAATTTGGGCTGACAGCAAACCTTGGGGATGCTCACATTTTATTAACACACCTTTAATATTAATGACCTGTCCTCAAGAACTTCACGAAAGATCTGAAAAAAATACTAAAACACGAAAAAACAAGAAAGGATAGAATAAAAAACAGGTTATTCAATAGCTCAGCTGAATTTAATATGGCAATAACAGGCAATTGTGTTTAAAATGCTGATAAAGATTTTTAAATAATTTCAGAACATCTGATACGAAAGTTTCCCTGGAACACAGTAATTGCTTATCATAACCACCACAAAGTATGTTTATTACTCACGGAGATAAGACACAGCAGCTGCTGGACTTCTCAGATAAAGCAAGCCCTTATCACAGCAGCAGGATCACATGGATTAGGAGCAGGAGAGGATCTGACTCAAACAGAGACACCAAAGGGCATCAGGGACATGAACAAAAACACGTCCAAGGGAGAAGCTCCATGACCTACACATTCACAAAGTGTCCTGACATCTGCAAACAGGACAGTGTTAGATAGGCTCAGACACCTGGTTTGGCTCTCCCATGGAATTTCCCTTCTCAGCAGCTGCAGCTCCAGCAGAATTTTACCTTCCTGCAAGGAAACACTGACCAGCTCTTCCTCTTCCTTGAAGCCTCCATTACTCTTCAGAATTAGGAAATTCAACGGTGTTTCAAGGATGACTTCAGCATACTAGTGATAGTCAGACAAATTAGAAGCTCTTCAGACTTCCCCCCACGTCTGGTGGAGGGTTTGGCAGCTCTAGAAGGGCTTTTGAAAACATGGCTCAATGCTGCTTTCTGTGAAGGTGGCAAATTCAATTCTAGCAGCTGTGGATCCTCTCACCAACAAGCTGTCAAGTCAGAAAAGCACAAGCAGCACTTGGAGGTCACTCAAGGGATTTAATAAATGCAAAAAGAGTGTTTAGAGTGATGATGTTCATGTTTACAGTAACGGCATCCTCTGCTCAGTGGAAACAACTCTGGAAACTGAGGCAGAGACAGCAAGTGACCAACACAAAGACAATTAAAACAGCCAAAGTCCCAGCAGCTCCAAATCCTGTGTTTGGAAGTGCTTTCCCAAAAAGACGACAGCAAAACAGACACCAAGCCCCATAACGTGAATGCTGGTGTAATCATAAGTCATGTTTTACGGCAGAAAAGACTTCAAAAATAAACAAATGAATACAAGGACTTGAGATTGTGATTTCCTGCAGTTTTGTGTCTTGTGAGTAGATTTCCCAGTTCTTCCCAAACAAGGTTCAGGATCTGCTCAAAAGCTCTTCCTGCCATTGAGACACTTCAGGTTCCTCCACTGCTGGGTTTTCCAGTGCCTCTCCTTCAGTGCATGCAGAAACTGCATCTCCCTCCTCTACCTGGTCACTTATTTTCAAAAACTCTGAATTCTCCACGTCTAAACTAGTTATGACTGACCAGCAGGTCCAGGAATTATTGGGGAAAAAAAAAAGGGAGATGGACAGACAACTGGATGGGATAATTACACCTCTTCACCTTCAAAAACCAGCTAAATATACTGCAGTCAAGTGGATCCAGTTCTTCTCCAGAAAGTAACGAAATTGCACCAGAGTTAATTTTGGCCCAACGTGCACTTGGCAAATACTGATAACAAGGATTTACCATATCCCCTCTAGTATTACAGCTGACTATAAAACAAACATTTGCTTCCTACTGATAACAAAATGACTATGATCACTCGGGGTTTGTAAAGGTTAGGGTTTCTCTGTCACCCCAGGCAGACCTGTAATTCCCAGCGTCCACGCAAAAAAATATCCTGCATGTAACACTGGCCTCAGTTTTCCCTCAGGCACCCACTCACCTCATACAGAGATACAGTTTGGGATGGATTCCAGCAACAAATTACAATCAGATTAAATATTAATTCCCATCTTAATTATATAACCATGACTAGACTTAATGGCCTTGAAGCCATTTAACCAGGAGAGGAGCGTGTAAATAGTGCAAGGAGCATCTCTTACGCTGCAAATGCCCAGACTGGTTCACAAGCACCTGGATTTTTTCCCTGGGAGAATAGCCAGCCTTTGGAAAAGCAGCTCCAGGAGAGGTAAGAATTCAAATCATCTGGCAAGCAATACGGTATCAGGAGTCACAAAGCCATGGGACAACACAGCACTCTGTTCTCAGGATAGCTGTGCACTAGAGTGACAAAGATTATGTATGTGCTGCATATTTATTGATAGATGTCATTCTCACCTTTGACAGAGAGAAGTATCTCTACATTTGGCTAAAGATGGACCACGAGGTTGCTAGAGCAGATGAAGTAGTGGGCCCTCAGGAGAGATGTCCTGTATGCCACAGCCCACGCCAGCACTTCGCAAACTCAGGAGGCCCTGGTGCCCCCAGTGCAGAGACACCTGTGTTGTCCCATAGAAGCTGCCTCCATCTCCAAATCAGGCTGCACACAGGGAAAATCATCTCCCTTCATCCCCAGGGAAAGGCAGATTGCCAAGTATTTTCTTTTCCAATTCTTACTTGCACCACTCCAAAATGTCTCATGTACCACCAGGAGTCACCCTCCCCCATGGGGCCCCCACAGCAGATCAAACCTGCTACAGCTGCCAGGAGAAAGTCTGCTGCAAAAGAGGGGGATATGCCTGAAAATGAGCCCGTTCTGCTTCACTTGGGACTTCAAGGCAGTGAGGGCACCAAAAAAAAAAAAAAAAGCTACGGAAACCTGAGCAGTTTCTCCTTCAGCTTTACAAACCAGAAGAGGAACAGAGAAACATCAGCAAAAAGCATTCCCCACGTTGGAGCAGCCCCTGCCTGGCTTGGAGAGACTGGCTGTCACAACAGCCACGGCACAACGGCAGCAAGCTCCAAGCTCTGGCACGAGAACCCTGCCTCTGGAAAGCGGATACAGGTGAAGCCTCGCCAGCGCTGTGCGCACGGTGTTTGGCACTGCCAGTGCCCCCCGTTTCTTGGGGGCTGTAGGAAACATCGCTTCCCTGCACCGCCCGTCCCGGTGACATTGCAACGGCACAGTCACAGGGCCGGCGGATCCGCAGGCAGGTGATATCCTGCGAAGCGCAGGCGGCCGCAGCAGCAGGGACACGCGATTCCGAACAATGGGAACAACGACTTCCCCGGCACAGGCTCTCACGGCAGGCAGCGGCTGCGGGGTCACGCCGTCAAGGCGAACACGACAGGAAGGATAAAACAAATCAAAACTCAAGTGAGGTGATGTCGAAAAAGGAAATCTGTTCTACAGCAAGAGAACTCAACCACAAAACCAAACTACACAAACCCAGATGGATTTCAGCTGATCCCTCGGATGGAAAGCTCAGCCCACTTCCCACCAACGTGTCCCCTGTAGGGACCCCCAGGGAAAGGAACCAGCACAACCCCCTTGTTGGAGTCAACTGAAAAGGGGTTGTTTAGTGCTTGTTTTTTTTCCCTTAAACCCTTTCCTGCTACTGCAGGGAAAACAGGCTCAAAGTCAGACAGCAGAAGGCTTTCAAAAACACTGGATCACATCCCCAGCAAGTGTACACTGGCACTGCTTCCATCAAGCCCAGAGGGGGGAAGGTTTTCCACTCTACTTCTCTCCTAGGTACTTCATACCCAGCGAGGCTTGAACTTTGGATCAAAACACATGCGGCTTTGGGATCAAACGCAGACTTTCCCAAAACCATTTCAACCCTCTGCCAAATTAATTTCAGATTGAAACAAGTCCATGTTTTTCTTTTCAGAATCAAACACACCTGTTGGAAAGCACATCCACACGTACCCAGCGGCACGTCCAGGGACTGTACAGATGCACTCACTGCCTCCCTATACGAGATGTGGACCATTGTTAGAAAACAAACAGCAACAATTTTCACTAGTTGCCTAATTGCTTGCAAGAAATACCAAGAAGCCACAACTGAAAATTCTCACAAAGCATGTGAAGTTTTCTTGTTGAAGTGGGTTTGGAAAAACAACATCCACTCCACCACCCTCATTTTTTCTGGTTTTTTTTTTTTTTTTTTTTTGGTGTTTTTTTTTTTTTTTTTTTTTTTTTTTGGTGTTTTGTTTTTTTTTTTTTTTTCTTTTTAAATCATTGTTCTCCATTACAAGCCTTGGGATCCACTTAGCTGTTTGCTCAAACACGCAGGAGACACAGCTCCTACCCAGTGCAGCCTACACGCTCGGCTGCTGGTGGGGTCACAGCCTGCCATCCATCTAGGAAAACCCACACTCACTGGTGACAATGGGCCATTTACATGGACTGTTATTCACATCTACAACAGCCACTGTAAAGCTGCACCTATGTCGAATCATAACCTACCCCTAACAGGAGCTCACAATGTTCTGAAGAAAAAGAAAGAAAAGAAAAACAACCCTGCAGCCGTCCACGTGCTGTTATAATGCTCTACTGAACCTGAATGCATCATAAAAGGAATAAAAATGTACAATGACATAGGGATGGCTCCTCCACCACAATACCTGTTTAGGGGAGATTTTAGACGAGAGCAAGTCCATGGCACACACACATTTTTTGGTGCAGTTCTGCCAGCCTATACCTTTCCAAACCCCTCTCGGGGATGAGAACAAAACCTTTTGTGGGTTGTGCACACGCAGGGAAGGAACCCCACAACCTAAGGTCCACTGCTCGGCCGACCATCAATGCAAACTTCGACGGCAACCACCAACACGCCCGGCGGCCGTGTACGTGTGCCCTCGCACGGTGCCGTTTGCGTAAACATTGCAAAACACGAGCGCGAGGAGCATGGCTATTCCTGGGTCACTTCCCTGACTAATGGGACATCTGCCCACCCGTTTGTCCCATGCCGGTGAGAGCACGGCAAGTAAGGTGAGGGTCCCCTCCATGGCCCTGCCGGACACCTGGGCCTGCTCTGGGCCACCCTGTGCCGGACAAGCGCTTCGTTCCCCGCCAGCCTGGCACAGCCACTGTCCCTCTGGCGGAAACTTGCCACTGTCCAGGCAGAGACCGTGGAATGCTGCTGCTGCTGCTGGTCCACTGCCCCCCCCCAGCCCGGACACCGAGGGGAGTTCCTGTGCGGAGTGTCACCCCCAATGTCACTCCCCAAATGATGACCCCAAAGGAAACACCATCTAGGCATGGGCCGTGAGCACAGCTGTCGTCCGCCTCGGAGGGAAGAAGGAGATGGGGAGAGGGGGGGAATTGCCACGGAGGGACGGGACGGCCACTAAGGGAGGGAAAGGACGACTGGGGTAAATGGCCACTAAAGTGGAAGGAAGCTTGGCACAGCGGGTGACCGGCCAGGGAGCGCATCCCCGCGGAGCCGCCCGCTGCCCATGTGAGGGCAGGTGGCACCGTGGCCGCCAGCGGGCGGGGGGCACCGACCCCTTTCCTCCCTCCTCTCCCTCCTCACCCACCTTGCACGGCCAGGACGGCGAGGGCGGAGAAGCAGAGACAAAGCAGCAGGTCCTCCAGCGCCATGTAAGCCCCGCCGGGAGCCGGGAGCAGGGGCCGCTGCAGCCGCATCTACGAGGGGAGCGCGCTCTCCCGCCGCCCCACCGCCATCTTGTGCGAGCGCCCCGGCCCCAGCCCCGCGCTGCCCGCCGGGCCCCGCTGCCGGGGGCGNCCGCCCGCCGGCGGTTCCACAAACCACGAACATTTATAACATTTTAAGTGGGTTTTTTAAATAATTTTTTTTCTTCAATCTCTTTAGTATTTTTTTACGGGTTTCCTGCGGGTGACCGTGGAGGGCACCGGGCAGCCTCCAGCCGCCGCGCTCCCCTCACGGTGCTGCCCGGGGACGCCTCAGCCGGCCCTGCTCCCTGAGGGGGTGGTCGGCAGGTGCAGGGCTCCTCTGCCCGCCAGCAGCTCCGCAAGCCACAAACATTTATAACATTTTATGTGGCTTTTTAAATTAAAATTCCACAGGCCCCCCCATCTCTTTAGGGCTTTTACCCGGTTTGCCACGGGTGAGCGCGGAGGGTGCCGCGCCGCTCCCGCCGCCGCGCTCCCCTCACGGTGCCGGGGACGCCTCCCCAGCCCCTCTGCCTGTCGGTGCTGCCGGAGTTCACCGCGCCGAGCCCGGCTGGGCAGCAGAGGCAAACGGACACCAGTGACCGCATCGCCATGGCTTTGTTGGGGTTCAGTTTCGAGGCACAGCTCCTTTAGGTGTATATCGTTCAGTGGTCGTCAAAGCCTAGCCTGTGCTTCTCAGCTGTCTGTAAAAAGAAAGCAAATAAGATACATCGTGTGGCATGTCCGCACCCCATTGCTGCGGAGAGAGGCAGGGCCTATCCACCAGCTGAGCCAAGCAGTGGAAATGAGGCAAGGAGATGAGAGATGGAGTGCAAAGTTGCTGCCTCCCAGTTTGGCTTGGCTGGGTCCCAGACACAAACTTGCACCATGTCTGTCCATAAAGCCACAGGTGCAGGTTTAGTTCTGAGGGCAAGTAACACCAAGTCCTTTTTTCGGCAGTAGTACCTGGCACCAAACACAAGGGCAGCCTCATCCAGAGTGGGTCTGCTTTGCTGTCAGAAAGGATACGAAGCTGCCCAGCACACAGGGATGTTTCACCACAGCAGTGTGGAATGTGGAGAGGGCTCCAGCTATGCAGAATATGAAAAAAGAAACCTTTTTAATCCAGACCCTCCTATTTATTAGCTTCTATAAGGAACTATAAAAACTTAAATGAAGCCAGAAAGGCTGTGTGGTGGGAAGCAGGTTTCCCATGAGTGTGAGTTATGCAACTCTAAGTTCATACTTGGCACTGCCAGTACAGACAAGCCCTGGGAAGCAGTAGCCCCCCACTCTGGACAGATGTGCAGGGGGGCTTTGCCCAGCATCAGGTGGGCACTCACTGCACACCTTGCTGGGAAGGAGTGTGTAATAAGGCCAGAGTATTCCACTGACCCCATTCCTGCACCATCTCACCTCCCTATGGAAAGAAAAGAGGGTAGTAATATCCACATTCCCTTCTGCACTAGTTCAGCATAAAGATTAACGTCATCCACAAACACACCTTTCTCTCTGAGTTCTTCCCACCTGCTCCTTTATGTGTGAGGTGGTTTTAAGGGTGCTGTCAAATTGCTTTAACTAGGTTGTAAAGGAATGTCTACTTGTGTCTGCCAGTGGTTTCTTTTAGACGTCCCTGCCCTCTTTTTCTTCAAATCCCAGACATTTCTCCCTCCCTTTAAGCAAGGAAAAACTTTACCTTGCAGTCAGGCAAGTCTGGCATGATATAAATAAGGAAAATTGCTAGTGGTCTGCAAAATACTGCACACTCTGGCTAAGAGCACCTGCCTGTGTTAAGGTGTTGAGTAAGCTCCATGTCAGCAGGCCAGAGTTAGACCAGGCTTTGAAAAACCCAGGTCTAACCCCTGTCTTGGCTCTCTACCTGATCTTAGTGTTACTTGATTCCTCCGTGGCACCTGTCTTCCTGCATGTCTGTGGAAACAGGAATTAAACCAGTATTTCGACAAACACAAGCTTGCAACATATATTCCTTGAATATTAGTCCCAGGGGAAAAGAAAAAAAGACGACTTGGCAAACAGCCCCCGAACTAAGAAGACAGCAGAAACATCACCCGGAGCACCAGCTCCTTCACACTGACAACACCTGTGCTCTGCAGGAGCAACACCAAGTCCCAGCGTCTGCTCACAGAGGTGAAATGATTCCCTGTGGCACTTACAGAAGGAGAGCCTGGCTAAAGAGCGATGTAGGAGATTTGGAAAGGATCAGAAAACTCTCTGGCTGTCAGTCCATAAAGAACAAAGTGACAGCGGCCATGCCAACAGAAGGGACATTCTCTCCCCAGACAATGGCATTTCTGCCCCAATACTTAGGGCAGCAAAACCCCCATTTATGTGCTGTGGATTCCCCAGCATTCCCATTCCTGTCAATGAGGCGTTTCCGCCTTTCGATAGCTGCAAACCTCTGCTACTTTGAAAAAAGAAAGTGTGACGGGCAGAGCAGCAGCAGTAAGTGCCAGGTGTTTGTAGTTCAGCTTTTGTTCCCCCTTTGAGAGACATTATTTCTATGCTACAAAATTTTTTTGGTGAGTCAGGTGTATGGATGGTGTATCATACACATGTCTTGGTTTGTATAGGATCCCAGGAATAATAGCCCACTAGGGAAATCCAGCAAAAGCTGCTATAAATTTATCTAGCTCCGCAGTCATTTTGAATATCCAAAGACACATTTTTAGGGTATAAAGTCCCACTTTAAGGGTCAAAACCTCATTTTTTAGGGTTTTTCCCATGCAGGCAGCCTGTAGCCAAGGGGGCATCCATGCTTCTGAAAGGCTGGTGTCATGCAAGAGATCTCAGAGCACAGCAACACATTACAGAGGGATCTGAACCAGAACCTCTCTAGGCTCTGATTCCAAACCCACATGAAGCAGCCCATGTCCACTTCCAGCTGGCAGCTGTGAGATTCAGACTACCAGGATCTAGTTGTACAAGTTACTAAACAAATGCAGGTAAAGAACAACACTTCCTCCAAAAAAGACACCCTAAAATAAAAGAAAGCTGAACAACAGGGGGAAGCTGTTTCAGAGAGAAAGCAGTGAGGAGCAAGCAGATTCACAGCTTAGGTTCTTTCTGTCCCAAGCAGGATTAAATTTCCCAGTCTCAAATACAGCCTTGCTCCCTTTTCTGACCATCCCTGACTCCAGACGTGTCTGCAGTGCTGAGGTTGACATTTTATGACGGATTTAAGCAGCTCTAATTACCAGAAGTGTTGGCTGCTCTTTCCTTTGTGACGGCATTAGTGCCTGAATAAGCCTGGAGCTGGACAGAGGAAAGGATGGTGCTGAAAACTTAATTGGCGACAACATTAACAACAAAATCAGGGCCCTGCTCCAGCTCCCTGTGCAATCACTCAGGAGTTAGTGCCAGCACAAGGAAAGCAATGAGAATAGACAGAGACATGAGGAAGTTTTCAACAGCAGTACAAAGCTGGACCAGCTCAAACTCACTGCAAGACTTCAACCTTGGTCTTCCCAGAAAAGGCGTCTCTTGGGGACCTTTACCACCAGGACTCACTTTGTTCCTAGACTTCTTATTGTCTGGCAGCAACTTCGACGCTGGAGGGAACGTTGACTTCCAGACGAGGAAAGTGAGGGTAGCCTCCTGTTCCGTATGCGTGAGCAATGCCAAACAGGAGCAGCTGGTTGCACATAATAACATGCATTGTGTAAGTGAGCAACACAATGAGCAATTTGCTCAACAACCCAGGGACATCAGGACAATTCTGTATCACAGGGAAGAAAGAAAAGAGGGAAAAAACATGTGATGACCAAACCCTAAGGGAGACTCAGCATCCTACACATCCATTTCATTACGCTTGCTCTTATAAATATTTATTACACAGCCTATCTCATCATTCTTCCAGGAATGGGTGTTGTGTTATTGTTATACCCAGGGAGGGCTTTCCTTCTTCCTCTGGTCCTGCTGCAGGCAGTCAGCAGTTGCCAAAGATAGATTGGGAGCAAGAGTGTGACATTAACTATGGAAAATGCTGCTTAAAATGGAGCTCAGGGGCAGATATTGGCAGGTGCATTGTTAGGAGGAAAACGAATGGAAAAGGCAGCACGTAATGAGATTCGGAAGCTTGTATTTAAAATATGTTCATGGCAAAAGGGATTTCTACGTGCAAGGGCCCTGGTCCTACAGCCAGAGCCATGGGTGAGCAGAGACTCACACCCTGAAGAAACCTGCACAGATCCAGGATGGGGGAGCTATAATGTAGACAGTGCCAGGCTATGGAGCAGGAATGAGGGTAGGGTGGATTCTAAGTACCAACATCATCCCTCTGCCTGCACATGGAAAATTATCATGTTAAAGTAAAGTACAAAAACTCCAGCATTTACAAAGCTTTGCACATCAAACTTGGCGTGGGTTTTTATGTCTCTTTGCTTTGTATTGCTGTCTGGATGTCCTGGTGCCCTGGTTCTTGCTCTTCCTGGGACTTGTCAGCCAGGTGAGGTGAGGCTTTGCAAAATCAAATGCGAATTTGCCTTACACAGAGACACATCGACTGATCCTGAAGGGAGCCAACAAGAAAGATAGGGAGGGACTTTTAACAAGAGCATGGAATGACAGGACAAGGGAGAGTGGCTTCATACTAAAAGAGAGTAGGTTTAGATTAGATATTTGGAAAAAATTCTTCCCTGTGAGGGTGGTGAGGCCCTGACATAGGTTATCCAGAGAAGCTGTGGCTGCTCCATCCCTGGAAGTGTCCAAGACCAGGGTGGGTGGATGGAGCTTTGAACAACCTGGTTTAGAGGAAGGTGTTCCTGCCCATGGCAGGGGTTGGAATGAGATGATCTATAAGGTCCTTTCCAACCCAAACCATTCTGGGATTCTGTGATCATTCAAGACGAGTGACTTGGTTTGGGTTGCTGACAGTCCAATTCAGAAAAAAACACACCAAGACAATCCAGGCTGACATTTTAGATGAAATGAATCTGCTTCGTTTCAGTTATGCTCCCTTGCTGTCATTGAGACTTTTTTGTGCGTATTTGTTAACCAGCTCATTCACTGTCAGCTACAACCAAATAAAAACCTACTAGAACCATCTCAGTGTGTTATAAAGCAGTCATGTGGAACTTCACTGTCTTGTAAACATGCAGGACTAGGAAAAATAATATTTTCTCGTAAACAACACCTGCGGACTTCTCCCTACAGCAGTTACCAAGGACCAATAAAAGTTTTGACCCTAAATAGTCTAAATTTTATACGCTGCTATGGTACCCACTAACTGAGGCTGGGTTTAGGCATAAAGAACACGTGTAACATCAAGGAATACGGTCTGTCAGGGCTGCCATCAGAAACACCCGGCAGGCTCATTTGTAGTGGGAAATGTGTTCACGTGCCAAAAATAAGGATCTGTTCTGAAGTTTTACTGGGTCTACAGAGCTGGCTATAAAATGCCATGCGGCAAAGCAGGGAGGCTGCCTGGTGCACATCCTCATGCCACCCTCTTGTGGCTAATCTCAGAAAATATAGTGCTGTACGCCCAAGGACACAGAGTAAGTGCCACCATGGCATTTTCAGGGTGCCTTGCCCCACAGCGATGAGATCATTGCAGGGCCAAGCAGCAAAGTGCAGCCTCGTGACACTTGAAGCCATCTTAGGAGTGAAAAGCAAGGCTGGAATAAAACCATTCCTGCACTTGAAAAACCTTGGGATCTGGATCTGATCTGAGGATGGGATTTCAGCCAGTCCAATACGCTGAAGGCCTGCAGTTGTTCATGGATGTTTGGACAGATGTTTGATTTCCACAACCCTGGCTATTCTCTGCTCAGAAACTGGGATTATATACCTGTCCAGTGAGATACTTTTAGCTATAAAATTCTGTCCTTGGTAATACTTCACTCAGAGAACCTGATACTTTTATGCATTTCTAAACCCCATTTCCCTTTACTTTCCAGAGAGTTCCCAGATGAGCACCAGAAAGGTGACTGGGCAGCTCTCACACCCCCTGTCTCCATCAAGAGTTTATTCAGAAACGGCCAATTTGCCCCAAAAGCAGGTGGTGGCTTTCACAAGGTCCTTGGTGCCCTTGTTGTATAATGCAGGCTATTCCCATCCATCAGGCAGTTCTGCAAACCTAAATAGATGATGTATTTATTTATGGATTACTGACCACAAGAAAGAGAAGCTTTGCACTATTGTCAACCTCACAGCCTTCGGTCTGCTATAAATAATGCATCATTGTTCGGTGTTGGTTTATGGTTTAAGTTCCAATGAGCAGCGCGGACCAGCAGACTCAGCAAAGCTGAAGGCAGCACAGGGTATTAGGAAGAGAAATGGGACCATCTGACCAAGAGTGTTAGAAAAACAAAGCAAAAATGTAATGTTCTCTGAGTTATTTTAACCTCAACTTCAGCAGACCTGCTTTTACCTCTAACTGAGAACTGCACAAATCTCTGCTTATCCCGTGCTTTTCACACTGCTTTCTCCCAATCGTGAGCTAATTCGATTTCAGATAAACACTAATTAACACAAGAGGTCACTGCCATGGCCAGCAGGCACCGTTGCAACGTGGCATTCAAACACACCAAGAGATCAAAAGAGCCTCCGCTGCTTCCTTTGAACTACCCAATTAAAACTTGCACAAATAAAGCTATTGTTTTACATCTGCCTCATCCAGGCAGGAGAGAGGGCAGAGAGCGAAGAGATCATTGCCTTTAATTGGGCTGTTTTCCCTCTCTTCTTACAGGTTTCCTCCATGTGGGTTTTTTGTTCAGACCAGTAGAAGAAAATGATGGCCAGACCCTTTGCGATGCAGCGATTACACGGCAAGGCTACAGCAGACTGAAAGCAAAGCCGTGGGGAATCCAATTTCCCTCTCGTGAGCAAAAGGGCATCAGTGCCTTTCCTGGAAGGTTTGATTGATAGCCCTTAAGAAGGACTCATAAAATGTGCCTCTCTCTGGCTATTTAGGCAATTCTCTTTCGAAGATGAAGGAGAATATTAGATTAATCCAACTGCTGTAACAGCATTATCTCCTGCTTTTAAAGAAAACATACTTTATGGCGTCCGCGCTCTAACGGAAACAACCTGCGGCTGCACGAGCCCTGGGCTGGTGCTTTGCTGCTAAACATACCATGGGAGCCTTGGAAGGGGTTTTCATCCAGGTTCTAGGGAGCTGCTGTAAATACCAGACTTGTACCTCCATCCTACATGGACAGCTTGTGGACAACAGAGGAACCAAGGCTAGGGTGGACCACAGGGTCTGAATTCCACTCCTATCCATATAGGGGAGCTCACTTAGACTAAGGCAAATTAGCAGGAGTGTAGGGAAAAGGCTACTCAGCAACTGCCTGGGCTGTACAGACTTGGAACATCAATCTTGAGAGCTGTAAACGCAGAGCATTCTGGAAGAAAAATAGATGGAAACACTGTTTGAGTGTCTGGTGTTATCCACCTGGAAAAGGTTTAGGAACCATCAATGCTGGGAAGCAGATGGGTGCACCCCTGCGAGAGTACCCTGCAAAGTGTGTCCCACAGGAGGGTGCATTCCACCCTCTCTGGAGGCAAGTCACAATAAAATCACCATCCACTACTCAGAAACATCCCCAAGGAGAAACACTCGGGATTGGAAGGGAATGGCAGAGCAGGTAAGTCTCAGGTGGGACATATCAGCTCACCTCCACCTCTGCCTGCTCTGTTTCCTGTCCAGGTCTGCTCCTGGCCTGGGGAGCACAGCAGCTTGTGCCTGGTAAGGTCTCAGTCCCTTGAGCAAGGAAGAACCGATTAATGGATTATTCCTTCCTGGAAAGAAATGTTATCTCTTCTCAGTAGCACTGAAGGGAGTAAAAAATCAAGATTGTGACCACAACAGAGACCAGACTGTGGCTTATGCTCACCAATGTCTTAAACTCACCTTCTGAGAATTCATTTATTGCTGCCAAAGGATGAAAAAAGATCAGGACTTCCCGAAACCAGAGCGGTTGCCATGAATTTGTGAAGTTCAGCCCCTTGCCTGGTCCAGAAGCTGCGATGAGCTCTGCCCAGCTGCCAGGTGTCAGGGCAGAGCCAGAGTGTCTGTTTTTTGGGTTGCATCTTCTGTAGTTCCATTCTTGTCCCGATTCACCAGCTGAACAAAACTGACCCTCCAGTGAAGAAGCTGCTTTACCTTAAAATACTCCTTTTTCTTGTGATGTATTCCTGGATGGTACAAACACTGCCTTGCTTGTCCCAGGATTTAATCAGATTAATTAAACTGCACTTGTATTAATTTAAATTACAAGTATCTGAGGGCTCAGCCAAATCAAGTGATTTATGGGCCATATCAATCTAATTAATACCACCAACTCCTAAAATAAAAACCTAATAAATGAGTTTATTATACATCTGTAAGATCAACTTATTAGCTTTGGGTCTCTAGTGACACAGCCGATTTGGTGGAAGTTTTATATCCTTGCTGGAAAAAGGTCTTATTTTTTTTTCCTTCCCACTTGCTGTATTTTTAAAAAGCATCTTCTACAGGGCAGGAGGAGAGAGAAACAACACAAGCTCGGTTATCAAAACACCAGCCAAGCCAAGAAGTCCCCAAAGTCCCGCTGTACACAAATTGTCGGGGTTTTAAAACTGAGTGCCCACAGGAGAACCGTTTATCTGACTTCTTGCAGGCAGAACCTGCCCTGGTCCGTGCCTTCCAGCTAAGCAGCCTGAAACTAGAGTTAGTCAGGGGATGACGATGGAAAAGGAATAAGAAGAGAATTAAAAGCTTCTGAGAAGCAAATCTGACCAGGAAGGAGCTGGGATGGTTTGGAAGGCACTGCTCATCAAGGTGACTTTGCTGGGCTGAGTTTGCACTGTCCGCAGCAGTGACTAAAATGCCACTTGCACAGTGATAACATAGAGATGCCAAAGCTTCCCTTTGTCACCGTGGTGAGGGACTTCAAAATTCATCATGGGAGCTAATTCCAGGGAATGCAGGAGGCACCTCCAAGCCACAGCCCAGTGGAAGGAAGAGTGGAGTAAAGGAGGAGCAGGGCCCTGCTTGGCCGTGCCCTTGCCCGCCGCTCCCTTGGCAGCTTGGCTCTGTGTTGGTTGGCTTTTCAGCCATGCTTTCCCTTCAGTCCTGCAGTTCACGCTCGATTTCCTGAGCTGTAAGGTTGTTTCCCTTGCTTTGCAAATCCCCTTGGAGCAAACACCCACGCGATGGAAACAGGAGCAGGCTCCCTCTCTTTACCCTTTGCTTACAAAGTAAGTTCTTCAAATGCATTTGTTGTATTGTGTTCAGGATAACAACCTGCTCCAGCAAAGAGAAGGGACTGGGAGGCCTTTCTGGGGGAGAAAATGGGGCGATTTATGGAATAATTATATAAAGACAGCGCCATCCTCTGTGTCTGTCTCTGTGATTTATTACAGTTACACAGAAAATTGGCTGCTTGGACCATAAAAGATGGCTGCAGGCAAACCTGGACCCCTTTGCTTTCCTGTTTGCCACTCCACACACACAAAACCAATGAATTAACTCAGCAAATTTGCAGTAATGACCCATCATTTCTATTTTAAAAGAGGTGCCACAGCGAAGGTGCTGTGTGGAGCAGTTCCTCAGACACAGCCACATTCACTGTCCCTGCTGCTAAGCCATGGGCTGGCTGTCGACATGGGAAACCTCTGCAGCCCCCCTGGCTCCTTTGCTGGTGTACAACAGGGTCTGGGGGCACTTTGTTCCATTCCATCCAGGGTTATCTGGATCATTCTGAAGGATTTTTGCAGTACCTCTTGCCTCCTCTCTGGCTGTTCCACTTTTGATGTGCTCCTGCTGTTTTCCACGCTCTTTCAATTCACTTCCCATAATTATCATTTTGCATTTATCTATATCCAGCTGAATTTTCCATTTACCACTTCACTTGGCTAAAAAAATCCCTTTTGTATCGGACCAGGTGGCTTCTACTGCTTTCCACACACCACTCTCCTTTGAGTTGCTTCTATTCATGCTAAAATAACTTTAGCAACCAAAGGTGCCGTTAGCTGCAAGGGCAGGGACCCTGGTTAGTAGAGGACCAGACAGGAGGAAAATTAACTTCCAGCTGCAAGGATGAGAGGATTTGAGCATTTTCATTCCTCCTCAACACTTAAGACTGTAGGTCACCCAGGGCTGGGAATTCTTTCTTCCAGAGATGTTTCATCATGGGAAGATCTTCCAGCTGCTGTTGGGCAGCTGTGCCAGCTCTATACCAACACTTACCAATATCTTTTTTCCATGGCTCCATGCTCATATCCAAACAGCCTCTTTGGTCCAACAGCTACAAGCTCACATATTTCTTCATTCCAAATCTCAGCAAGAGCTTGTAAAAGTTTACCCCTTTGGTCCATGGGCAACCTGCAGTGTATCCCACCCACACTTCCCCTCGTGCAACTAAAGAACAGCCTCTGTTCGAAGGATGGGGCACAAGGAGGCACAACAGCGTGGAAAGAAGGGGGTTACAGTGGGACCTGGAAAAAGGGGTTGATCCTTAGCCCTACCACAGTCCACCATGGAGCCAGGAGAGTCTGAAGGTCCCCACGTCCTTCAGCTTCCGATGGCAGCTCCCACGCCATCCTTCACAGGGTGAAGTCCCCTGGGTTTGTGTGCGTCGTGCATCACAGTTGTACCTGGAACAGGCAGGCTACAAGTAGTCTGGAAGGCAAACAGCAACAGTATATGGAAAAAACAAGCCACAGGGGGGCTAACAGATGATCCAACTCCCTGCAAAGCCGAGTGGGGAAGGTTATACCTTACGCTTTCCAAAACACAACTCCTCTCCAATAATTCCTGCTCATCAGTCGTTGAACTGCTGCTGATCTTGCTGAAAGCAATATTAGTTGTTGCTTCAGACTGTGGGTTGACAATCATCAGCTTCTGCTCATCAAAAGAGTAAAGAAACATCTATTTTAGGTAAAACAGAACTCATTTTTATCCTTCCCCAAGAGGAAAGTTCCTGACTGCTACTCCGTACAGAGCAGCAGGCAGACCTCCGAGACCGTAACTTGCAATTGTGCAGCAAAATTAATTGTTTAGTTATAAAATGCTTGGAAGAGGAAATAATTTGAGGTATAAATAGATTTTATTAAAAATAATTATATGCAGGAAGAGCAGGGACAGGTTTTATCCCAGCTGTGGTTCCAGACAGCATTTCAGGGTCATCGTAGCAGGGCTCTGGTAAAGCCCTGTCTGAATGTGTGGCCAGTTATCACAGAGAAATTTTTGAGTAAAAGCCTGAACTAATCCAGAAATGGTTTTAAAAGGTATAAAATGGCTGAATTGCGTGGAAATGTTTAAATTTGTTCTTTGCTAATAGGGAAACTCTGCGTAATACAACCAACCTCCAGCAGAAGAGTCAGATCTGGCCAATAAAGGATGAGAAACAAAAATAGTTCTGTATATAGAGAAAAAGTAACTTTTAGTTCAGTACAGTTTCAAGCTGCATTGGAAAGGGTTGGGTTTCCTTCTTGGACAACCTGTATATAAAAAAAGACAACCATTTTAATTTAGTACAAGGTCGTAGTACAGCTGCAAAGAAAAGTAAATCTTGGTGTGAAATACGATGATGAAATTGGGATAATTGAAAACAACAATCCTGAAAATCATGTCTGAAAGCAAAACCAGTCCAAGGGGCTGATGCCCTCACAGTGACAAAGCACAGGTTTAGGGAGAAAATTACCTCCCTGGGATACTTTGCCCCCTGGAATTTAGGCTCTGCAGTGGCCTGGGGTGTGTTTGCATGTGTACGTGGGCATGAAGCTGCTCCAGACAGAACAGAAGAGACAACCCAAGATGGAGAGGACACAGGCTGGGATCCTTCCAAGGCTGGAGAACATGCCCTTCTGGGATGGAAAGGCTCTGGGAACGTGTTTACTGCCCAAGGCCAGCAGCAGGGCCGGTGCTGCCTTTCCCAGTCCCAACTGATGCAATACTCAGCCAGAGCCGTGGACAGCTGTGGCACAGGAATGGGAATTCCTCCCGACCCAGAGTGTGCACAGCAGGGAAGAGCATAATCTCCGTGATTTACAGGCTGCAGCTCTAGTTTAAAACACATTAAACTCCAACTATTTAATTACTGGGCACTACCAAATCACAGAGACAGAGGAGTCAGTCACGTCTGCTAATGCCAACATTTATCATCCTATTTATCTACTCCAGCTTCTGAGACCCATATCGAATCACTTTCCTGTATTAGCTAATAACGGATGAGTTTATTCCTTGTACCTCTGGGCGGCCCTCGATGGATATTATCGCACTGCTGGCAGCACACATCCACCTAGGGAGAGATAAACTGGTTTAGAGCATATAAAGAATCGTAATCACCAGGCAAAACTCAAATCCAAATCAAAGCCTTTTTCCCTGCTGCCTCCTGTCCCCAGATACTAATTCTCACCAGAGACTAAATGCAAAGAGTGCTCGGCCTCTCTCTGGCTGAAAGGCTGAAAACCTCCTGATACTTCTGAGAAACCATTAAATATCTACATTTTATGGTTACAGACGCAGAAAAATGAAGTGGCTGGCTGAGAGTGGGGGAGCTCCAGCAGCATGCCCCTGTCCTGCTCACCTGCATAGGGAGAGCGAAAATGAGCTGGTACAGGCATGGAGACAGAATGCCCATAAAAGAAAAATCAGTAGGTGAAACAAATTTATCCATGGAAACATACTGGGTGTTCAAGAAACAGCGAGAGGAGAGTGAGAAACTGCCAGGTGCTCAGCAAAGCTGCTCCTTGTGCTCAGCCTGTTCCCAGTAAAGTCCTGATCAACCCAGCATGATCTTCCTCTAATTTTCTCACTGGAAATGGTATGCTTTTCATTTTGCTTGCTTATGCTGCTTTTCATACGGAAAACAAGTTTAAATCGCTCTATTTGGAAACTTTCAGCAGTCTTATTTTCAGAAGAAATACTCAGCATCCTCTCAGCTTTGCACAGTTGTCTGTCCTTAAGCTGAGCATGAAGAGGAAAAAAAAAAGAGGCTTTTTCCTCTTCCCAGAGAGTCCAAAAAAAGCATAATAAAGCATATATATTTTTATTCCATGGCAGGTTTTGTTGCTGGTGCTTTTACTTACATCACTGTGATGGTTATCTCATTATTGCTTATTTATTACAGCCTGTCATATATATATATATATAT